>JAAGEH010000376.1:1882342-2124263 GCA_011751065.1 Lasiurus cinereus
ACACACACACACACACACACACACACACACACACACACACACACACAGGCTGTTGCTAGGCCAGAGGCTACACTCCCATAGGTGACCCCCTGCAGCTTTAGAATCAGGAGCCCAGGGCGTGTTCATCTTACACCTCTTCCTCTTCAGCTTAGCCTTCATGGGTCCTCATTTCAGAACCCTTTGGCAGGAAACCCAAAGCGCATCTCTCCTCAAGATCCCGTCCTGTCCCAGGAGAGCTGCTGGAGGATGTGCACCCCAAGAGCCGGTGTTGCTCTCCAGCACTGACTGCCTCCATGTTCCCCTTGGCAGCTCTTCCAAGCCTGCTCAACTCCCCTTGAACCTTGCCTAGAAAATGCATCTCCAAACTCCCATTTGCACCCTTTCCCCTCCTTGACAGAGATCACCTCCTCATGCCACACCCCAAAGTCACAATGCTTGACCTCCCTCCTGCACCTGTTCTCTCTTAAAAAACACACGCACACACACACAATTGTTTTTGTTGTTGTTTACTGATTTCAGACAGGGAGAGGGAGAGTGATAGAAACATCAATGATGAGAGAACCATTGATCGGCTGCCTTCTGCATACCCCACACAGGATAGAGTCTACAACCTGGGCATGTGCCCTGACAGGGAATCGAACTGTGACCTCCTGGTTTATAGGTCGATGCTCAGCCCCTGAGCCACGCCTGCTGGGCTGGATCTGTTCTCTTGCTTTCCTAACTGCAGTTGACCCTTGAATGGCACAGGCTTGGACTGCATAGGTCCACTTGTGAATTTTTTTTAGTAAATTATTGGAAAAATTTTTGGAGATTTGCAACTATTTTTAAAAAACAGATAAACCTTATAATTTTCTTAATAAAATTTCCCTTTCTCTAGCCTACTTCTTTGTAAGAATACAGTATATAATGCATATAACATACAAAATATGTTAACTGACAGTTTATGTTATCAAGAGTAGGCTATGGTTAGGTTTTGGGGAAGTCAAAAGTTGCCATGGATTTTCTTTTATTTTTTAAATATATTTTATTAATTTTTTACAGAGAGGAAGAGAGAGGGATAGGGAGTTAGAAACATCGATGAGAGACATTGATCAGCTGCCTCTTGCACGCCCCCTACTGGGTATGTGCCCGCAACCAAGGTACATGCCCTTGATCGGAATCCAACCTGGGACCTTTCAGTCTGCTGACCGAAGCTCTATTCACTGAGCCAAACCGATTTCGGCCGCCATGGATTTTCTACTGCCCTCCAGCCCGTGCTTTGTTCCAGAGTCAGCTGTAATTCAAGTCCGTTTGCTCAGGGTGCTGGACACAGTACCACACACTGGGAGCTTAAACAATTACTGGGAGTTCCACCTGACTGTGACCCCTCCCCCTTCCCTGGCACCAGCACTATACCTGGCACAGAACTTTGCTCCCTCACAGTTCTGGAGGGTTGAAGTCCAAGATCAAGTCATCAGCAGGGCTGATTTCTCTGGTGGCAGCTCCCTTCTCTGGCAGCTTCTTCCTATATAGTCTCAGGACCAGAATCTGAGGTCCCCTCTTGCTCTATCCCTCTCTTAGGCAGCCTCACCCCACCACCTCCAGACTCCATCTCACCCAATCTGTGGTCCAAACTGCTTCCTTGACTCCCCATCTGGATGTCCCATAGTCATCCCAAAACCTCCTTGTCTCAGACAAAACCTGTCATGCTTCCATACCTTGCTTCAGAGAATGATTTCCTGGTCCATTCAGCTGCACCAAGTTGACCCCAAGGGACCCAAGTTCCACCCTCACACCAGCCCCATGCAGCCCCTCACTGAATGCATCCATGGCACTGTCACAGCTATCCCAGGCCAAGCCATTATCTCCCTGCCTTCACTGTGCATCCCTGCCCCTCCCTCACATAGTAGCTCAAGATCTTTTTCCAGAACACCTTCCAAAAGCAGTGTGAGGCCATGTTTTAGAAAGTGGACCAAATTCCATTTCCAGTTGTGTGGCTTCAGACAACTCTCTGGACATCTCTGGGCTTGTTCCATCATCTATAAAGTGGGAAGGATAACATGGTAACCCTTACTTGACTCCTCACTGCTGCAGGGCTGGAAGCCAGGGCTCTGCCCAGCCTCCACAGCCTCATGGGGCCAGGCCTCCCTGCCAGCCTGGCTGCTTCCCTGCTCATGCCCTATCACTGTTCCTCACCACCTGGCCTTTGCACAGACTATTCCATCTGCTGGGTACATCCTTTTCCATTTGATTAGCTCCCTCTCATCCTTCAGATCTCGGCTCAGGGTCCTCATCCTGGGAACCTCCCTGGCCTTCCAGTGTGGGTCTGCCCACCTGCGGGCAGCCTGGCCGGCACAGCTCTCACACTGCAGTTTCCCCCTCTGCTTCATGCCCCGTGCCATGGGGAGCTCCATTTGATTGTGACACCCTCCCCCGCCAGCACCCAGCACAGTACCTGGCACATAGTAAGTGCACAGCCAATACTTGAGGAATGAATGACACTTGTTCCCTGTCACCCCTCTGTGCTTGCTGCGGGGGTTGGGAGCCTGAGGGAGGAAGGACTCTTTGGGGGAACTGCCTGGAGGCAAGCCTGGGCCCCAGAGACCAGAAAGGGTCCATGTGGGCAACCCGGCTAGCATGGAACAGTGGTTAAAACTGATCTATGAACCAGGAGGTCATGATTCGATTCCTGGTCTGGGCACATGCCCTGGTTGCAGGCTTGATTCCTAGAGTGAGGCATGCAGGAGGCAGCCACTAAGTATTCTTTCATCATTGGTGTTTCTATCCCTCTCTTTTTCCCTTCCTCTCAATAAAACATTAAAAAGAAAAGAAAGGGTCATGTGGGCAGGCCTTGTTACCAGCAGTCCCCCAGGCCACCTTCCCAGAGCAAGAGGAGTGCAGCCTGGAGCCTTGACACCAGCAACAACCCCAGTGCACTTTGCTCTAGGCCAGGCACTGAGCCCCATTCTGGTTTCTTTCTCAGTGTGCTCTGAGCCTCCCCACCCCCCACCCCCCACACAGGAGGCACTCAGTACCCACATACAGATGAGGAGTGCCGACAGCTGCATGGCTCACTATGGTCAGATCCAGGACAGAGCTGGGCCTGACCCAGAGTGGAGCTGCCTGACCACATCCTGGCTCTCAGCGCCTTCTCTGAGCACATCTCTCACAGGAACAATGGGGCATCTGTACCCAACTATGCCGGTGGATTGCACCTGTTGGCCACTTGCAGATGCTGGCCTCTCAATTGTCCTGGATAAACTCCAGGAGGCCAAGCACCCCTCCCCTCACATGGGGTAGGCAGGGGATGTGGCTGTGGAACGTGCCCCTGGGCCCGAATAGCCCGGCCCCCACTGCTTTCTGTTTCCTCGGTGTCACACAGATGTGGAGGTCAGGGTTGTATTGTGCGTCCTGACATTCTCCTGGGATCTCTGTTTCCACTCATCCTCTCCAATTCCTTTTTCCATGTCACTTTTTTGTTTGTTCATTTGAATCAGAAATGCATTCACGTTTCAAAAATCAAGCTACAGAAAGGTTTATAACAAGATAACCACTCTCATCAATTTCTTGTATATCTTTTCCAGTATTTCTACATATAAATAAGAACAAATGTGAATATATCTTTATTTCAGAGAGGAAGGAAGAAGGAAAGAGAGAAACATCAATGATGAGAGAGAATCATTGATTGGCTGTTTCCTGCACATCCCCCACTGAGAATCGAGCCTACAACACAGGCATGTGCCCTTTACTGGAATTAAACCTGCGACGCTAATGCTCTATCCACTGAGCCAAACCAGCTAGAGCTGAATTTATATTTTTTACTGGGAGCATGCCGTGGGGTCTATGTCCATAGAGCTGGGTGCTCAGGCCATTCCCTCTGTGCACAGGCTCCTAGGATACATTCCCAGCAGTGGGCTCCTTCCTCCTCCCTTCTTTTTTGGTACCATCTTTATTGAGATACTAGAAGCCCAGTGCATTAAATTCATGCGTGGGTAAGGTCATTAGGCCTGGCTAGTGATCAAGGCCAATCTGTGGGGCAACCGGCAGGTCAATGGTGGGGGAGGGAGGGCATTAAGAGGAGGCCTGCTGCTGCCACCATTCACCTCTGTGGAGTGTAGTGGGGCAATGGGGGTTAGGGGGCTCGCTGGCACCTGCCTTCGCTGGCTGGGGCCTGCGAGTTAGGGGCAGCTTCTGCATTGAGTGCTTGCCCCCTGATGGCCATTGCATGTCATAGCCACCATTTGTTCTGCTGTTCATTTGCATATTAGGCTTTTATTTATTTTTAATTTTTAGAAACATATTTTACTGATTTTTTTTTTTACAGAGAGGAAGGGAAAGGGAGAGAGAGTCAGAAACATCTATGAGAAACATCAAACAGTCCTTTCTCCCTGGAGCCCTCTCCTGTCAGGCTATCCCCTCACTCTGCCCTTGTCACTTACATAGCTGCTTCCAGTGGTCAGCTCTCTGTCCTCAGCTAACCTGACGCATTTGCTGCAGCTGCCCTACCCTCCTCTTCAGCTACTCATCTCTTTGAGCCAAACAGTGCAGCCCTAGGCAGTTTGGCTCAGTGGATAGAGACCCTGGAGTTAAGAACTGTAGGAGGAGAGGGAGGGGCCTCGGGTTCATTTCTGGTCAAGGGCACATACCTCAATTCCAGGCTCCATCCTCAGCCCTGGCCGGGGCGCATGCAGGAGACAACCAATCGATGTGTCTCTCTCACATCGACATTTTCTCTGTCTCTCCCCCTCCCTTCCACTCTCTCTAAAAATCAAAGAGAAAGTAAATTCTCGGTGAGGCTGAACAACAGTGTGGGCCCAGGGCTCATTTCTCAGCCTGTGTTCCACCTGCACCTGTTTGCTGTGTCATCCTCCAGATTGTGGCTTCCCCACCAGCGATGTGTCACTGACTCCCTAATTGATGTCATCAGCCTTGGTTTCTGTAATCCATCTCCCTTCCCTCACCCCTTGGCAGAGCCTAACAGACATCTGAGACCAATCATCCAAAGTTGACATGGGTCTTTCCTCCTCTGCGGGCACTACCCACAGCCTTCTCATATTAGCTGTGGCCTCTCCATCTTCACCTTTGTTGATTACGGAAAGCTTGGAGGTACCTGTGAGTTCCAGTAAATGCTGTGGGCTCTGCCTGCATATATGCTAGCATCTCACTTCTCTCCACCTCCACTGCCCCAGCCAGGTCCAGACTCACAGCAGCCCAGAAAGATCCTGTGAAGACTGAGGTCCAATTGCATTCCTTCTTTCCATGACGATCCACGGCTCCCGCCTCACTCACAGTCAGGCCAAGGCCTTGCTGGGGCCCACAAAGCCCTGTACATCTGCCCCAGCTTCGACTTCACCTTCCACCTTCGCCTTGACTGCACTCCTGTCCCCTGGCCTCGCTGTTCCTCTATCACCTCAGGACCATCCACTCCCCCTTCCGGGGGCTCCTCCCTCTCCTCCTGCCACTCTTAACTCCAGGGTCACCTCCCAGCAGGTGGTTCCTACTGCCTGTTCTGTTTCGAACACCTGCCTCACGCCCCTCCCTTGCTTTATTGCAATCCCAGCACTACCACCATTTGACCAATCACATTTCTTGCTCATTTTCCTTGTTTGTGATAAACCCCCATCCACATATGTCAACCCCACAAGGGTTGGGTTTTTGTTTTGTTCTTAGCTGTAAGTCCAGTAAGATAGAGCCTGGTGTGCAACAGGCTTTCAACAAATACTTCTGAATGATTCATTGAATGAGTGACCAGGCAAATGTGTACTGGCTCACAGGCCTGCGAGTCAGGGCCAGGCTAAATGAGGAGCCCAACTCTCCTCCCCCATCATGGCCAAGGACCCAAGAGCCTAGCAAGGAAGGTGGCTTTAAAACCACCCAAGGCCTGGGTCGGAGCCCAGTTCTCCCTTCCCCAGCTGGCTGACCGTAAACAAGTCACTTGACCTCTCAGAGACCATTTCCTTATCTGGAGAATGGAGATGATAGTTCCCAACCCAAGGGCCTATGGAGAATCGCATGAGATAATAGTGGCTCAATTTGCAAACCAGCTCCAGGAGGGGCAGGGGTGGATGTTCTCTGGGCTCACAGAATGACACCCCCCCCCTCTCTGTTTTCCCTCAAGCAGGCAGCAGCCATGCCCAGAATGAGGCAGAATGGGCAGCATAGAAGGAGGTTAAGGGGGATGCCCCTCAAAATCTCACACTGCAGGAGGCCAAGCTTTTTGCATGAGTCCTGCCCTGAAAGCCACCAGATTGCTCTAGTTTCTATCAACTTCCCTTCTGTTCCCTGGGATTGCCTGCAGCAGGTGCCAGCAGCTCCTGGCATGACCCTACCCAGCAGCTCCATCAAGCCTTGTTCCTCGTGAAGGCTATAGGGCACAGCTATTCCTCCCATCATCCTACAGATGAAGAAAATGAGGCCCAGAGAGGGCAAAGGGCTTTCCAGAGGCCACACAACCAGTCAATAGCCGAGCTAGGACCAGAGCCAGGCCTGACCCACCCTCTGTTTCTGTTCCCTCAGCCCCCTGGCATGTGCCTCAAAGGCTCTGCTGGAGTCTCATGGAGATGCCACCTTGCCCTGCCTTCCGAGCCTGCAGCCTGGCTCTCCCCAGTGCATTATTCATGCTCTTAGAGCCAGCCAGCTCCAGTTACACCGACCAAAGCCCTGGGCACCTGTGGCTGCCTCCCCTCCTCTCCTTCCCAGGACATGGAGGGTCCAAGGCTCCTCTCCAAGGAAACTGAGTGGGTTTGAACACTCCACTCTGGCTCAGGAGATGAAGCTGTGCTCCCGCCAACTCCAGATGTGCTGGTGGTTAGGGCACGCTGCCCCTCTCTGGGGCTGGGTGCACCCAGGAGTTCCCTTGGGGGGTGAGGGAACTGAGCCAGCGGAGGCCCAGGAGTGGGCGGCCGTGTCAGCAGGGGTCTTCATCACACCGTAGGGCCAGGATGGTCTCCCCCAGTACAGGCCTCCCCAGCTCTGGGGTAAACAACACCCAAGCACTTTCCACCACAGCTCGAGGGTGAAACCCAAGGCGGTGTCTAAAGGAGATGAATTATGGATCCGCCCTCTTGGAAACCTGGTCCCGACCAGCAGCAGCGCAGGCTCCCTCCCAGGCCACCAGGCCAGTCCGAGGTGCAGAGCCCAGGCCGCTCTGCAGCCACTCCGGGAGGCCCAGCAGGACCCCCTCTCCAAGCCCCTGAACTTCGACACCAGCGGCAGCTGGTGGGGAGCAGGCAGCCACCATGGCCAAGGAGGAAGAAGATGAGAAGAAAGCCAAGAAAGGGAAGAAGGGAAAGAAGGCACCCGAGCCGGAGAAGCCCAAACGGAGCCTGAAGGGGACATCTCGGCTGTTCATGGGCTTCCGCGACCGCACACCCAAGATATCCAAGAAGGGCCAATTCCGGAGCGCGTCAGCCTTCTTCTGGGGCCTCCACACCGGCCCACAGAAGACCAAGCGCAAGAGGAAGGCGCGCACGGTGCTCCAGTCCACGTCGAAGCTCATGACGCAGATGCGCATGGGCAAGAAGAAGCGCGCCATGCGGGGCAAGAAGCCGTCCTTCATGGTCATCCGCTTCCCCGGCCGCCGGGGCTACGGCCGCCTCCGGCCCCGGGCCCAGTCGCTCAGCAAGGCCTCCACGGCCATCAACTGGCTCACCAAGAGGTTCCTCATCAAGAAGGCCGAGGAGTCGGGCAGCGAGCAGGCCGCGGTGGACGCCTGGCTGAGCCGCTCTGGCTCCCGCGTAGGCTCCCGCAAGCTGCCCTTCCCCTCGGGCGCCGAGATCCTGCGGCCGGGGGGCCGCCTGCGCAGGTTCCCGCGCAGCCGCAGCATCTACGCGTCCGGGGACCCTGTGGGCTTCCTGCCCTTCGAGGACGAGGCCCCGTTCCGGCACGCGGGCTCCCGCAGATCGCTGTACGGGCTGGAGGGCTTCCAGGACCTGGGCGAGTACTATGACTACCACCGCGAAGGCGATGCCTACTACGATCAGCGGTCGCTCTCCCAGTACGAAGAGCAGGACCCCGGCCTGGCCCCCTACAGCGCCTACGGCCCCTCTGACCCCTACAGCGCCTACGGCGCCTATGGCCCCCACAGCCCCGCCTGGCCGCCCTATGGCCCCTACAGCCCCTCCTGGCCGCCCTATGGCCCCTACAGCCCCGCCTGGCCGCCCTATGGAGACCATACTCACGGGTACCCGCCCGAGGACCCCTACGACTACTACCCCCTGGACCTCTATAGTGGCCCCTACTACGCCCCCTCTGCCTACGGCTACAGTTACGGCTACGAGGATCACGAGCCCCCCTACGCTCCCCCAGGGGAGTACGCGACTCCCTTCAGCTACTACGACGGCGAGCCATACCCACAGAGCTACTACCTGGACCCCTTTGCACCTTACGATGGACCATACCTGCCCTATGACCTCCCGTACGATCCCTACGGGATGCCTTATGAGGCCCCCTATGGCATCCCCTACGCGGAAAGCATCTATGGTGGCGGGGACCAAGCCATATACCCCCCCGAAGTGCCCTATCTTTATCCGGAGGAGTCGGCCTTTGCATACCCGTGGGTGCCACCACCCATCATGTCACCCCATAACCCCTACGCCCACCCCATGGATGACATCGCGGAGCTGGAGGAGCCAGAGGAGGCACCCGGGGAGCGGCAAGGAACCTCCTTCCGCCTGCCCAGCGCCACCTTCTTCGAACAGCAAGGCATGGACAAGCCTTCCAGGTCCAAGCTCTCCCTCATCCGCAGGTTCCGCCTCTTCCCACGGCCCCAGGTGAAGCTGTTTGGGAAGGAGAAGCTGGAGGTGCCCCTGCCCCCCTCCTTGGACATCCCTCTACCCTTGGGGGAGGAGGAGGAGGACGAGGACGAGGAAGAGGTGCCGCCGGTGCGCACCGGGCCCTACGCCCACCCCTTCTGGGGCTTCCTCACACCGCGCCAACGCAACCTGCAGCGGGCCCTGTCGGCCTTCGGCGCCCACCGCACCCGCCGTGGCCTGGGCTTCGGCCCCGAGTTCGGGTCCCCTCGCCCGGCCACCTCGCTGGCGCGCTTCCTCAAGAAGACGCTGTCGGAAAAGAAGCCGGTCCCGCGGCTCAGCGGCGGCCAGAAGGCCCGGCGTGCCGGTCCGGCCGTCCGGGAGGCGGCCTACAAGCGCTTCGGCTACAAGCTGGCGGGCATGGACCCCGACCGGCCCAACACGCCCATCATGCTGCGCAGGGCGCAGGCCCGCGCGCGCCCCCCCAGCGCCCCGCCCCGCGCGCCCCCGCCCGCGCCCACCCACTGGAGCTCGCTGCTCGCCCCGCCCGCGCCCCGCGCCCCAAACCCAGCGCCCGCGCCGCCCGCCCCCTTCTCCCCCGCGCTCTCGAGCCGGCCCCTTTCCACCTCGCCCTACGGCTCCCTCCGCCGCCACCCGCCGCCCTGGGCCGCGCCGGCGCACGTGCCTCTCACCCCGCAGACCGCCTGGTGGGCCTTCGCGGAGCCCCCTCCCGTGAGCCCCGAGGTGCCTCTCGATCTGCTGGCCTTCCCTGGACCCCGGCCCTCGTTCCGGGGCTCCCGGCGAGGGGCAACCTTCAGCTTCCCCGGGACCTCTCCCCCCGCGTCACGGAGGCAGGCCTGGCCCCCGCTGCCCTCTCCACAACCCTCGCTCCGGAGCTTGCCCGGCCTGGGCCACGGCTCCCCCTTGGGGCCCGCGTCCCCCCAGTCCTCCTTGCGGGCCGGCACCTTGTCGCCCCTGCCCCGCCGCCCCCGATCGCTGCGGGAGCCTCTGTCCCCGCGCCGCGCCTCCCGGCGGCTGCCACCCCCGCAGCCGCCCTTTCCTTCTCCTCTGCTGGGCCCCAGCCGGCGTGGCTCGCTCAACCTGCCTTCGCGCTTCCCGCACACGTGGCGCCGCCTCAGCGAGCCGCCCACCAGGGCCGTGCAGCCCAGGCTGTGCCCGCCCTTCCGGAGGTCCCTGAATCCGCGGCCTTGGCCTGTGGCAGTGGCTGCGGCAGCAGCCGAGCTCCAGGAGAGCAGGCAGGAATCTGAGGACTCAGAAGTACCATGGACAGTGCCCCCTCTGGTCCCCACCTGGGACATGGACATGCCTCAGCCCCAGCGCCCATCCTCGCCTTGGCCAGGACGGGCAGGCAGCCGCCAGGGTTTCTCCAGGCCACCGCCTATACCCGAAAACCCCTTTCTCCAGCACCTTAGCCCTGGGCCGTCCACGGACTCCCAGCTGGAAGACCCAGACTCTGCCTTGACTGGTGTCTTCCTGGGTAGACACCATGACCTGGGGCCTGGAGAGCTCACCAAATCCGCCAGCCCCAGCTCTGAGAAGCCCAAAGAAGAGGCCTCCCCCGGGAACCCCCGACCACTAGCAGAGCCTGAGCCCGCAAGCCCAAAGCCCCCCAAGAATTCTCCCCCAGAGCAAAAGGTGCTAAGGCTCAGCCTCTCCCACCCGCTGGCCGCATGTGATAGGATGAGGGCCATGTGGCCACCATGGCGTCGCTGGGGAACACTGCCCAGTACCCCAGGCCCCTTGGAGCCCACTGGTGTCCCAGGGCCTCTGCCCAGGGCAGGTGAGCGACATCAGGCAGGTCCTGGGCGTCTTGCTGTAGTCCTGCCTCAGGTACAAAAACTGAGCTCTCCCCAACGAGCTAGTCCTGCCACACTGCGGCCCCCCACCCAGCTGACCAAGGACCTAGAACTCAGCCTCAAGCCAAGAGCCTGGAGTCTGCTCTGGTCCTCTCTCTGGCTGCCAGTGAAGACCCATCGGCCCTGGGCACAAGTACATGCCTGCCCCCCTTCCTGCCGCCTGGGCCCCGAAGCTGCCGTTCTGCCACACAGGGGCTCCTGGGAAGAGGTTGGCCCCAAAAGCTGGTGGAACAAGGTATGGAGGCACAGGTCAGAGAGAGGCTTGGGGATTCTGTTCTGGGGAACAGAGCAGGAGACAGCCTCAGGGCCCTTGTGAGAGGCTGCCTCGGGCCTCAGGACCCCGCTGTAACTTGGGGGGAACGGCCTGGGCTTCCCAAGCCTCTAGAGGCTTGAACAAGAGATGCCCAACACAGACAGGCCCTGAACAGGCACCAGGAGCTCCTTCCAAGTCACTGTAGGGAAGGGATCTTGTCCTTGCCATCCCCAGCTGCCCCCAGAGATCTGGGCTGAAGACAAAACTGCAGGATTTGTCTGTCCACCCTGACCCACTCACATTCCCATTCACACTGTTCCTCTGGCTTCCTCCTGACCCTCCCTTGATTGGAGTCCTCTCTCTCTCTGGGGTTCCTGCAGAAGGGCAGTTTCTGGGCTGCGGTATTCTGGACTACCTGAGGTGAGGGCTCAGGAACCAGACTTCCAGCTCCTTCATTGCACAGTGGGTCACACAGTAGATTAGGGCTGGCAGAGCCAGCATGCCTCTCTAGTCTGGCCCCCTGTAGGGTGAGGAGCAGGCAGTTTTCTGAGGGGTGCCAAGCCAGGGCCTGGCTGCCATGCTCATGTTGGAATGTGAGCCCAGTGGCTGTCAGCGAAGGGGGAGTGGTTACTGGAGCCTCCCCCGGGAACGCCTGGGGCTGGCAGGACACGTAGGGGCAGCAGGCGGTTTTCAACCTATGCAGACCGGTGCCCGTGGAGCGGGCATCCAGCAAGCCCAGCCATGGCAACTGGGGCGGCCTGGCTGCTAGGGGGACCTTGGCCCCGGCGGCGGGTGCCCAGAGCCGTGTGGGCCACAGCATTGCGGGAGCGGGCCACAGGGCGTCCTGGGGTGAGGGGCAAGGATGCCTGGGCCCTCCTCACCCTCGAATACGTGAGTGGCTGAATTATTCAGGGTTTGCGGCCACTGGCACACGTGGGCAGGCTGGTGGGCGGGAGGCCAGGGCCCAGGGTGATACTCTCTGTGGCCTACTTAGCACAGGGCTCTCTCCTGGTGTCCCCTTTCCTCATCTGCTCAGGGAGGGGTGTGGGCCAGATCTGAGCGGCTGGAAAGGCAAGGTGCACTTGTGTGCTCTCAGTCACGTGGGTCACATGCATGTCTGTGCCTGGGGTGTGTGCATGGATGTACCACAGCCAAACAAGGAAAGTGTGTGTGTGTGTGTGTGTGTGTGTGTGCGTGTGTGCATGCGCGTGCGCGCGCGTGTGTGTACATCAAGGTCTAAGCAGCTGTGGCATTCATGGGGTCATGTGTAGGCACATAGTCAGGCACAGTGGAAACTTGCAGCCCAAAGATGGCATTGGGATTTTTGTCTCAAGACCCCAGATGTGGGGACAGCCCCAGGTGTCCATGCACATGAGAATATGGACATTGAGAGCATGTGCCTCCAGCCTGGCATCACAGGCCTTCACACATGTCAACAGGCATCTTGCAAGACCCAGGTGTGCATGGGAGTTGTCTGACCTATAAATGCCGTTGCATGTAGGTCTGTGTGTGTTGGTCTTCATGTTTGCCCAGCCTGGGCACATGCAGGGACAGCAGTGGTTCCCAGTTTATGAGACCAGAACCCCTGGAGTCTTAGTCTTCCTGGAGGCCCCATGCACCAAGATATAAATGTTCAAGAGCAAAGACTTGGGCTCCAACCTGAAAAGGGTCTCCTCATTGGGAAGAGGAGGTTGGGAGGGCTCCCAGCAAGGCAGTGAGAACAATGCCCACGGGCAGGACTTGGGGGCCCATGGGACCACACGGCTGCCCCTGACAGGCTCCACAGCCCTTGGTATTTCAAGACAAGGAGGTCCCCAGGACCCAGTTGGCTATATTTAGGGCTCCCTTCTTCACAAAAGGAGCAGGTCCTAGTTGTGTCTACCGGTGACTAGAGGACTCTCTCTCATAGATGCACTCCATCCGCAACCTGCCCTCCACGCGGTTCCTGGAGCAGCACCGGGAGGACGGTGTGGAGGACATGACACAGCTGGAGTGAGTGGTTGGGTGGCAGTTGGTGAGGGGGTCTTGGGAGTCGCCACACTCTCAGCTGGAGCACCCCTTCTTACCAGGGGTATCTCTCATCTCCTGGAATGTGTTCAGAGCCAGTTTTCTCATCTGCAAAGTGAGTGCCATACAGTGTCACAAAAGCCAGATGCCAGCACAGCTCTGCCATCAGATGGGCCTGGGCTCCATCCCAACCCCACCACTTAGCAACTACAGGGCCATGGGCGAGTCGCTTCACTACTCTGTGCCTCAGTATCTCACTTGTAAGATCGGGTGGGTGGGATGGCTATGGTTATGAGTGTGCTGGCACATTGAAGGTACCCAAAATGTGAGACTGTGCTGAGCGGTATCATTATTCAATAATGGTGACTCACATCTGCTACTTAAGAGCATCACCAACCCAGTGAATGAAGTAGGGCCAGTGC
Organism: Lasiurus cinereus; assembly: GCA_011751065.1. Lineage (NCBI taxonomy): Eukaryota > Metazoa > Chordata > Mammalia > Chiroptera > Vespertilionidae > Lasiurus > Lasiurus cinereus. The sequence goes on from JAAGEH010000376.1 coordinate 1,895,631, forward strand.
TACAATCATACCCATTGTACAGATAAAGAAACTGAGGCACAGAGGCCTCATGGTTAGTTAGTGTCAGAGATAAGACTTTCTGGCCAAGGCCCTGCACTAGGGGAAAGTGGCCCCTGACTACCCTTCTTTCTGCTTTTCCAGAGACCTCCAGGAGACCACTGTGCTGTCCAACCTCAAGACCAGATTTGAACGGAACCTCATTTATGTGAGTTTTGGGGTGGCTCTGCCTTGGGCTCAGGTCTGGCCGGCAGCTGACTCCTTGTCTCCTGGGGCCCGGTGGGAAGCATAGTCTTCTACTGGGCCTCAGACTAGTGGCCCCTGGCTTCACCTCTGAGTGTCTGCTATTTGAGCAAAACCTACTAGAGCCTAGGGGTCTGACATTCAAAGTCCTATGCATACAGTCTTAGAGTGGTGGATGCCAGGGGCAGCGATCTGGGGATAGGAATCCCAATGACAAGGCTCCCAGAGTCCTGGAGGTCCGCTGACCCGGGTCCCAGGAGGGGCTGCTGAGGGGCAGATGGGAGCAGAATAACAGAACGGAGCCCGGAACCACAGCGCAGGCATCAGGAACACCCACGAGGTTGGATACCTGTGAGTGCCCTGCACTCCCAGCCCCTGCTTCGCCCGGCAATGGAGGTTGGGCCTTATGGCGAGGTGCAGCGCCAGGACCCTGGCTCTGACCAGGACTCTGGGAGGTAGGCCACAGCTAATAGCCTCAGTTGCAGAACCATGACTGTGGGCTTTATGCTCAGCCCCTCCCAGCCTCAGCCTGGGGCAGTGCTGGGAGTTCCACTGCCAGAGCAGAGGACCCATCAAGCTTTTATAGGGCCCAAGGTTTGAACACTGAGGTCAGGAGCCACATTGTCCCCAGGGACACAGGGATCCAGGTTCCCAGGGGGTGGGAGGGACAGGGCTGTGAGAAACCATGGCACTGAGACAGCTGTCCGCACAACAGACATACATCGGCAGCATCCTGGTGTCGGTGAACCCTTACAGGATGTTTGGGATCTACGGGCTGGAGCAGGTGCACCAGTACAGTGGGCGGGCCCTGGGAGAGAACCCCCCGTGAGTACATCCTGGACTGGGCTCTGCTGGGTCTCTCTCCGAGCTTGGTGAGCCTAGGGCTAACCCTCAGCCGGTGGTCAGGGTCGAGGGCAGTCAGCAGTCGGCAGCCCACCTGCTCAGCCCAATACTTTCCCCGAGCCTGACCATAGCTTTGCTGGGCTGGGGCTACTATGGCTCAGATCATGGGGGACGGGAGGGAGAAGGGGGTTATTTCCCCAAGGATGGGGGTGGAGCAGCCTTGGCTGGACAAAAATGCCACCCCACATGCCCTCTGGGAGGTTTGGAAGCACAGATGAAGCCACTGCAGCACCCCGCCCCCATCTCTCCAGGCATCTCTTTGCAATTGCAAATCTCGCCTTCGCCAAAATGCTCGATGCCAAACAGAACCAGTGCATAATTATCAGGTGAGCAGCATAATTACCAGATGAGCACCTGCCAGGCTGAGGGCCTTTGTGCGTGTGTGGAGGGGACATTTGGGGACTGCTGTGGGGCTGGGGGTCACTCAGTTTCTCTGAGCCGTCAGCCCACCATGGTGGGGTCACGGGAACTGGGAGAGGCACTGAGCCTGCTGGACCTCACTCTGTCCCTTTGCCTGGTCAGTGGCGAGAGCGGCTCTGGAAAAACTGAGGCCACAAAGCTGATCCTGCGCTACCTGGCCTCCATAAACCAAAAGCAGGGCGTCATGCAGCAGGTAAGCCCAGCTAGCAGCCCTTGTGCTCTCAAGAGATATTTCTTGGCTCCACTTGGAGGTTGGGGAGGGTGTTCCCAGGATTGCATGGAGAGTTCTCTTAGGAAATAGGGCTCTCTTTCCCCTCCCAGGGAGCATCTGTGGTTGAAGTCTGTGGGGCTGGGGCCAGTAGGTGCCGGGACACTGAGGAAGCCAGGCTAGAGTCCGCAAGGTTGGAGGTCTGCTCAGAGTGCAAGTTCTCGGAACCTGAGAATGTTGGAGGTTTCCCAAGGACCTACTGTGTGCGAGACCTGAGCTAGGCTCTGGGGAGGCAGGCAGCAGCAACACAGACTGACTCATATACCCACCTTCTTGGGAATTTCATTTTAGTGGAGGAGACAGAAAGAAAAATAATACACAAGGGTGTTAGGTGTGGAGAAAATAGTAGGGAGGAGGATGGGGACTGTGGGGTTATAATTTGGAGTGTGGTAATCAGAGAGAAGGGAGTAGGACCTGAGGATGTCTGGGGGAGGAGCAGGCAGGCAGGTAGAGAAGCAAGTGCAAAGGCCCCGGGCAAACAGGCCTGGTGTGCGCAGGACACAGAGTGGCAGCATGGAGTCCAGCTGAGGGAGGACAGTGGTTCAGGCCAAGGAAGTAGACACCAGGGCAGTTCAGAGGCCAGCCAGTGACTTCCTGACTCCCAGACTAAGGGACAGTATAGGCAACCGACAAGGTTGTAATAGTGGGGGACTATCTAAGGGCAACCCCAGGCATTTGGCCTGAGCCACAGGCAGTACAGGGCTGCCACCAGCTGTCTGAGCAGAGCTGCAGAGAGACGACAATGGTGCCGTGAGGTGTCTGCTGGGCATCCACACAGACAGGCAGGGGCGGTGGTGCTGCCCCATGAGCCTGGAGCCCTGGGAAGGTGGGGCTGGAGGCAAAGGCCCACCAGCTCAGAACCTGACCTCAGACTCCCTCTGGGCTCATGAAGGTTTTTATTCTGTTGATAAAAATTTTAATTCACTTAATTTTTAGACTCACTTATTGATAAATATGTATTTGTTGTTCATAATTTTTTGGCTTTTACCTTTTTCTTCTTCCGCTTCTTAAAGAATACCTTTCAGCATTTCATATAATCCTGGTTTGGAGTTGATGAACTCCTTTAGTTTTCCTTATCTGTGAAGCTCTTTACCTGCCCTTCAATTCTGAATGATAGCTTTGCTGGATAGAGTATTCTAGGTTGTAGGTTCTTGCTATTCATCACGTTGAATATTTCTTGCCATTCCCATCTGGCCTGCATAGTTTCTGTTAAGAAATCAGCTGACAATCGTATGGGTGCTCCATTGTAGGTAATGAACTGTTTTTCTCTTGCTGCTTTTAATATTCTCTCTTTCTCTTTTGCTCTTGGCATTTTAATTATGATGTGTCTTAGTGTAGTCCTCTTTGGATTCCTTTTATATGGGGTTCTGTGTGCTTCCTGGACTTGTAAGTCTATTTCTTTCACCAGATGTGGGAAGTTTTCAGTCATTATTTCTTCAAGTAGGTTTTCAGTATCTTGCTCTCTCTCTTCTTCTGGCACCTCCACAATTCTGATGTTGGTACGCTTGAAGCTGTCCCAGAGGCTCCTTACATTATCTTCACATTTTTTAATTCTTTTTTCTTCTTGCTTTTCCAGTTGAGTGTTTTCTGCTTCTTTATATTTCAAATTTTTGACTTGATTCTTGCCTTCCTCTAGTCTGCTGTTAGGTCTCTGCACACTATTTTTTATTTCAGTCAGTGTATGTTTAATTTCTAGTTGGTCCTTTTCATCTCTAGTTGGTCCTTTTTCATCTTCTCTTGAGTCTTGCTAAATTTATCCATCTTTTCTAGGATATTCTTGAAAAACCTTATAAACGTGGTTTTGAACTCTATATCTAGTCATTTGTTTTCCTCCATTTCTTTTGTTTGTGATCTCTTCCATTGTCTCTGCATTTTCACTATGCTGGGAGAACTTCTGTGTTGGATTCAGCCTTATGATACAAGACTTGCAAAACTGCAAAAGCCTCTCTGTTGAGCTTGGGATGGGTGGAGTGTCAGGGCTTAAGGGACTGCCTTGCCTTCCAGTCAGCCCCACCCTCCACTGCCCCTAGGTCTCATGTGTCTCTGGGTAATCACTGGAGTGGTCCCTTGTGCATGAGCTGTCTTTCCGGCTCCCCTGCACTCCAGGACCATATAAGTCTGGGTCCCCAGAGTTTTGCCCAAAACTGGGGTTTAGTGCAGTTAGAAGTGGCACAGTTGGGAGGCTCTGTCTCCCGCCCACTCATGAAAGCCAGCGGCACAATCAGCAGTCGGTCTTCTGCACATAGTTCTGTGCAGCCCTTTCTCGGCTCCCCTATATTTCCGTGCACTTCTCCCTTTTCACAGTCCAAACTTCCCCCGTATGAGTTTTAGTTGGACCTGGGATTTAGTGCTGTAGGATAACGGATTGAATGCAGTTGTGAGTCTCCGTCTCCCTCCTGCCAGAGAAAGCCAGCCAGGTACTCCAGCGCCCACTCTCTCCATGCGTGGGTCTCTGAACCTGAGCTTTTTGCAGCTCCTCTGGGTCTCTGTGAGCCTCTCTCTTTCCTTCTAGTTGTAGAGTTTCCACTCAGTCAGCTTTCCTGTGGTTCTGGATGATGTCTGCTCTGTCTTTTAGTTGTAGTTTTGAAATTGTTGTGTGAGGCAGCAGTGTAGGTGTTTACCTATCTCTTTACCGCTTTCTTCTTCTCCTCCTCCTCCTTCTTCTCCTCCTCTTCTTCCCCCCCTCCTCCTCCTCTTCCTCCTCCTCCTACTTTTCCTCCTCCTCCTCTTTCTCCTCCTTCTTTTCCTTCTTTTACTTCTTCTTCTTCTCCTCCTCCTCCTCCTCCTCCTCCTCCTCCTCCTCCTCCTCCTCCTCCTCCTTCTCCTCCTCCTCCTTCTCTTTCTCCTTCTCCTTCTCCTTCTTAAAGAATACTCCATAATTCTAATGTTGGTGCACTTGAAGTTGCCCAGAGACTCCTTAGACTATCTTCATATTTTTGGATTTTTTTTTCTTTTTTTCTTTTCCAGTTCAGTGTTTTCTGCTTATTTATATTTCAAATTTTTGACTTGATTCTTGCATTCCTCTAGTCTGCTGTTAAGATTCTGTATGATATTTTTTATTTCAGGCAGTGTATGTTTAATTTCTAGTTGATCCTTTTTCATATCCTCAAGGGTTAAATTTATCAATCTTTTCTAGAAAATTCTTGAAAAACCTTATAACTGTTGTTTTAAACTCTATATCTAGTTACAGTGGTACCTCGAGATATGAGTGCCCTAACATACGAGATTTTTGAGATACGAGCCATGGAGCGAGCAATTTTTTGCTTTATAATACGAGCAACATTTGAGATACAAGTAATCACGCGGATCGGCCGGCTACACAGGACCCACCAGTTTACCACGACTCGAGCATCTCATAGTTTCCCACACCTCAGTCAGTGTGCTTGTTTACCTCGTTGTCGAAGCATCTTTTGTGCATTTACATACTTTATCACATTTCTTCTTATAACCATGGGTCCAAAGAAAGCGAGTGGAAAGGTCAGTGCTCAGAAGAGGATGATGTCTATTGAATTAAAGCGTGAAGTCATAGAAAAATATGAGCAAGGTGTGCGAGTGGCTGACTTGGTGAGGCAGTACGGGCGTAGTACTTCAACGATATGCACTGTGCTTAAACAGAAGGAATCGATAAAGGGTATAATGCCAGCTAAGGGCGTTACAATAATTTCTAAGATCCGTAGCTCTCTCCATGAAAAGATGGAGAATCTACTGATGGTGTGGGTGACGGAGAAGCAGCTTAAAGGAGATATATTAACACAGGACATCATATGTGAGAAGGCGCGAGTGATTTACGGTGATTTGCTGGAGCAGACCCCGCGCACTTCCACGGACAAAGCATCGAAAGACTCATTTAAAGCCAGTAGAGGCTGGTTTGATAACTTCAGGAAAAGGTCCGGAATTCACTCCATCATCAGGCATGGTGAGGCAGCAAGTTAGGATGTGAAGGCAGCTGAGGATTACCTCAAAACTTTTTCCAAACTGATAGAAGCCAAAGGATATATCCCCCAGCAAGTCTTCAAATGTGATGAGACAGGGCTTTTCTGGAAGAAGATGCCGAATAGGACTTATATAACGGCAGAGGAGAAGGTGATGCCAGGCCACAAACCCATGAAGGATAGGCTAACTCTCTCACTGTGCGCCAATGCGAGTGGCGACTGCAAGATCAAGCCTCTGCTCGTATACCATTCGGAAAACCCCAGAGTCTAAGTCACATAAGATTTTAAAAGATAAACTGCAAGTTATGTGGGGGGCAAACCTGAAGGCATGGGTCACCAGGCGGTTCTTTGTGGAGTGGGTAAACCTGGTTTTCGGCCCTTCTGTTAAGAAATATCTACAGGAAAACAACCTAACCATGCAAGCCCTCCTCGTCTTCGACAATGCTCCTGCTCACCCACCGAACCTCGAGGATGAACTCCTCGAAGAGTTCAAGTTTACCTCCCAACACCACTCCTATCCTGCAGCCCATGGATCAGGAGGTGATCTCTAATTTTAAAAAGCTGTACATCAAGCACCTGTTCCGGCGCTGCTTTGAGGTGACGGAGAACACAAACCTCACCCTTCGAGAGTTCTGGAAGAACCACTTTAACATCGTGATATGCCTCAGAATTATTGATCAGGCCTGGCTGGGTGTTACAATGACGACTTTGACCTCTGCATGGAAGAAGCTGTGGCCTGAGGCCATAGCCGAAAGGACCTTCGAAGGATTCGAACCGGAGGTGCCAGTGGAGGAGGAGATAGTGTCTCTGGGAAAATCCATGGGCCTGGAGGTGGATGAGAGAGACGTGAATGAGCTCGTCGAGGAGCACTCTCTGGAACTCACCACGGAGGAGTTATAAGAGTTGCAGTCTCTTGTAACATGCGGAGGTTCTCCAAGAAATTTGTTTCCAGGAGGAGCCAGAAGTGGAGATCTCTACAAGTGAGATAAAGGAGATCTTAGGAATGTGGGAGAGGGTGTCACACTTCGTGAAAAAGAAACACCCCGAAAAAGTTGCTACTGGTCGTGCATCGGAGCTGTTCAATGAAACTTGCCTCACCCATTTCAGAAACATTCTGAAAGGGAGGAAGAGGCAAACCTCGTTGGACACATGTGTTTTTTTAAATTGGCCAAAAATGCAAAGACCAGTAGCAATTAGGTTCAGTGAAGATTAGTTAAGTTACATTCAGTTTAGGGATAAAGTGTAGCATTAAGAGTTTAACGAGAGGAGAATCCAAGATGGTGGCATAGGTAAACACCTACACTGCTGCCTCGCACAACAATTTCATAACTACAACTAAAAGACAGAACGGACATCATCCAGAACTACAGGAAAGCTGGCTCAGTGGAAGTTCTACAGCTAGAGGGAAGGAGAGGGGCTCACGGAGACCCAGAGGAGCTGCAAAAAGCTGAGGTACGGAGCCGTGCATGTGGAGAGAGCGGGTGCCGGAATACCTGGCTGGTTTTCTCTGGCAGGAGGGAAACAGATACTCTCAAAGGCATTAAACCCCTTATCTTACAACACTAAACCCCAGATCCAGCCAAAACTCATAGGGGGGGAGTTTGGACTATGAAAAGGGAGAGGTGCACGGAAATTTAGGGGAGTCGCAAAAGATCAGAGGGCTGCTGGCACACATGGCAGTGCGCAGAGAACAGATTGCTGATTGTGCCACTGGCTTTCTCTAGTGGGTGGGAGACAGACCCTCCCAACTGTGCCACTTCTGACTCCACTAAACCCCTGTTTCGGGTGAAACCCTGGGGACCTAGACTCGTGTGGTCCTGGAGCGCAGGGGAGCTGGAAAGGCAGTAGTCTAGAGGCACTGTGAGCGCGCACAAGGACCACTCCGGAGATTACCCAGTCACGTAAGACTCAGGGACCGTGGAGGGCAGGGCCGATTGTAAGGCAAGGCAGTCCCTTAAGCCCTGAGACTCCACCCATCCCAAGCTCAACAGAGGCTTCTTCAGTTTTGCAAGTCTGGTATCATAAGGCTGTATCCAGCACAGAAGTTCTCCTGGCATAGTGAAAATGCCGAGACAAGGGAAGGATTCACAAACAAAAGAAATGGAGGGGAAAAAAATGACTGGATATAGAGTTCAAAACCACGCTTATAAGGTTTTTCAAGAATATGCTAGAAAAGTTGGATAAAGTTAGCGAGAGCCAAGAGGAGATGAAAAAGGACCAACTAGAGACACTGACTGAAATAAAAATTTATTCAGAGTCCTAACAGCAGACTAGAGGAAGGCAAGAATCAAGTAAAAAATTTGAAATATAAAGAAGCAGAAAACACTCAACTGGAAAAGCAAGAAGAGAAAAGAATCCAAAAATGTGAAGATAATGTAAGGAGCCTCTGGGACAGCTTCAAGCGTACCAACATCAGAATTGTGGAGGTGCCAGAAGAAGAGAGAGAGCAAGATACTGAAAACCTATTTAAAGAAATAATTACTGGAAAACTTCCCACATCTGGTAAAAGAAATAGACTTACAAGTCCAGGAAGCACACAGAACCCCATATAAAAGGATCCAAAGAGGACCACACAAAGACACATCATCATTAAAATACCAAGAGCAAAAGAGAAAGAGAGAATATTAAAAGCAGCAAGAGAAAAACAGTTCATTACCTACAACGGAGCACCCATACGACTGTCAGCTGATTTCTCAACAGAAACTATGCAGGCCAGACGGGAGTGGCAAGAAATATTCAATGTGATGAGTAGCAAGAACTTATAACCTAAAATACTCTATCCAGCAAAGCTATCATTCAGAATTGAAGGGCAGATAAAGAGCTTCACAGAGAAGAAAAAGCTAAAGGAGTTCATCAACTCCAAACCAGTATTATATGAAATGCTGAAAGGTACTCTTTTAGAAGAGGAAGAAGAAAAAGGTAAAAGCCAAAAAATTATGAACAACAAATACATATCTATCAACAAGTGAATCTAAAAATTAACTGAATTAAAAATTTGATGAACATAATAAACTGGTGAATATAATAGAATCAGGAGCACAGAAAGGGAGTGGACTAATAATTCTCAGGGGGAAAGGGGTGAGGGGTGTACAGGGAAAGACTGGACAAAAATCATACACCTATGGATGAGGTCAATGGGAGGGAGGTAAGGGCAGAGGGAAGGGTGGGAGCTGGGTGGAGGGGTGCTATGGAGGGGAAAAAAGAGAAACAAATGTAATCTGAATAATAAAGATTTAATTTTAAAAAAGAGTGTAACGAGTAGGTAAATACACTTTATAAAACCAGTTTATTTCTTTACATTCTCTTTTATTATGTTTTTATACAATATTTGTAATTTATAAATACATTTTTCTTATTCAAAAACACGTAACAAAACAACTGGGGTGGCATTTTGGGGGCTGGAACGGATTAACGGCATTTCAATTGATTTCAACGGGAAATTTGCTTTGAGATACGAGCAATTTGAGATGCGAGCAAGGTTATGGAACCAATTAAACTGGTATCTCGAGGTACCACTGTATTTGTTTTTCTCCATTTCTTTTGTTTGTGATCTGTTCCTTTGTCTCTGCATTTTCGATGCTTTCCTGAATTGGTAGAGTAGCTTTGTGTGCTAATTGGTTACCTGAGGCGGACGCTCTTGGTGCACCCCTTTGTGGACTGTGTGTACAGCCTTGTTGTAGTTAAGTTTTGATGGTTGTTGGTATCACTGTGGGGGATTGACCTCCAAGCCAATTGGTTGTGAGGATCAGCTGTGTCTATGCCGGGAGAACTATGCTGGAGTCAGCCTTATGATACAAGGTTTGCAAAATTGCAAAAACCTCTGTTCTCGGCTTGGATGGGGTGGAGTCTCAAGGCTGAGCAGACAGCCTTGGCTTTCTGTCAGCCCTGCCCCAAAAGGCCCCTGGGTCTTAGTGTCGCTCGGTAATCGCTGCAGCCCTCTCTGTATGTACTCGAGTGCACACGCCAACAGACCTCTACCTTTCTTGGCTCCCCTGAGTTTGTGCACTCCAAGGACCCATATGAATCTGGGTCCCCAGGGTCTTGCCCGAAACTGGGGTTCAGTGCAGTCAGAAGTGAAATTCAGCACATTTGGGAGGTTCCATCTTCCTCCTGCTAGAGAAAGGCATCGGCACAATCAGCAATCAGTCCTGTGAGCCTTTCGCAGCTCCCCTGAGTTTCCGTGCACTCCTCCCTTTTCCCGACAGTCCAGACTCCCCCCATATGAGTCTCGCCTGGAACAGGGCTTCAGTGCAGTTGAACTGGGGTTCAGTGCAGTCGGAAGTTTCTGTCTTCCTCCCACTAGAGGAAGCCAGAAAGGCACTCAGCTGCCTGTCCTCTCCATGCGCGTGTCTCCATACCTCAGCTTTTTGCAGCTCCTCTGAGTCTCCATGAGCCCCTCTCTTTCCTTCTAGTTGTAGAATTGCCATTCAGCCATAAATTCCTGTGGTTCTGGATGTCTGACCTGTCTTTTAGCTGTAGTTTTGAAATTGTTGTGTGAGGCAGCAGTTTAGGTGTTCACCTGTGCCGCTATCTTGGTTTCTCTAAATGTTACTTTTAATGATGTTAATTCTACCAATCCATGAACATGGTATATTCTTCCATGTGTTTATATCTTCCTTTATCTCTTTTTCAATGTACTGTAGTTTTCTTAGTACAAGTCTTTTATCTCCTTGATTAAATTTTTTCCTAAGTATTTTATTTTTGTTGTTGCTGCTGCAGTGGTAAATGGGATTGTTTAGTTTCTCTTTCTGAGAATTCATTATTGACATATAAAAAAGCCAATGTGTTGATTTTGTAACCTGCTACACTGCTTTTACATGTTGAGATATTCTCCCTCTATTCCCACTTTGCTGAGAGTTGTTTTTTTTTAATAAAAGATAGGTGTTGAATTTTGTGAAAAGCTTCTTCTGTGTCTATTGATATTATCATATGATTTTCATCTTTCAACTTGTAACATGTTTATTAATTTGTGGATATTGTACCAGCCTTGCATCCCTGGAATAAATCACACTTGATCATGGTGTATGATCTTTTTAATGTATTGCTGGATATGATTTGCTAATATTTTGTTGAGGATTCTAGTATCTATTTTCATCAGGGATATTGGCCTGTAATTCTCTTTCTTTGTGGTGTATTTATCTGGTTTTGGAATTAGGATAATGCGAGCATCAGAAAAAGAGTTTGCAAGTGTTCCTTCTTCTTGGATTTTCTGAAATAGTCTGAGGAGGACAGGTGTTAGTTCTTCTTTGAATGTTTGGTAAAACTTTCTATGAAGTTGTCTGAATCCAAGCTTTTTTTGCTGGGAGTTTTTTGATTACTGCTTCTATATCATCAGTTGTTATTGGCCTATTCAAGTTTCTGATTCATCCTGATTCAGCTTTAAAATAATGTATTTTTCTAGGAATTTGTCCATTTCAACCACATTGTGCAGCTTGTTGGCATATAGTTGTTCATAGTTTTTTCTTACAATTATTTGTATTTCTGTGGCGTCGGTGGTTACTTCTCCATTTTCGTGTCTGATTTTATTTATTTGGGTCCTCTCTCTTTGTTTCTTGACCAGACTGGCTAACAGTTCATCACTTTTGTCTATCTTTTCAAAGAACTTGGTCTCAGTTTCATTGATTTTTTAAAAAATCTCTATGTTATTTATTTCTGCTCTAATCTTTATTATTTCCTTCTCTCTACTTACTCTGGGCTTTTCTTATTATTCTGGTTCTAGTTCTTTAAGTTATAGGATTAAATAGTTTATTATTGATTTTTCTTGTTTTCTGAGGTAGTCCTGTAGTGCTATGAACTTCCCTGTCAGGACTGCTTTTGCTGTGTCCCAGAGATTTGGGTTTGTGTGTTCTGTTTCATTTTCATTTGTTTCTTGGAAGTTTTTTTATTTATTTCTTGATCTCATTGATATCCCATTCATTGTTTAACAACATGTTACTTGGCCTCCATGTATTTGGATGTTTTTGGGTGTTTTACTGTAGTTGATTTTTTAATTTTATTCCATTTTGATCTGAGAAGATACTTGATATATCAATTTTCTTGAACTTATAGAGACTTATTTTATGTCTAACAAGTGGTCTATCTTTGTGAATGACCCATGTGCACTTGAGAAGAATGTATATTCTGCTGCTTTGGGGTGAAATATCAATTAAATCTATCTGGTCCAATGTGTCCTTTAGAGTCACTGTTTCCTTGTTAATTTTTGTCGGGAAGATCTATACAGTGAAATCATTGGGCTGTTAAAGTCCCCTACTATGGTTGTATTATTGTTGATCTTTCCCTTAAAGTACTCTAGAAATTTTTTTAAAATAAATATATTTAAGTGCTCCTATATTGGGTGAATGTATGTTTACTAGGGTTATATCCTCTTGTTGGATCAATCCCTTTACTATTATGTAGTGACCTTTATTGTCTCTTATGGTGGCCTTCATTTTAAAGCATTTTATCGGATATGAGTATTGCTACTCTAGCTTTTTTTAATTTTCCATTTGCATGGACAATTTTTCCATCCCTTCACTCTCATCCTGTGTGAGTCTTTTGTTCTGAGGTAGGTCTCTTATAGACAGCATACAGTTGGGTCATGCCTTTATATCTATTCAGCTACCCTATGCCTTTTGACTGAAACATTTGATCCATTTACATTTAGGGTTATTATTGAGAGGTACTTATTTATTGCCACTTTAATTTTGTATTGCTAGGTTTCTCTGTTTTCTTTTTCTCATTACAGCAGTCCCTTTAGCATTTCTTATAATGCTGTCTTGGTGGTAATGAACTCCTTTAGTCTTTTTTTTTTTTTTTTTTTGGTCTGAGAAGCTCTTTATTTGACTGTCCATTTTGAATGATAGCCTTGTTGGATATAGTAATCTTAGTCTTAGATCCTTGCTTCCCATTACCTTGAGTACTATATGCCATTCCCTTTTGGCCTGTAGAATTTCTGATGAAAAATCAGATGACAGCCTTATGAGAGCTCCTTTGTAGGTAATAGGTTGCTTTTCTCTTGCTGCCTTTAAGATTCTCTCTCTTTGTCTTTAATTTTTTGCATTAATTATGATGTGTCTAGGCATGGGCCTGTTTGGATTCTTCTTGCTTGGGACTCTCTGTGCCTCCTGAACTTGTGTGACTTTTTCCTTCACCAGGTTAGGGAAGTGTGATTAGCTGTGTGCCCTGATGGCTCTACTCTCATAGAATACTATTCCTCATTTCATCTATTTAGCAGATTTGTTGAGTCTCCTATGCACCAAGTCCTGTGTAGATAGTGGGGCCCTAGAGGTGTGCAAAAAAGACAGATTTCTGGGTGTGGAACCTGAAATTTTAGTGTAGGAGACAAGATACAAAGAAATGGGAGAATTTGTCAATGGGGCTAAGAGCTACAGAGAAAATTCTGGTGCTCAGAGACAGGAGTGTGCCTGAGTGTTGAGGGCACAGTCAGGAGGGCCAGGTGCTGGGTGGAGCAAGGGAAGGGAGATGAGGCCAGCAGAAGTTGGACTGTGTAGGGTCTTGGAAATCACTTTAAGGACTTGGCTTTGAGCCTGAGGGAGAAGGTGACCTATGCAGGTTTTCAAAGGACCCCTGGAGGGAGTATAGAAAGGATCAGGGAGGAGACTCTTCCAGGAGCCCAGGTGACCCATGGCTGTAAGGGGCATGGGGGAGGACATCCCAGAACCTTCTGGCTGGTAGGCCCGGCAGACACCCACATCTGGAGCTACATTGCAGTCCCCAATACCAGACCCCTGGGATTCTCTGTGGTTCATGACTGTAGTCTTACCTGGTGGCTCTTCTGCCTGCCACAGGGGTCCAAAGGGTTCTACCAGCCCCTCTGTGGCTGAAGACCCCTGGTGTTGTGGGGGGAGTAGTAGTCAGTCCTATAGGTGACCTTCTTCTGTTCTTGTTTCTTTCTCTCCTCCTCCCTACCAACTGCTCCTCAAGATAAAGGTATTTGGAGTGTGTGAGTGTGGGTGTGTACATGCTCCTGCTTCTGTGACATGCTCCTGAGGGTGTGCATGTGTGCATACTTGTGTGCAATAGCAGGATTGGTCAGAAGCAATGTGCACACCTGTCCTGGCCAGGGCTGCCTCGTGGGAGGCCGGGGTTGGGAGAGGGAAACTGGAGTCTGTGTGTAGGGTCTGGGCTGCATGAGGTGGGGGCATTGAGGGAGACTAGAAAGACCCTAGGGTTCTCTAGGAGCCCACCTTTAGTCATCCCTTACAAACGAGGTGTTTGGGGAGATCTGTGTCTGGGAAATCCTGGGATGGCCACAGCCATGCTCCTTGCTCTAAGCAGCCAGAATAATATCCATCTCTTCTGGGGTCTAGATCCTGGAGGCAACACCCCTCTTGGAGTCTTTTGGTAACGCCAAAACTGTTAGGAATGACAATTCCAGCCGCTTTGGGAAGTTTGTGGAGATCTTTTTGGAAGGGTAAGTGAGACAGTGGAGGAACCCCCAAAGACCCTGCAGTGCACTCCATGTCCTGGTACAGCCCCGCGGAGTCAACAACAGCCCCATCGCCCGCCTACTGACTGCCCAGGCTTGAGCTGAGCATGCTTCCCCACACAGGGGCGTGATCTCTGGTGCCATAACCTCCCAGTACCTGCTTGAGAAATCCAGGATTGTGTTTCAGGTAGGCCAGGCCCTCCAAGGCCCTTGTGTGCTGGGGCGTGGGGCAGGGTCTGTGTGTGTGTGTGTGTGTGTGTGTGTAGATACTCAGAGCCTGGCACCTGGCCCGAGTGGGTAAAGGGTGAATTAACGAAAAAATGCATGTGTATGTGTGGCATGTGACTGAGCCTCCCCCAACACCCCTCCCCCATCATGCTCTGCAGCACATTGGTTCTTCCCTGTCCCTGAAGCACACCAGGCTGACACTACCCAGCCCTTTGCACTGACTGCTCCTCCCGGAGCACTGAGTGGCCAACCACCCACTTCCTGTGGCCAGCCCCCACTTCCTCCATCTGCCTGAAACGTCAGCCTTGCAGGGAAGCTGTCCCGTTTCAAAGTGAACTCTCATCTTCACTGCGTTCTGTCTTCCCAGAGCACTCCTCACCACCTGACATGTTTTATGTTTTAACCATTGATTTGCTGAGTATCTGTCTCCCAGCAGGCAGGTGGGTCTATGAGGCCAGGGACTTGGGTCTGCCTTGTTCCCCTCTGTGTCCCAGGGCCTGGAGCAGGGCCAGGCGCACAGTGAGTGCTCAGCCACCCTGGCTAAATGAGCCATTGGAGGCCTGTGTCTTCTCCTTGGACATAGGCATGCATGGCTCCTTGGACATAGGCATGTGGCCAGCACACAGGCCAGAGCAGCACCTTTCTCTGATTGAATGCTGCCCAGTGCCTCTCCCCACCACCACACCCTGGCTTCTCCACCCCTCCCAGCTCCCAGGGAGAGCCAAGCTGGGAGCTCACTCAACTCAGAGGGGACAGGCCCCATCTGCAGGCCTGAGTGTGTATTTATATTTGTGGGCACACCTGGGCCTGTATGTGTGTGGGGGTCACCTAGTGGGAAGGGTCCCCTCTCAGCACTCACACACCCACTCTGCAGGCCAAAAACGAGAGGAACTACCACATCTTCTACGAGTTGCTGGCTGGGCTGCCTGCCTCGCTCAGGCAGGCCTTCAGCCTGCAGGAGGCTGAAACCTACTACTACCTGAACCAGGTGAGCACCAGCAGGCCTCCGAGGCTCCCCAGGCCTGGCCCCCCTCATCACTCCAGTGGCTGAAAGAGCCGAGTTGTGGTGTCCAGCAAAGATGATGGAGGTTTGGGAGGACAAGTTTGGATGTGAGGTATCTCATCATGGCACGTGGACAGGGGTGAAATCCGGGGCACAGGAGGCCTACATGATTCTTCGTTTTTCTGGAGACTACAACAGAAATAAGTAGCCTTGATCTACTATACTTCACCTCTAGTGCCTCAGTTTCCTCATCTGTAATATGGAGATAATACAGTATCACTGCCTGAGACGTGGTGAGGATTTAAAGGAAGGAAATGTATGCAAAACATTTAGCACAGAACCTGCTCAGAGACTCCTGGCCCGTAGGAACGGAAGTGCTGAGTGACCGCGTGGGCCATGTTGCAGGTGCAGACAGAGCAGGGATGTCAGGGCTCCTTGTGCCACCAAGGGTGCCTGACCCCTGGCCTTGCCCTCACCTAGGGTGGGAACTGTGAGATCTCCGGGAAGAGTGACGCAGATGACTTCCGCCGGCTCCTTGCTGCCATGGAGGTGCTGGGCTTCAGCGGGGAGGACCAGGACGGCATCTTCCGCATCCTGGCCTCCATCCTGCACCTGGGCAATGTCTACTTTGAGAAGTATGAGGTGAGAGGAGGTCCCAGCCGCCATGGCCTGGCTCCTTTGGAGCACAGGCGTCTTTCCAGAGGAGTACTCTGGGGAGACAGACGCATCTGTATTTGGCTTTCAGGCTACACCAGCACATCTTAATCGCTCTTTTTTTCCTCCACTTTGAGGTTGTTCGTCTTTTTATTATTATTTTTTAAATAGATATTTATTGACTTCAGAGAGAGGAAGGTAGAGGGAGAGATAGAAACATCAATGATGAGAATCATTGATTGGCTGCCTCCTGCATGCCCCCTATGGGGATGGAGCCCACAAGCCAGGCATGTGCCCTGACCAGGAATCAAACAGTAACCTCCTGGTTCATAGGTCAATGCACAACCACTGAGCCACAGCAGTCAGACCATCTTTTTATTAATGATGTATGAGAGCTTTTTACATATGTTAAGGAAATAAGTCCTTTGTCTTTGATGTGAATTGTAAATATGTCTTCTGGTTTATCATAGGTATTTTGACTTTATTTACAGGTATCTTGGTGTTTGTTTTATTGTTTTGTTTTTTGTGGTTGTTTGCTTTGGTCTTTCAGATTTTTTAAATTATTTTCAAGAATTTAGTTAATCTTGTATAAATTTTAGAGTTTTCTAATCATTTTTAAGGAGAACTGTCTCTTTTACATTATAACAGTTTCGCCAATACTTTTTTCAAGATCTTGTATGGCTTTTATGGTTCGTTTTTTTAATATTTGAATCTTTGGTCCATCAGGAATTTATCTTTGTAAGGTATGAGGCAGGGATCCAACTTCTTTCCCCGCCCGCCCCCAGGGAGTTACTTAATTATAGTAACTCCACCACTTGAAATGTATATATTTGTCATATACTAACTTCCTATGTGTATTTATGCCTAATTCCAGAATTCCTATTGTGCTTCATTAATCTGCTTATATTCTATATGTCTATTATCTGTTTTTTTAATTTATTTTTTTATTAATGTATTACATGTATGCATATCTTCCTATTGCCCGCCCCCCCACTGCACTCCCATGCATGCCCTAACTCCCCAGTGTCTTGTGTCCATTGGTTATGCTTATATGCATGCATATAAGTCTTTCGATTGATCTCTTATCTACCCCACCTCTCCCTAACCTTCCCACTGTAATTTGACAGTCTGTTTGATGCTTTATTGATGCTTTATTATCTTTTTGTTCATCAGTTTATAATGTTCTTTATTGTCTATAAGTGAGTGAGATCATGTGGTATTTTTCTTTCATTGACTGGCTTATTTCACTTAAACATAAGGCTCTCCAGTTCCATCCAGGTGGCTGCAAATGGTAACAATTCCTTCTTTTTTATGGCAGCATAGTATTCTATTGTGTAGATGTACCATAGTTTTCTGAGCCAATCATCTGCTGACTGGCACCTAGGCTGTTTCCAAATCTTAGCTATTGTAAATTGTGCTGCTATGAACATAGGGGTGCATATATCCTTTCTGACTGGTGTTTCTAGTTTCTTAGGATATATTTCTAGGAGTGGGATTACTGGGTCAAATGGGAGTTCCATTTTTAGTTTTCTGAGGAAATCCCATACTGTTCTCCACAGTGGCTGCACCAGTCTGCATCCCACTAGCAGTGCACGAGGGTTCCTTTTTCTCCGCATCCCCACCAACACTTGCTGTTTGTCGATTTGTTGATGATTGCCATTCTGATAGGTGTGAGATGGTACTGCATTGTTTTGATTTGCATCTCTTGGATAATTAGTGACTTTGAGCATGTTTTCATGTGTCTCTTGGCCTTCTTTCTGTCTTCTTTTGAAAAGATTCTATGTAGGTCTATTGCCCATTTTTTTTATTGGATCATTTATCTTCCTTTTATTAAGTTGTATAAGTTGCCTATAGATGTTGGAGATTAAACCTTTATCAATGATAACATTTGCAAATATGTTCTCCCATACAGTGGGCTTTCTTATTTTTTTGTTGATGGTTTCTTTTGCTATGCAAAAGCTTTTTATTTTGATGTAGTCCCATTTTTTTATTTTCTCTTTAGCTTCCATTGCCTTAGGACCAGTATCAGTGAAAAAGTTCCTTCGGCATATGTCTGAGATTTTGCTGCCTGTGAATTGCTCTAGAATTTTTATGGTTTCCCATCTTATGTTTAAGTCCTGTATCCATTTTGAGTTTATTTTTTGTGTATGGTGTAAGTTGGTGGTCTAGTTTCATTTTTTTGCATGTATCTGTTCAATTTCCCCAACATCATTTATTGAAGAGACTATCTTGGCTCCATTGTATGTTCATGCCTCCTTTGTCAAATATTAATTGAACATAGTGGTTTGGGTTGATATCTGGGTTCTCTATTCTATTCCATTGGTCTATTTGTCTGTTCTTGTGCCAGTACCAGGCTGTTTTGGGAACAGTGGCTTTGTAATACAGCTTGCAATATGGTATTGAGATCCCACTTACTTTATTCTTCTTTCTCAGGATTGCTGTGGCTATTTGGGATCTTTTTTTGTTCCAGATGAATCTTTGGAGAGTTCTCTCTAGGTCGGTGAAATATGCCATTGGTATTTTAATGGATAGTGCATTGAATCTATAAATTGCTTTGGGTAGTATGGACATTTTAATGATGTTGATTCTCCCAATCCATGAGCATGGTATGCTCTTCCATGTGTTTACATCTTCCTCTGTCTCTTTTTTCAGTGTCCTGTAGTTTTCTGCATATAGGTCTTTTACCTCGTTAGTTAAGTTTAAGGTATCTTAATTTTTTTGGTGCAGTGGTAAATGGGATTGCTTTTTGTGTCTCGCTTTCTGTAAGTTCACTATTAGTGTATAGAAATCCCAAAGATTTCTTGGCATTAATTTTGTATCCTGCTACATTACCAAATTTCTTTATTAAGTCTATTAGTTTTTTGATGGAGTCTTGGGTTTTTTATGTACAGTATCATGTCATCTGCAAATAAGGACAGCTTCACTGGTTCTTTTTCAATTTGGATGCCTTTTATTTCTTCTTCTTGTCTAATTGCAATGGCTAATACTTCCAGTACTATGTTGAACAGGAGTGGTAAGAGTGGGTATCCCTGTCTTGTTCCTATTCTTAGGGGAAATGGTTTTAGTTTTTGCCCATTGAGTATGATATTAGCTGTGGATTTATCATATATGGCTTTTATTATGTTGAAGTATTATCCTTCTATTCCCACCTTATTGAGAGTTTTTATCAAAAAAGGGTGTTGGGCCCTCGCTGGCTTGGCTCAATGGATGGAGCGTCAGCCTGCAGAATAAAGGGTCTCAGGTTCGATTCCAGCCAAGGGCACATGCTTGGGTTGTGGGCTTGATCCCCAGTAAGGGGCATGCAGGAGATAACCGTCCAATGATTCTCTCTCATCACTGATGTTTCTCTCTTTCCGTCTCTCTTCCTCTCTGAAATCAATAAATATATTTTTTTTTAAAAAAAGAAAGAAAGGGTGTTGGATTTTGTCAAATGTTTTTTCTGCATCAATTGATATGACTATCTGATTTTTATCTCTCAATTTGTTTATGTGATGTACCATCCTTGCATTTCTGGGATAAATCCTACTTGATCATGGTGTATGATCTTTCTGATGTACTGCTGGATCCGATTTGCTAGAATTTTGTTGAGGATTTTGGCATCTATGTTCATGAGGGATATTGGCCTGTAATTCTCTTTCATTGTGTTGTCTTTATCTGGTTTTGGTATTAGGCTTATTTGGTATGCTGGCTTCATGGAAGGAGCTTGGAAGTATTCCTTCTTCTTGAATTTTTTGGAATAGTCTGAGGAGGATAGGTTTTAATTTTTCCTTGAATGTTTGGTAAAACTCCCCAGTGTAGCCATCTGGCCCCAGGCTTTTGTTTGCTGGAAGCTTTTTGATGACTGCTTCAATTTTTTCCATAGTTATTGGCCTATTGAGATGTTTAGATTCTTCCTGATTGAGTTTTAGAAGGTTATATTTTTCTAGGAATATATCCATTTCTTCCAGGTTGTTCAGTTTGTTGGAATAGAATTGTTCATAGTATTTTTTAACAATCCATTGTATTTTGGTGGGGTCTGTTGTTATTTCACCTCTTTCATTTCTGATTTTGTTTATTTGGATCCTCTCTCTTTGCTTTTTGGTGAGCCTGGCTAGAGGTTCATCAATCTTGTTTATCCTTTCAAAGAACCAGCTCTTGGTTTTGTTGATCTTTTGTGTTTTTTCCTTTGGACTCTGTGTCATTTATCTCCACTCTGATCTTTACTATTTCCTTCCTTCTGTTTACACTGGGCTTTTCTTATTGCTCTCTTTCTATCGCTTTGAGTTGTAGGGTTAGGGAATTTATGTGGGTTTTTTCTTCCCGGTTTCTTGTTTTTTGCAGTAGGCTTGTAGAGCTATGAATTTACCTCTCAAGACTGTTTTCACTGTGTCCCATAGATTTAGATTGTTGTGTTTTCATTCTCATTTGTTGCCACGATACTTTTTATTTCTTCCTTGATTTCTCTGATCACCCAGTCATTGTTTAATAGCATGCTGTTTAGTCTCCATGTGTTTGATTTCTTTGGATTGTTGTTATTGTAGTTGATTTCCAGTTTTATGCTACTGTAATCTGAGAAGATGCTTGATATGATTTCTATATTTTCTTTTAAAAATATATTTTATTGATTTTTCACAGAGAAGAAGGGAGAGGGATAGAAAGCTAGAAACATCGATGAGAGAGATACATCTATCAGCCGCCTCCTGCATGCCCCCTACTCAGTATGTGCCTGCAACCAATGTACATGCCCTTCACCGGAATCGAACCTGGTACCTTTCAGTTCGCAGGCTGATGCTCCATCCACGGAGCCAAGCCAGTTTCGGCTGATTTCTATCTTCTTGAATTTGAAGAGACTTTGCCTATGACCCAACATATGGTCTATCTTTGAAAATGACCCATGTATATTCTGTGGCTTTGGGGTGAAATGTTCTGAAGATGTCAATTAATTCCCTCTGGTCTAGTGAGTGATTTAAGATTGATGTTTCTTTGCTGATTTTTTTGTTTAGAGGATTTATCCAGTGGTGGTAGTGGGGTATTAAAATCTTCTACTGTGATTGTATTACTGTCAATCTCTCCCTTGATATCCTCCAGGAGTTTTTTTTATGTATTTGGGTGCTCCTGTATTGGGTGCATATATGTTCTCCAGAGTTATTTCTTCTTGTTGGATTGCTCCCTTTAGTATTATGAAGTGGCCTTCCTTATCTGTTGTTATGTCCTTCACTTTGAGATCTAATTTGTCAGATATAAGTATTGCTACCCCAGCTTTTTTTTTTTTAATTTCCATCACCTGAAAAACCATTTTCCTCCCTTCACCCTCAATCTGTGTGCGTCTTTTTTTCTTAGGTGGGTTTCTTGTAGACAGAAGATATATGGGTCATGTTTTCTAATCCAATCTGTTGCCCTATATCTTTTGATTGGAGTACTTAATCCATTTACATTTAAAGTTATTATTGATAGGTTCTTATTTGTCACCATTTTTATTCTTTACCCCTGTGTTTTTTCTTCGCTTCCTATTTCTTTTTTTTTCTTTTTTTTAACAGCAGACCCTTTAGCATTTCTTGCATTGCTGGTTTGGTGGTAATAAATTCCCTTAGTCCTTTTTTGTCTGTAAAGCTCCTGATTTCACCTTCAATTTTGATTAATAGCCTTGCTGGGTACAGTATTCTTGGATTCAGATCCTTCCTTTGCATGACGTTATATATTTCATTCCGTTTCCTTCTGGCCTGATGAGTTTCTGTTGAGAAATCAGTCGCTAGTCTGACGGGGGTTCTTTTTTAGGTAACTTTCTGTCTTTTTCTGGCTGCTTTTAAGATTCTTACTTTGTCATTGGTTTTTGCCAATTACAATGTGCCTTGGTGTCAGTCTTTTGGGGTTTATTTTGCTTGGGACTCTATGAGCTTCTTGGATTTGTGTGGGTTTTTTCTTCCCTGTATCAGGGAAGTTTTCTGTCATTATTTCTTTAAACAGGTTTTCTATTCCTTGCTAAGTTTCCTCTCCTTCTGGAACTCTTATTATGTGCATGTTGTTTTGTTTTGTTTTGTGTTGTCGCAAAGTTCCTTTAGGCTGTCCTCCTGCTTTTTAATTTTTTTTTTCTAGAAGCTGCTCTACTTGGGTATTTTTTCCTACCTTGTCTTCTAGCTCACTGATGTGCTCCTCTGCTTCTTATAGTCTATTTTTGATGCTTCCTATTGATTTCTTTACAGCAGCAATGTCATTTTTCATTTCTTCTTGGTTCTTCATTTCCTCCTGGTTTTTACTCATATGGTCGAATTTGTCTTCCATTCTTTTCAGCCACCTTATAACTATTTCTCTGAATTCTTTCTCTGGCAGGTTGCTTTCCTCCATTTCCTTTACTTCCTTTTCTGGTGATGCCTGCTTTTGTTCCATATGCAGGCTGTATCTTTGTCTCCCCATGGTCTCTCTTCTCTGGGTGTCTGTTTATGTAGTTCTCTCTCTCCTGCATTGATTTAAAGACACAAAATGCAACACACAACTAAGTACAACGCACAAGGCATTGAACAGAGATGTATTCATGATATTAATAGCCACAAATAAAAGTGAGCACCAGAGAGAGACAAATTAAAAGATAGGAGAGAAAGAAGAAGAGAGAAAAGAAGAAGAACAAAGAAAAGAAAGGAGTGCCAAAATGAAATAGGAAGAAGTGAGAAAAAAAGTAAGAGAGAAAAGAAAGAGAAGGAGAACAAATTATATGTATGGGGAGAAAACTCCAATAGAGCAGCCACTAATCCCAACAAATGCCAGCAACAAGTACCTGGAGATTAATACAAACCACAAACAAAAACTAATATCAAGCAAGGTGAAGGAAAACAGAAGTAAAAACACAAAGACAAAACAACAAAAATAAGCAAAGCAATCTCACAAAAAAAGTATAAAAAATTGATATAATCAACATTCAAGCAAACAATGAAAGGACAGAGAGAAAAACAATTTTTTTTGGACAGTGAAGACAGAGAAGAGAGAGGTGTGTATGGACTTGGAGCAGGGGATTGGAAATTAAATATATAAGTAGGGTGAAATTTTAATGGGGGTTGAAAAGAAGAATTGGGAAAATCTAAAGTAGAAAAAGGGTACAAGAAACAGGACAACAAAAGGGGAAAAGTTAGGAAGAGAGTGATGGCATAAAGGTAGAGTTGAGATAGAGTAAAATGATGCTACAGGAAAGATGAAAATATAATGTAGAACTCTAATCCCGAAGTAAAATAAAGAAAAAATAAAATGACACTTTAAAAAAAAGGTAAAATAGTAGTAGTAATAATGCTGATTGAAAATAAAAATGTAATAATTAAAAAGGTAAAATCAATTGAGGAAAAAAGAAAAAATATTTAGTTTCTTAAGTAAAAAATGAAAATATTAAAAATAAAACATTTTAAAAATAAAAAAATAGAATGCACAGTAGTGAAGGTCATTCACTTCCTCTATTGTTCTGTTTGGCACAGCTATTTCCCAGTCAGGACAGTATTGCAGTTCCCTGTGTTCTACTGGTGCTCAGTGTTGTAAGCCAGTCCTGGTTTTAAGCAGGCAAGTGTGTCTTAATCTCTAATCTCTTTATTCTTTTATTTGTGATTACATAAGAGTCAATTTGTGAGTCGGCCTCTGGGTGGCAGTGTTTCTGAATTGACCTCTGAGACTATAGGTCCTCTCTAGCTTGTGCTTAGATCCTGCTTTCCCTGTAGCACTCAATACAGGTTTGTGGAGAACCCCAGAGCTGTTTCTCTATGGTCACTCCGCGCTCCAATCCCCAGGTTCCAGAAAAACAACTTTCCTCTGCAGTCTCCCAGGGTGTCCCCAACTGAGTGATCCTGTGTATTGGGCTTAGCAATCAGAAGCAAGGATCTGAAGAGGAAAGAGGGCAAGTCTGCACAGACCCCCTTCCTCGCTCTTGTCCAAGCAGCCGGCACACTTTAATAACTCCCAAGCTGTCCTTGTGCATCAGATCAAAATGGGTTGCTTTCTAGAGAGCCTCTCTGTTAGCAGCTCTGAGGACCCCCTTCCACATTCATGGATCATGCCAGGCCCAACAGCCACGGATTTCTCTAGGTGCAGACTTCCCCCAGTCCTCCAGCTCCCACAGTGTGTGTGTTTCTCTGTCCTGTGGCACCAGAGACCTCACCTTATCCCAGGTGAAATCCGACCTTTCCGTGTGAAGTGTAGAGCTTCTCTGAATCTGCGTGTTTGCGCCAATTGTGGACCGGTGTTCTGTGGTTCGCAAATGTTCAGTAGGTGCCACAGTTGTAGATTTTCGGGCTTCTGATAACATCCACTTTCCCCTTCAAGATGGCGAGATCTCCGTGTCTGAGCTGATGGCTCTGGGAGAAAACCCCAGCAGCAGTGAGCAGGGAGCCCTGTCCAGCAGTCCCCCACCTTCTCTTGGAGTATAGCTATCCTGTAACTTGCCATCAAACACTCCCAGTGCAACGCTCAGCTGTTCTCTCTATCTGTTCAGGGTCAAGGCTCAGGACATATCTGTCGATTCCGCTGCTATTTTTTTTCCTCTTGTTTGTTTATTAACTCCTTAATGCTGACCAACCATGAGCTCCCAAATTCATCAGAATTATTCTACCAAGGTGGAGGCTGTGGTCAACCGCCTGGCCAACTGCATCTACAGGTCTCCTACACCTACCTCTCTCTATATTATCTGTTTTAATTATTGTAACTTTGAAATACGTTCAACCATCTCCTAGGTTCCCAACACTCCTATTTCAGAATATTCCTGGTTCTTCTAGCTTGTTTATGTTTTTTAATATGAACTTTAAAATCTACTTATTTAGCTCAAAACACAGTCCTGTGGGTATTTTATACAGACAGATGCACAGGAGGTGGCTTCAGTGGTGAGTGCCCGGGAGATCCAGGCCGTGGCTGAGCTGTTGCAGATCTCCCCTGAGGGGCTCCAGAAGGCCATCACCTTCAAAGTGACCGTGAGTCTCAGACCTGGGGGTCTGTCAAAGCCTCCGGCCAGTGCCTACACACCACTGCTTTGTGCCCCAATCTGTGGGCCCTCTTGCCCCCATCCCACTCCTCCCTGTCCTTCCATCTTCTAAGTCAGGCCAGAGGGGTTAACCTCAGACCCCACAGGCATTCAATGCCCAGTCTCCAGGCCTTTACATTGGCTGTTTCCTCTGCCCAGAATGCTTGAGACCCAGCACAGCTGTCCACCTCCAGGGAGCTGTTCCTGACCCCTAGCAGAGCCGGTGCCTCCTGTGGCCTTCCAGCCCCTGGCCCTCTTTCCCCTCCCAAGCTGGTCTCGCTGCGTCATGCTTGCTTATGCCCCTGCCTCTCCCACTGGACCAGTAGCCCCCATCCCGACCAGCACAGACAGGCAGGAGGGCAGACGAGGATGTTATGTTCAACCCCTGGCCTGTCAACCTAAGACCAGCCACTTCATTTTCATTTCCATTCCCCACCCAATCCCCAATCCTTGGAGGACTTCCTGGAGGTGGTGGCCAGCCTATTGTCGCTCAGGGGCCATGTTCCTCCCTAGGAGACAATCCGAGAGAAGATCTTCACCCCCTTGACTGTGGAGAGTGCCGTGGATGCCAGGTGAGGCTGCACCCTCCCTATCTGAGCCTCCCGATGGCTAGCCCCACTCCTGTGCCCACCTCCATCACCATCTCTGCTCCAGGGATGCTATTGCCAAGGTCTTGTATGCGCTGCTGTTCGGGTGGCTCATCACCAGGGTCAACGCGCTGGTATCCCCCCAGCAGGATGCACTGTCCATCGCCATCTTGGACATCTATGGCTTTGAGGTGGGGCTCCTGAGCAGGTGAGGGGAGGGGCATAAGGCTTCATGTCTCACCTCTCTGCCTAGAGCACAGCCAATTCTCTGTTCAGGGCCCTCCTTTATTATTATCTCCCTCATCTTCTACCATGTCCTTCCCTTACCACAGGCCCTCCCTGAGGCCTCTGGGTGCCAGACTCTGAGCTGGGCAACACAAGGGACCCTGGAAAGGACCAGACCTGAGCTCTGCCCTTGGAGGCACTGGGTGGGCATGACAGAAATCGACAAACACATGTGGTCAGAGCCGTGACAAAATCAGCCTGGCACTGATGGAGCCAGAGAAGACCTTAGCTGGGCAGTGGCCAGGGAGGTCTTCCTAGAAGGGGGAGGCATCCCTGAGCTGTCTCCTCAGCAACCAGTGAAGGGGGAGGGAATAGCATCTGCCACGTCCAGCGGGGTAGTGGCTGGTGTCTGGGGAGCTGAAAGTCATCTGCAGGGGAGGGAGGTGTGCTGTGCTGAGGGGAATTGGGGTGAGACAAACAAGACCTTAAAAATAAACATGGTTGCCAAAACCGGTTTGGCTCAGTGGATAGAGCGTTGGCCTGCAGACTGAAGGGTCCCAGGTTCGATTCCGGTCAGGGGCATGTATCCTGGTTGTGGGCACATCCCCAATGGGGGGCGTGCAGGAGGCGGCTGATCGATGTCTCTCTCTCATCGATGTTTCTAACTCTCTATCCCTCTCCCTTCCTCTCTGTAAAAAATCAATAAAATATATTTTAAAAATAAATAAATAATAAATAAATAAACAAACATGGTTGCTAACACACTCATGCAGCACTTGTTGTGTGCCAGGGGCTGTTCTAAGTGCATGATGTTTACTGATTATTTAATCCTTACAACCACCTTATGATGTGGGTTTGTCATTATCCTTGTTTTTCAGATGGGGAAACTGAGGTACAGGGGGCTCATTCAAGGCACATGGTTAGAAAGATTGGAACCCTGGAAGAGAGGAAGGGAGAGAGAGAGAGAGAGAGAGAGAGAGAGAGAGAGAGAGAGAGAAACATCAATATGAGAGAAAATCATTGATTGGCTGTCTCCTGCACGCCCCCTACTGGGGATCAAGTTCACAACCTGGGCATGTGCCCCTGACCAGAATCAAACCCAGGGGCACATGGGTTTGATTCATGTGCCCCTGTTGGGGGCCAACTCTCTATCCACTGGGCCAAACTAGCTAGGGCGCAGGGCCTGGGCCTTTAACCACGGCCTAAGCTGCCTCTCACTGGGCCCAGCCTGCCAGGCTTCCTTTTGCCTGTGCATAGTGGGACCCACAGAGGGTGCTATAGTCAGGTTCCTGCTTCCTGAAGCTGCGACCATGGAAGGCAGGGAGGGCACTGCGCCTGAGCTGGGGTGGGGGTGGGTAGGGCCCTGTGTGGGGACAGATGGGCTGAGGCCCCTCACCACCTGCCTCACAGGACCTGAGCTTTAACAGTTTCGAGCAGCTGTGCATCAACTATGCGAACGAGAACCTTCAGTACCTTTTCAACAAGATCATCTTCCAGGAGGAGCAGGTGTGCAGGGCTCGGCCAGACTGCCCTTCCTGTTCTCACGGGCCCCGGGGTCTCCTCAGGGACAGGCAGGACCTGCTGGTTTTTTAAGGGCAAATCAGAGATTGTCAGTAGGCCCAATGGAGGGAAAGGCATGGGAAGCTAGGACAGCACATGAGAAGGCCTGTGTTCTGAGGGGAAGGTGTTGAGGTGATGAGCCCAGGGAAGAGCATGCTTGGGGGATCCTTTTCACCCTCTATAGAGAAGTCCTAGTGAAGGGAGGACAAGGCCGAAATGGCTCATATGGCCTGCTAGGAAGTGAGCTCCCTGTGCTAGGAGGTATATAAGCAGAGGTGCCCCAGGTGAGGCCTCTTCAGATGGACTCATGCTGAGAGACAGTTGCGGGGCATGGGCAGGAGTAGGCTCTGAGCCTTGCTACCTGCAGGAGGAGTACCTCCGCGAGCAGATTGGCTGGCGGGAGGTCGCCTTCGCTGACAACCAGCCCTGCATCAACCTCATCTCCCTGAAGCCTTACGGCATCCTGCGCATTCTCGATGACCAGTGCTGCTTCCCCCAGGTGAGCCCTGGGCGCTGTGTGGGCCTGCTCAAGTTGCTCCACGTCTCTGGGCCTCCGGTCCTCATCAGGTCTGAGTCCTACGTTCCTCTCTGCTCTGGCCTGGGATGGGGGCTCAGGACAACCAACCTGACATTCACAACATGGATAGGGGGCTGCTGTTGTCCACTCAAAGGGCTACACCTGCCCTGGGAATCATAGAAGTCTCCCTGGAGGAGGTGTCATTAGGGTTGGGTCTCAAATGCTGACTGGAAAACACAAGGGTGGGATGGGTATTCTGGGCAGTGGGACAAGAGAGTGCAAAGGCAGCTAGGCTGGAGGGGAGGCAGCGGGGAGCTGACTAGACACACCTGTCTGCAGGGATCCCCTCAGGCCTCCCACCCCTTGAAGGGCAGTGGGCAGCAGGGGAAGCTGTGACTTGTTCCTCCTCCCAAGTGATCACTGGAGATCAATTGGGGTTGGAGAATCTGCCACTAAGCCAAGAACAGGGTGCCCAGGCCCCCTGCCCACCCACTGAAGCCTGCCTGCCCCCAGGCCACAGACCACACATTTCTGCAAAAGTGCCATTACCACCATGGCACCAACCCACTCTACTCCAAACCCAAGATGCCATTGCCCGAGTTCACCATCAAGCACTACGCAGGCAAAGTCACCTACCAGGTAAGTCCCAAGGCAGCCCTCATGGCCTCCAGTGCCACAGTGCCCTGAGGTTAGAGGCGTAGAAGCACAACATGGGCTCCAGACACTCCCACCCGATTCCAGTTCTGGCCCTGCTGACCCTCGGCTGTGTAATCTTGGGCCAATCACTCTACCTCTCAGAGCCTAATCTGAAAAATGGGAATAATAATAGTGTCCATCTCGTGGGTGTAAGGAGTCTCGGGCTAGGGTGGGTTTGATAAAGAGTAGTTATTATCAGTAGCAGTATCACCGGAGTAACACTCATCGCTATTATCTCAGGGACATTCCTTCCCTGGCCTTGTCAGGGGCCAAGATTCTAAGCCTCTGTCCCCATCTGGGCCGCATTTTCCTCATCTGCAGGATGCGCACAGGACAGCGTCCTCCACTGAGGATGGGGCCAAGACCAGGGCTATTCATGCGAAGGGGGCCAGTCCTGGGAGTGAGGAGGCTCGTGGGGACAGGCGGGATGGGGACCAGAGCAGGGGTATGGGACCCTTCTAGGATAGACAGGGAGACAGTGGCCTGGAGGTGCAGGGCCAGGGTCACCCAAGGGCTGCAGGGAGGAAGGAAGGACAGTAGTAGGCAGACTGATGCACCCAGGCTGCATGGGGGAAGGCTCCAGCCCCAGCTGTCCGGCCATCCCCTTTTCAGGTGCACAAGTTCCTGGACAAGAACCACGACCAGGTGCGTCAGGATGTGCTGGACCTATTCATTCGGAGCCGAACTCGGGTGAGCAAGCCTTCCTCCCAGGTCCTGGCCCCGCCCCAGAGCACCCAGTCCACAGCCAGGCATTCTCCTCCAAGAAAGGAGGGATCCCCAGCTCCATTCCAACCCTGACCCCACCCTCCAGCCTTGCCTTGCTCTGTACTTTCTCCCTTCCTGGCCCCGCCTGTAAAGGGCTAGGCCCCTGGCTGGCCCCCTGGATCACCAGGTCTCTCTCCTGGCTCATCCTGGTCAGCCCACCCAGCCTGGGCCCATCCCCACCTCCATCTGCTTGCTTCTCCCATCTGTATTCTCTGCCACCTCCCTCATCTGGGACTCCATTTCCTTATCTGTCAAATGAGCACCCTCCTCCTGAGGTCATCCTAGGGTTTATGACCATGCACCCAGTTAATGCCCATGTGTCCCCCAGACTAAAAAAAAAAAAAGAAGTCAGCTGGCCCCAGGGCGGGTCCCTTGGGTTAGTTTTCTGGTGCTTCTTGGTCTGGAGACTTGACTCCTATTGTTCTCTCGCTTTCTGTCTCCATCTCTGTTTCTCAACTTGTCTGTCTCTCTATTCCTATCTCTTCCTCTTGGTGCTTTGACTACTGCCCTGGGCTGCTGCCCATGCCTGCCCAGGTAGTGGCACGCCTCTTCTCCAGCCATGCCCCCCAAGCTGCTCCTCAACGCCTGGGCAAGAGCAGCTCCATCACCCGTCTCCACAAGGCCCACACCGTGGCAGCCAAGTTCCAACAGTCGCTCCTGGATCTGATCGAAAAGATGGAGAGGTGGGTGTGGCAGGTGGGCGGGACCTAGCCTGGCCTGCCACCCTCCAGGAGAAGCGGTTTCCTTCTCTGGGGCCTTACACTGCCTCCCCTGCCCTTGACCAGGTGTAACCCCTTGTTCGTGCGTTGCCTGAAGCCCAATCACAAGAAGGTGCGTAATGGCTGAGGCCCTCCGGAGAGCAGGCCTCTTCCCATGCTCACGGCCGTGGCCAGCCACCACGGCGACTGCTGGGGTTATCAGTTTCCTTTGCACATGGCGGGTCCTCCCTACAGGAGCCAGGCCTCTTTGAGGCAGATGTGGTCATGGCACAGCTGCGCTATTCAGGGGTGCTGGAGACCGTGCGGATCCGCAAGGAGGGCTTCCCAGTGCGGCTGCCTTTCCAGGCATTCATAGACAGGTAGCTCAGCCACCATGCCTTCGCTCCACAGACCCAGGCAGAGCAGGGCTTGCTACGCACAGCTGCTCGGATTGTGCACAAACCACCACATGCCAGCTGTTGTCTGGCATATATAATGATTTGCAGTTTTTAACAGTTTATTATGTGTTGATTCCAAAGAGAATCAGTTTTAATAGTGATTATGACAAGCTTCCAGCAGATGGCAGTAAGGGGTCCTGTTCTACTGACACCCGTTCCACAATTTCCTGGCACCTAGAAGTGGGGAGGGAGTGCCTTCTGACTAGAAGACGCTGAGGAGAGCCCCTGCGGGGAGCTTCCTGGGGATGGGAGGGATGGTGACTGCAGCCTAGCGAGCAGCTGGGGCAGCAGCCCCACAGCCCCACGCTGAATTTGGGCCCCCGTAGGTACCGCTGTCTAGTGGCCCTTGAGCATAACCTGCCAGCCAGTGGGGACATGTGTGTGTCCGTGCTGAGCCGCCTGTGCACAGTCATGCCAAATATGTACTGCGTTGGCGTCAGCAAGGTGAGTCCCACCCCACACTCAGTCCCTGGAGGACTCAGGTTCAGGGGCTTCAGAACCAATCCCATGGGATCAAAACTGTCCCAAAGGCAGTCCAGGGGAGCTTGGTAAACGGAGTGCCAACCCCACTCCAGACCTGTGCGTTCCCACTGCCTAATGCACCCTCACTTTGCTCCCATCGCTCCGAACCCAGACCCTGGCTGCTGTCTCCATAGACTTCTGGAGAGGGAGGGTCCTGAGACCAGTCACTAGCCCTTACCGGCCTCAGCACCTGCCTCCTCTGCCCAGCTCTTCCTTAAGGAGCACCTCCACCAGCTCTTGGAGAGGATGCGGGAGCATGTCCGAAACCTGGCAGCCCTCACCCTGCAGCGTTGCCTCCGTGGCTTCTTCATCCAGCGCCGTTTCCACTCTTTACGCTGCAAGATCATCCTGCTGCAAAGTAGAGCCCGAGGCTACCTGGCCAGGTGCAGCCACATAGGGCAGGCTGCTGGGAGCCATAGACGAGGCTCGGGAGAGGCTGGACTTAGGTAGTAAGCTCCCTGCTCCTGGAGGTATGCAGCTGGATTTAGGTAGTAAGCTCCCCGCTCCTGGAGGTATGCAGCTGAGGGTGGGAGTCTGCTGGAAGGATTATTGTATTCTCTGTGTTTCTGTGTTTGGATGCCCTTCCACCCATCCCCTGGCACTTGTAACTGGTGACTGGGAATCCGTCCAGCCAAGAAGGACACCACCTGCCTCTCAGAGACCCTAGGATTCCAACCTAATGGGATCTGTGTGGTCCAAGTGGTTGACCCTGGGCTCTTGATCTTAGCCACATTCTTGCCCTCATTGAGCTCCTTTCCTTAGTGCCAAAGGGCCCCAGAGTGAAGTGTGGCACCAAGGCCAGGCTGGCATAGGTATCTTTGCCTCTGTTCATCCACGACCCCCCTCCCTCACACACGAACACACACACTCTCCTTTCCTTCTCTACCTGCAGGCAGCGGTATCAGCAGATGAGGAAGAGTCTGGTGAAGTTCCGGTCCTTAGTGAACACATATGTGAGCCACCGGCGCCGCCTCAAGGTGCAGGCCTTCCCCTTGCCCTCCTCCCAGAGCCAGGCCTGTCCCTTCTGCGTCCAGGGAGTAGCAGAGATGGGAAGGAGGCACTTAGCTCTCAGGAGGAGACTGTCTTGGGTTCAAATCCCCGCTCTGCCACTCACTAGCTGTGTGACCTCAGCCCCTTTCCAGCCTGACCCCTTAACTTCCCCTGAGGCTGCAGGAAGGGTGAAATGAATATTGAATGTGAAGGGTGCTGGGCTCACCATGGGGTCTTCAGTAACTGGGTCCGATTAGAATTCTGCATCTGGACCAGTACTGAATGCAGTTTGCTTGTACCTTGATCCCTATCTTGGCCTGTTGTCACATAAACCAACAGCAGACACATGTAACACCAAGGGCCAAAGAACTGCATGGCTGTTCCTGAAGGTCCTGTGGGTGATAGGCTGTCTCCCTCTCCCAGGGGTCCTCCTCTGCCCTTTGCCTTGTCTCTTTCTTGCTCTGTCTTTTTCCCTTGCCCTCCTGTGTCTCTGTCCACCCCTCTGCCTCCCTCCATCTGTGAGGTGGAGTAGCTTCCAGAAATCAGGCAATCTGACCCCTTGCTTCCCTTGCTGGCCACCTTGCGTGAGTTGGCTAGGCCTGCCAGGGCCTCTGCCCACCATTCCCTGCCCTGACCACCTGCTCTCCTGCAGCTGAGGGCAGAGCGGAGGCTCCGGGTGGAGGAGGTGCGGCTACGGGAGCAGGAGGTTGGTGCAGGGTCTGGGTGGCAGCAGGGGACAGGAGGGGAGGATACCAGGTGGGGTGTGGCAGGTCCTCCCCTTACCATGCTATCCCTCCAGGAGCTGAGCAAGCGAGAGGTGGTAGCTGTGGGACACCTGGAGGTACCAGCAGAGCTGGCTGGGCTCTTGCAAGTAGTGGCAGGTACATCAGTGCTACAAGTGTGGTGGGTGGGCACAGATGGGCAGGGGAACCAGGCACCTCATGCCTTCTTCCTTGCACAGGCCTTAGGCCAGCCCAGATGCCCCAGGTGACCCCTGTTCGGACGCCCCGGCTCCAGGTTGAGCCCCGTGTCACACTGCCCCTGGATATCAACAACTACCCCATGGCCAAGTTTGTCCGATGCCACTTCAAGGTAAAGGCTGGCATGGGCCCAAGCAGCCAGCCAATGGGCACAGATCAATTAGAACTGATACTGTCCTCCCCCCAGGCACTCCTGCCCGCACCCTGAGGGCCAGGTATGAGCTCTCCCAACAGTTGCTGGGTCAGGAGCAGCCTGGGGCCTATGGGGCCTGGGCAGCAGGGGAGGCCCCAGGGGCGTGGGAAGCAGCCGTTTGCCAGCCAGCCTGGAAAGATGTCAGAATGTACCAGTCAGTGGGGCCACAGCTCATGATCCCTCAGAAAGGACCTCGATAGGGCTCAGGCTGTCTCTCCCACCGGCTTGCTAAAGGCTGGTATCTGCTCCCTCCAAGCCTCAGTTTCCCCATCTGCACATTGGGGAGAGGGGCTCTTGCCTTCTGTGCATTGTGCTCTCACCTGGCACAGAGCAATGAACCCAGATGTGCTGTCAGTGCTGGCTCTGTGCCCATGTATCTGCCTGTGCCCCCAGGAACCTGCCTTTGGGATGCTGACGGTGCCCCTGAGGATGCCCCTCACTGGACTGCCAGTAGAGCACCACGCGGAAGCCGTGAGCATCTTCAAATTGGTACGAGTCTGTCTGGGCTACCTTGGGATCCGTAGCTCCTGAGCTTGAGGGCAGGCCCAGGGGCTATCATCCTCCTGACCATCCCCTAGCCGAAGGCCCAAGCCAAGGCCTCTTCCTTGGAGGAGAGGTTTCTATCAGGGGTCTGGCCACCCCTCTGCATGGAGATCTGGGGATTGGGGCTTTTTTTCTCCCAGCCATCTTCCCCGAAACAAGGACATTCCCAGGGACAAGAACAGGTCCGGGTTCTCTCCTCAAGGGCTCCCTAGTCTGAAAGAGGAAGATGGCACATCTGGCTAGTGACTACCAACATGCACAGGGAGGCGTGGAGGCTGGAAAGGCCAGATGGGGCCCCTACTCCAACCCTGGGCACGGGCTGAGAGCTTGCTAAAGGAGGGGCATTTGAGCTAGATTCAGAGGAGGAGTCAGACTCTCCCAACTGTGGAGGAGGCACAGAGAGAAGAGGAAATCCATGTGGTTAGAACAGAGACTCCGGAGAGCAAAGGCAAGAGGGGTAAGGAGCTCAGATTTTATTTAAAGGCCAATGGAGCCAAGGAATACGCTTCCATGGGTGGGATGTGGTTAGATATATGGCCCCTCTGGAGTCTGAATGGAGTTGGAGGCCAGGGGTGCTGGTTGGGGATGAGACTGTATGGGAGCTATAGAAGGTTCATGAGAGGAGAGAAAGCCAGCATGGATGTTGAATCCTGACTTTTTCCCTTGGCTGGAGTGTACTACCCGGTCATTTGGTAAAGGATATAGTTATTATATTGTAACTAGTAGCCCTGCGTATGAATCCCTGCACCAGTAGGGTCACTGCCACCCTCCTGTAGTTCTTCACCCACTGCCCCACTCTCCTGTAGCTCCCCCACTGCCCTCCCCCCATAGCTTGCTGCTCTGCCCTCTCCTCCTATAGCTCTCTGCTGCCTGCTTATAGTTTGCTGCCCCACCCTCCTGCTGATCCGTGATCTGGTCATTATGTGATCGGTCGTTACACCTCAGGGAATAATGGATAATTAATATGTTCCTCTCTTATTATATAGGATGGGGGACTTTTTATGGCCAGGGGTTACGGGAAGGACGTGAGAGGAATGCATGGGGGTGGGAACCCAGCAGGAGCAAGGTTCTGAGGCCCAGGAGAGTGTCTGTGGCCCAGGTCCTGCGTTTCATGGGTGACCCCCACCTGCACGGTACCCAGGAGCATGTCTTCGGGAACTACATTGTGCAGAAAGGGCTGGCAGTGCCTGAACTCCGGGATGAGATCCTGGCACAACTGGCCAACCAGGTGTGGCGCAACTCCAGGACCCACAATGCTGAGCGGGGCTGGCTCTTGCTGGCTGCCTGCCTCAGTGGCTTTGCACCTTCCTCACGCCTCAACAAGTACCTGCTCAAGTAAGTGAAACAGGATGGGGCTGGGATGGGACAGGGACGCTGCACAGGGCTGGGGGTGTGATGTTAAAGGTCAGGCCAGGAGTGAGGTCTTTGTGCATGGAAGCTGGACTTACTGTGTGAGTAGGAGTCAAGTGAGTTTGGATAAAGGACTTTCAGGGCTCAGTGGGTGGCAAAACCAGGGTGTGGGGAATTTGGAATTGAGGCAGTGACTCTCACATCATCGGGATGTAGTGAGGTGGTTAGAAGTATAGACTCTGACAGTCTGTGTCAAGTCCCAGCTCAACCATATCAGAGCTGTGTGACCTGGGGCAAGTTACTTCACCTCGCTGAGCTCTGATTCTGCAGTGTAAAGCAAGGATGATAAGAATACTACTTCATTGGCTCTGTGAGGACAATGTGGAATGCTTAGGACAGAGGAGTAGTGGGGTGAGTGCTGTGTGAGGACAGACCTCATCAGCCTCCAGAGGAGGAGGGTCAATGTCACCCACTGGGGGGTCAGGATGGTTAGCAAGGAAAAGTGCTTAAGCAGGACCTGGGTGCAAAATCTACTGATAGCTGTGACACTCAACCTGCTGTAGGACCTGGGATATGCATGGCTCCTCTCTGAACATCTTCCCTTACCTATAAACTAGGGGTGACAACTAGACCAAGTGTACAGAGGAGCAGGGGCTATGTGCAGGGATGGGTAGCTCACTGGTCAGCATATGGACCTGTGGCGATGGGACAGGACCACTGCCTGTCCAGGGCTTCCTATGGGCACAACTCTAGGTTCCCTCTTGTGACCACTATGGACCCCCTCTACCGTGGCTCCTGGCCAGGCCCCCCAGTGGGTGGGAGTGGAGTGAGCCAGGCATGCGGAATGCCTGCCACTGGCAGGGGTCAGCTCAGGGGTCCTGGGCCAGGTTGAAACACCACAGCCATCTCAAGATGGGTGAGAACCTCGCAGAAAGCTCAGGGCAGGTGCAGCTGAGGTCCAAGTGAAAGTGGGGGAGTGCCCCTCGGAATCCCTTTCCTGCCCACAGAGATGCAGACCCCACCAGTCAGTGACACGCTACTCTGACAAGCTTAGGTGGGCCGTCCTGGAACCTCTTTGGCCACATAACTCTGCTGGTTTGGAATACTTTAGGGCTAGCTTGGTACCCTTCTTTTGTAGCCTAGCCTGGGAGCTCTGAGCTAGCCTGGGCCTTTTGCTTCTCACCTTAAAGCTCTAGGCTAGGCTGGGCCTCCCTTAAACTGGCTGCAGAATCCTCCCTGACCTGGGCTAGCTTCAGCTCCTCTCATCCTGGCTCTAACTCCCACCTGCCAGGTTTGTGTCTGATTATGGGCGGAATGGCTTCCAGGCCGTATGTCAGCATCGCCTCATGCAGGCAATGGGCCGGGCCCAGCAGCAGGGCCCTGGGGCCGCCCGTACCTTCCCTCCGACCCAGCTTGAGTGGACAGCAGCACAGGAGAAGGCCAACATGGCTTTGGATGTGGGTTGCTTCAATGGTGAGCTGCCCTTCCGGTCCCACTGCCTCTCCTACTTCAGGTCTCTGCCCTGGGCCACGAGGAGCTGGGGCAGGGGCGGCAGGGGGTGGGAGGGTTGCTGCTGGGCGTGGCCCTGGAAAGAGGTCTTGGTGTGCATGTGGGGTGGACCTGGAATGTGGGAGAGGAACCAGGGCAGAAAAGAACAGACCCAGGACTCTGGGCAAGAGTGAGAGGCCTGAGGAAGTGGGCAGGAAGCAGCAGAGTGGGACCAGCTGCCCACTTCCCAGGCTGAGCTGGTGCCTGCTCCTGTTCAGGCGACCAGTTCTCCTGCCCAGTACACTCCTGGAGCACGGGGGAGGAGCTGGCTGGAGACATCCTGAGGCACAGGTTGGCTGCATGCCCTACCCAGCTCAGCTCACCAGTGCACCTGGGAAGAAGGGAGGGAGGGGCAGGAGGCCAGATTCTCCAAAGCCCCCGGGGTCCCCTCTAGGCATGCTTGGGGTCTGCTCCTATCCCAGAGTCTCCCCAAGTGGTACCTCTTGGTTTCATCCCTTCTTCATGTCCCTTCATATGCTGTCCTCAGGGGCCTGGTGGACGGCTGGCGGGGCTGGACGGTGGCTATGAAGAATGGGACCCAGTGGGCAGAGCTGGCAGGCCACGACTACGTGCTGGACCTGGTGTCAGACCTAGAGTTGCTCAGGGACTTCCCACGACAGAAGTCCTACTTCATTGTGGGTGCAGAAGGCCCCGTGGCCGGCAGAGGAGGCCCGAGAGCGTAGGTGGCTACCTGGGGCCCCCCCACAGGTGGCCTCTCACAGACAAGACTGCCCCTCTAGCTGCTGAGAGAGACTGAGTTCTGGACTTAAGCGTCAAGGTTCTCTTGGAGGTGGGGCTGACCAAAGGGTCCTGCCTTTAAAGAGACAGTCATTCAATTCCGGAGTCCTATGCAGAGGAGATTGGGTGGGAGTGGGGTGGGAAGTGGGAGTGGGAGTGGTCTGAGAGGCCATGGGTCTCTCTGGGACTCAGATAATCCATGTTCCCCTTTCCCACAGGGTATTTGGGAACAGCTGGGACTCAGATGAGGACATGCCCACTAGGCCCCAACCACAGGGGCATATGCCCAACACGGCTGACTCCAATGGGTACTATAGCCACAATGAGGACAGTACAGATGGGGAGACTGAGGCCCAGAGAGGTAAAACAACTTGCCCAGGTCAACCAGCAGGACCACTGTCTCTGGTGGGAAGGGCTCTGGGTCTGTGGGGTAGCATCAGCAGAAGAGAACGTGATGTGTCCCCCCTACCAGGCCTAGACACTCCTGGAGAGCCTGCTGTTTCCCACAAGGGCCTGGACTGCTACCTGGACAGCCTCTTCGACCCCGTGCTGTCCTGCGGGGATGCGGTAGGGATGGCTGGGCATGCACTTACCCAGTCATACACATTCATGGGGACACAGCCCAGGCCATAGGGATCCAGCAAAGGAGGAGGGTGTCCTCTTGGCAAGAGACACCCCTGGATAGAGGCTCAGACCTCCCGTGTCCTGTGGGATCCAGCCCCCTCAGGCACCCTGCTCACTCTGAGAACTCCTACGAGCCTCTTAGGGCATGATGTGTAGCACTGAGCAGGGCATACCCCTCTTTGAGCCTCATTTTATTCTGTGAAAGGGCGGGGGGGGGGTCACTTGGGAGCTTGCAAGGTGGTGGGAGGGCTGAATGAGTGTGTGAGGGCAGAGGCAGGGCATACAGCAACACTTGGCCAGTGGGAGGCCCTGGGATGGAGGAGGAGGCTGGTATCAGGTGCCCATTGTCTTGGAACTGTGGGAGGCTAGCACTGAGACAGCCACTCGAGCCACCTGCTGCTCCAGGACCTGGAAAAGCCGACAGCCATTGCCTATCGCATGAAAGGGGGAGGCCACCCTGGTGGCGGTGGTAGTAGCAGCACTGAAGACACTCCCAAGAAACCCCCAGAGCCAAAGTCAAGTCAGTACTTGCCCCAAGGTTAGTTCTAGGATTGGGCAAGGCTGGGGCCTGCTGGTTCTCCGGGCTCCCTCCCATGCTAACATGGAGGTGGCCATGGGCAGGGTGGAGGGGAGGCAAGGGGAGAGGTGGTAGGAAATTCCCATTTACCTCACCTCCCGCCCCTTGGGATCTGTGCCCTCTGCCCGGCTCCCCAAAGTCCCAGCCCTGGATGCCTCCACATTGGCTCTGAAGCAAGCTTTCATCCACAAACAAGCCGTGCTGCTGGTGCGTGCGAGGGGCCTGGGAGGGGGGATGCTCTGAGCAGGGCCTGCCTGGTTATACCCTCACCTCTCCTCAGGCCAGAGAGATGACCCTGCAGGCTATGGCCCTCCAGCAGCAGCCCCTGAGTCCTGTCCCAAGGCCCTTCCCCCTCGAGGTAAGCCTGGCCTGCCCAGGACATCCTCGAACCTCACTGAGCCTGGACCCCACACCATGCTGGGCCGACACAGGTTCCAGAAAGCAAGCTGGTGTATCTCAGGAAGCTCACCTCACACCCTGCTCTCTACAGAAGCCCCAAGGCCCCGAGGCACGGCCAAAGCTCGTGGGCATTGGACCCCCAGCTAAGCCTGTGCTCCTGCGCTCCACTCCGAAGCCCTTGACCCCCGCCCCTCCTGCCAAGGCCTACAGGCCCTCCACCAAGCCTGTGGCTGCCCCCATTCTAGCTCAGGATAGGTCTTCTCCAGAAACCAGTGAGTATCCTGTTTCTGCTGGGCTGAGGGGGAGGCCTCCCAGGATGGACTGGGAGATATGTCTCATTCTGCCCCTTGACCCACAGCTTTGCCCTGCCCTGAGCTGGTCCGGTACTCCACACTCAACTCTGAGCACTTCCCGCAGCCCACGCAGCAGATCAAGAACATTGTCAGGCAGTACCAGCAGCCGCCCCAGGGGGGGCAGCCCAAGGCCCTCAGGTCAGCTCTGCCCCAGCCTGTAGGCAGCTGCCTCCTCCCTGGGCCTGGTGCTTGGCAATGTGAGGGAAGGAGTCTGTTTATGCAAATGCTCCCATGGCCCCTCCCCCGCAGGTGGCGGCCCAGGCTGCCTTCTAGGCTGCGCTGGGAGAACCCCTCTGGGTTCTCACGGACAGTGACTGGGTGGAGGAAGAGGGCCCTTACTCTAGGGGCTTGTGATGGGGAGAGGAACTCAGTGCCCATCCTTCCAGGAAGGACTGCGGGAGGGTGTTTGTGAAGCGGCCAGACCCCCACGAGGAAGCCCTGATGATCTTGAAGGGGCAGATGAGCCACGTGGTAGCAGCACCTGGCACGCAGGTGAGGGACAGAGTCTGGCCGTGCCCAGACAGAATGGAAAACAGTGGGGCCTCCAGGGAGCCTCAGAAACCAGCTGCCCCTAAAAGGCATGGCCCTGCTGCTGCTTCTTCCCCAGCCCTGCACCCCCTGAGCATTTTCTTTGGGGTGGGGGCAGGTGCCCAGGGAGGCTGTGGCCCTGGTGAAGCCAGTGACCAGCACACCAAGGCCATCCATGCGACCCACTCCAGGTGAGGAGCCAGGAGAAAGGGAGGGAGGGACAAGAGGGCAGGTGTCCATGTGTTTAAGGAAGTCTGTGTGAGCACAGATGTGTGTCCATGGCATGCGTATCCATGTCCTGAGCCCATGTGGACCTACTGTGTGGACATTTGTACAATTAGGTCAGCACTTAAATAATACTGACTTCAGGCCAGGCCCACCCTGGGCACAGTACCATCCGTACCTATAGGTGTTACAGATGGGGAAACAGAGGCACAGAGAGGTTAAATGACTTGCCAAGATCACACAGCTTACAGGTGTTAGACCAGGAGTCTAAATCCAGGCCTTCTACCATCACAATTGGAGCCTCTACATCGTTTGCCTCACTTAGCCACATGACTTTATAAGATATAAATCGACTCACACCGAGTTCCTGGCAACCGCTCCAGTGGCTCCTCGGAGAAACTCCATGTCCTCCCTGGCCTGAGATCTGCCCCCTCCCCAGACTTGCCTCCTCCCAACTGCCCTGAACCCCCCTGTCCCTCAGTATTTCTGGGGCACACCAGGCTCACTCCTGCCTCATCCTTGCCCTTGTCACTCCTGCCTGAGTGCTCTCCCACAAAAGATCTTCACCTGCCTGCCCCTTCTTACTGAAGTCTAATTGTCACCTTCTCAGAGAGATTTGCCAGCCCACCTGGACTGAAGGACCCTAAATCACCCAGTTTTATTTCCACCTCATAG
This sequence comes from Lasiurus cinereus, assembly GCA_011751065.1. Lineage (NCBI taxonomy): Eukaryota > Metazoa > Chordata > Mammalia > Chiroptera > Vespertilionidae > Lasiurus > Lasiurus cinereus. The sequence continues at coordinate 1,936,420 of JAAGEH010000376.1, forward strand.
CTCCTAGCACTAAGGGTTTTGTCATGTCAAATTGTCTGTTTCACCCACGTTTGCCAGGAAACCCTAAAGTCAAGGCAGGCATTTTGCCTCTCCTGTTCATGCAACACCCTCAGCTCCTGGCAGACCCGCACACACTAGGTGCCTGTTGATTAGTATGTGCTGGAGGGAGGGTCGGGCTGTAGCAGTGTTCTGCATGCGTGTAATCAGGTGTATCTGTGGCCAAGGGTGTGGGATGCCACTCTATCCCAACCCTCAGCCAGCTCTGCCTCCCCTCATGTCTTCGATTGCTGTGTTCCCCAGCACTGCCCTCGAGGTCGCTGGAGCCTGCTGAGGATCCAGTGCAGACACAGCTGCACCGCCTCCCCAACCCCAGTTTTTATGGCTACCAGGATACCCCCTGGCAGATCTTCCTGCGCAAAGAGGTACCGGGAGCAAGGGAGGGGCTGACTAGGGGCAGAGGGCCACCCAGGTGGGAGAACCAGGCCAGGGTGGAGCTGAGCTAGGCACCTGCCGCTGCTCTAAACCGGGGCTGCATTAGGGGGAGATTTTCACTTTCAGATGTGAAGCAAAGTGAGGGGCCTTTGGAGGCCCTCACGGAAGCCTCACATCCACAGGTGTTTTACCCGAAGGACAGCTACAGCCACCCCATGCAACTAGACCTCCTGTTCCGGCAGGTGAGGGCCTCTCGTCCTTTCTGCTTCAGTGCACTCAGCAGGGCAACAGACACGTGGACTAGTTGTCTGCAAGTTCTGCTTCTGCACTCAGAGTTGGGCTCCTTGACCATGGTGTGGATGGGAAGCTGCTCTACTGCACTCCTATTTCCACAGTTAGGGTCACAAGCCCATCTCACCAGGCTATGGTTTGTCTCAGCTGGATAGACCCATTGTATTGATGAGGACATCAAGGCTGGGAGGGGTGGCATGACTTGGAGGGAAGATGAGAGGAGAGTGTCTTTGTGAGTGGGGTCTAATTTACCCAGAGGGCCCCACAGCCGCACACATGGACCCCGCTCGTTCCTGAACAGTCCAGCCTGGGCTGCCCGTTGGGGAAGCCCCTCAGGCCGCTTGCATTCCAACTCAGCTCATTTCCACAGATCTTGCATGACACACGCTCTGGGGCCTGCCTGCGCATCTCCGAGGATGAGAGGCTCAAGATGAAGGCCCTGTTTGGTACCTCAGGCGCCGGGGAGGGAAGCACCCTGCCCACTCACCACCCAGACACTCCTCCCTGCTCAGCTGCTGGGCTCTCCCATGGCCAGACGACAAGTCTGAGGTCAGCTCTGCCTGACCGGGTGGGGGGCCTGGGCTGTCTATCGACACTGAGAGCCTGCCCCTCCTGAGTCTGGCTCCCTCCATGCAGCAGGGCCTGCAGGAGGTAGGGGAGGGTCCTGACCACCTGCATCCCTCAGCCCAGAACCAGCTGGATACGCAGAGACCCCTGGTGACAGAGAGTGTGAAGCGGGCAGTGGTCAACACTGCACGCGACAGCTGGGAGGTGTACTTCGCCCGCCTCTTCCCTGCCACGGTGCGAGCCACTGCCAGCCTGCCCACCCCTGCCCAGCCCCTGGGCTCAGGACAAAGCTGACATGCCCTTGTCCCCACCCAGGGCAGCGTGGGCACAGGCGTGCAGATCCTAGCTGTGTCCCACACGGGCATCAAGCTCCTGCAGATGGCCAGGGGCAACCGGGAGGCCAGTGGGCAGCTGCGTGTCCTGCGCACGTACAGGTGCTGGCACCGGGTGAAAATGGGGCTTACTGGACACTGGGGGACAGACTGGCCTCAGCATTTCCTCACTGTCTCTCCACAGCTGGTTACTGAGCACCATGGTACCCAGTCCTTGAATCCAGCCCATTTTTAGAGATGGGGACCTGGGCTCAGTGAGAGAGATGCTTGGCTCAGGCACACAGCTAGGAAGTAGATGAGCTGGGAACCCGCCAGGCCATTCTGGCCCCCAGCCCTGCCCCGCCCCACGGAGCTCACGGTGTGGTCCGTAGCCACATGTCGTGTGCCTGGAAAGGAAGCGGAGGGGCCCAGTGAGAGGCCTGCCACATCCTCTCCTCCTTGCCTGGGACTCAGGTCCTGACAGCTCAGAACAGGAAGGAGCTGGCTCACCAGCAGCATCCATGCACCTTGCCTTGAAAGATGGCAATCATTCAGTTTATGCGGAGATTGGATCAAGAGGGGAAGAAAGGGAGGGAGGGAGGGGGAGAGAGAGAGATACAAGGAAGAGAAGGAGGGGGATGGAAGGGAGAGCAGAGTGGGAGGGATGGAGCTGCAGTGCTGTGGGCAGTTGGTGGGAGCTGCAGCCATGGAATGACAGGGAGGGAGGCACAGGCATCCCTCTGGCCACACGCCCTGCCCTCATGTGAGCTCCTGTCCCCAGCTTTGCAGATATCCTGTTTGTGACCATCCCCTCCCGGAACATGCTGGAGTTCAACCTGGCCAGCGAGAAGGTCATCCTCTTCTCAGCCCGTGCTCAGCAGGTCAAGACCCTGGTGGACGACTTCATTCTAGAGCTGAAGAAGGTCAGAGTCCTCCTGTGGGGCCCCTGCCAGGAGCTGCTCTCCACCCCACCCCAGCCACCCCACCTGGGAAGCAGGGGCCTGTGGTGGCCAGTGACTGAGTTCACGACTTCTGTGGCCATCGGGCTGTGGCCCGCTCTGCCTCCTGCTGGATTGCCCTTTTGTCTTTGCCTGCTTCTCAGCAGGGCACCTCCTCTGAGCTCCACAGCCGCTGTGCTCCTCACCTCCTGGCAACTGTGCCACACGGCTCCCAACAATGGCAGTGCCCCCACAAGTGGCCTGGCCAAGCACAGGCCACTCCTCAGGCCTGGGACGCCATGGCGGGGGCATAGGGGCAGCATGTACCTGTGCTAGAGCACCATCTCCCTCTTTCACTTAGAAATGTTCTCTGATGAAGTGGGGAGGAATGCCTGTGCGAGGCGGGGGGGGCAGGGGGGCAGAGGAGTGGACCTGGCCTCTGGGCGGAGGGAAAGGGCCTGTGGCCTCAACCTGCCCCTGGACACCCAGGACTCGGATTACGTGGTTGCTGTGAGAAACTTCCTGCCTGAGGACCCGTCGCTGCTGGCCTTCCACAAGGGCGACATCATCCACCTGCAGCCACCCGAGCCGCCCCGCCTGGGTCGGTGCCTCGGGGTGGGTGGGCACTAGTGGGGAGTCCAGGCAAGGGTCCTCCCTGGCAGTTGCTGATGTATGCCCGGCCGCAGGCTACAGTGCCGGCTGTGTCGTCCGCAAGAAGGTGGTGTATCTGGAGGAGCTGCAGAGGAGAGGCCCTGACTTCGGTGGGTCCCGGGGGCCCCTGCCCAGCTTCAGTGCTCCAAACCGCAGAGCCCACATAGCTTCCCAGCTTTCTGCACCCGCACCACCAGGCAGGATGGTCCTCAGGGCCCAAGCACTCTGGCCTGGCCAGGCTCCCAGTGACCCAGGCCACCCGCCCAGCCCTCCACCTGCTGATCTGGTGGAAAGGTCTCTATGGGCATCAGCGTTTCCATTTGTGGGGGATCTCTTTGTGCCACACATGCCGCCCCACTTCCCCTGAGGGAATGCCCTCCCTTCCCAAGCCCAGGCCCCTCCACCAGGAGCTCGAAGGAGTATTCTGCGAGCCCCTCAGTCCCAGGAGGGGAGTCCTGCTCGTCTTAGACTCCTTCCCCACCCCCTAGGCTGGAGGCTCGGGACCATCCACGGGCCCGTGGGGCGCTTCCCTTCTGAGCTGGTGCAGCCCGTGGCCGCCCCTGACTTCTTGCAGCTGCCTGCGGAGCCCAGCCGGGGTCGAGCCGCTGCCGTGGCTGCCGCTGTGGCTTCCACGGCTGCTGCATGGGAGGTGGGCCGCAGGAGAGAGGTGAGGCAGGTGGGCAGGCCAACTGGGGAGAGGCCACAGGGGTTCATCTGACTGGAGGTGGATGGGAACAAGGTCGGCCTATGGTGTTGGCCAGCCCTGGGTGGGGAGAAGGGGGTGGAGCTAGTCCGACAGTGACCTGTGGCATGTGCCCAGCCATGTTGGAGATGTGGCCAGACGGGGTAAAGAAAGGTGGGGTCAGAGAAGGACTGTGACCAGGCCAGTGTGGCAGGATGGGGCTGTAGGGGGGCAGGGTTAAGCATGAGGGTGGTATTAGCGAGAGGTGGAGTGAGGTGAAGCCAAGTTGTAAGGGCAAGGCCAGCTCATCCAGGCATCTGGAGAGACCAACCTGGGCAAGGGTTCGCCTGGTGGTGGGGCATGGCCAAGTGGGTCAGGAGATGGGGCCCACTGGGCACATAATGGCTGTGACCTGGAAGAGGAGGTGTTGCGGGGAGCAACCTGAGGCAGTCTGGGCTCATTCACCTGAGGTTGAGTTGAGTCAGGTTTGACGGGGATGGCTGATTGGGGCGGTGGGGGGGGGGGGGGTTGGACAGGCCCTCCTAGCTCCTGCCCCCTGCAGGGTTCTCCCATCAGGACTGGCTTGGCTGGTCATGGGGAGGATGGCCTGGCTCCCCCACCATGCACGATGCTGGCGTTTGCCCAGAAGTATTTTCGAGACCCTCAGAGGAAACCCCAGTGAGTGGTGACCCCACCCTAATCCCAACCCAGAGGAGTTCCTCCTGGGGCTTCTTCAGTGTCCAAGGGCAGAGGGAGAATCCTCAGGCATGAGGTCACCTGCAGCCTGTCGTGGGAGCCTGGGGGGCGGAGGTGGGAGGAAGCCACAGGCCATTGACAATGGTCTCCCTTTATGCTTCCTGCCCTAGGAACGGCCTCAGGCTCAAATCCAAGGAGGGCCGGGAGTCCAGAACCTTGGAGGACATGCTTCGCTTCACCAAGGTGCCAGCATAGGCCTCAGTTTCCCCATCTGTAAAATGGTGATGCAGGCCTTGCAGCAAATAGCCTTGTCCTCAGAGTGACCCCCACCCTCAGCACCTAAGGGCCTGCGAGCATCTCTGTGCCAGTGTCTGCCCAGTTCCCTTTGCATGACCTGGACTCCCCCTGTCTGAGACAAGACATATCGTGTGGCCCCCTCTATACGGACCTGCCCCCACCCCAAACATCCTGACGCACCTCCTCCCTGACAGAGCCCGCTTCAGGAATCCCTCATTGAGCTCAGTGACGCCAACCTCAGCAAGATGGCCACCGACATGTTCTTAGGTATGGGGTGGGCTTGACCCTTGGCTGGGGACCAGCACTACCTGCCCCTGCTCATCACCCACCTCTGTTCCTCAGATGCTCCCCACCCCTAGTCAGACATGGAGCTCTTCTAAGAAAGAGAAGCCCCAGCTGCCCCTGGCCACCGCCTCTCAGAGAGGGGCCTCCCTGGGTTCCCTGAGAGCAGGCAGCTCGGGTCTGGGGCTGAGTGGGGTGTTCCCTGCAGCCGTGATGCGGTTCATGGGAGATGCCCCGTTGAAGGGCCAGCGCGAACGGGATGTGCTCTGCACCCTCCTGAAGGTCAGTTTGCCCACTTTGCTGTGCGCTCTCCCCTGTTCTGTGACTCAGTTTCCCCATTGGCAACCAGAGTTACAGGACTTTGGGTTGGGCAGCTTCCAGTGTGGCCCAAGGAGGAGTGCATCTGCCAGAGGGAGGGACTGGAGAGGGACATGAGGTCTATCAAGGTCTATCTCATATGCCCACTCTGTTCTCCTGTGCCGGCATGTGGCATGACCTGGCCGCCGCCCTGCAGCTGTGCGCCGAGCAGGAGGCTCTGCGGGACGAGTGCTACTGCCAAGTGGTGAAGCAGCTCACAGACCGTGCCAGCAGCGAGCAGTGCGTGCCCGTCCCCCTCCCAGTCCCTCTAGGAACACAGCCTGGCCTCCTGTTGCCAGGCCTGGCCCCTCCCATCTTCTCCTCCCAGTCCTCTCCTCACTCAGTAGACAAAGCATACAGATTGAAATTGCGTGGTCTGAGACCAGCCACTCCTGCTCTTGGCGCTTCCATGCCTCCCTGTAAAATGATAGCAATCACGTGTGAATCCAGGTACTGGTGGCAGGTGCCAGAAACAGTTCAAGCTGGTTTAAGCTACAGAGTATCCAGTACCTGGAAAGGAGTTCAGGCCTGGCTAGCTCCAGGTGTCGTCAGGAAGTAGGCTTGCCTGTGTCCTGGCAGCTTCCTGGGTGGTGATGTTGTCCCCAAGCACCACCCCATCCATTTGCAAGGTGGCCGCTCTGGAAAGACATTGCTCAGCTCAGCAATCCCAGAGAAAGCATCACTGAGCCACTCATCTGCAGCAGAAATCCCAGTCCAGTCTCATTGGCCTGACAGTCACACACACATTTATCCCTAACCACCCACAGAGGCTGAGGGTACAGAGCTGTGATGGGCTTGACCTGGGTTACATTCCTGTCCCTAAAGCAATCACCACAACCGGAAGGAAGCTGGATTCTAATCTGGCCAGACCTGGCTCTCCTGCCATTGCCACAGCACGCGGCCCTAGTGAGGGTGGTGTGGGCAAGGGCAGCCCCAAATGCTCCCCAGGCACTAGAGGCCCCACAGGCGAAACCCTCCCTCAGGGCTCACACAGGAGCAGCACACAGCAAGTGCCCAAGTGTGTGCTGCTCTCATTGCCACTGGCTCACTGTCCTGCCCTTGTCTACCCCCCGCCCCTTTCCTGGGAATTTTAGAGCCATTCAGCTCATGCTCCTGTCCCTGCTCACCCATGCCTCCCTGCCACTGCCTTCCCACAGCCTCCCCCGCCCCCCTAGGATCCCCCTCATAGACCTTTGCCCAGAAGCCTCTCGGAGAGTCTCCCCAGGGAAGGTGTTCCCTGGTGTATGTCAGGGCTTCGGGCCCTTCCCTCCCTGTCTCCCAGCAGAACCTACCCCCTGCCCAGTGCTGGCGCCATCACTCTGCCCTCCCCAGACAAGAACACCCAGAACCAGAGCTGCCTGAGAAGCGGGGCCCTCCAGCCCCGCCCCGGAGACTGGGGGCATGGCAGTCCTGCTGTGGCCACGTGACGTTGTCCTATGCATGTGTCCTCACAGGGACAGCTGCCAGCGGGGCTGGAGATTGCTGTACATCATGACTGCCTATCATAGCTGCTCGGAGGTCCTCCGGCCACCCCTCGTCCACTTCCTCCAGGATGTGAGCCAGAGCCCAGGCCTGCCCTTCCAGGGTGAGGGGCACAGCAAGGAGAGCCCAGGGCCGAGGGTCTGTCTGTATGGGTACCTGCCAGGCAGCCAGCAAGAGGGGAAATCCAGAGAGCCTGGCTCTGCACGGTGCCTGGGCCATGTTCACTGCCTCCTTTCCTCCCCGGTGCTGTGGAGGCCCCACAGGGGCTGGCTCACTGGGCTGTCTGGTCAGTGGGAGAGAGGCATGACAGAGGAGATGCGATGGGCTTCCCAGAGAAGGTGTGGCTCTGGGGAGGATTTCTCCTGCACTCAGTGGCAGGAGCCAAGGCCTGGAGGTGGGCAGAGAGTGGCATGGGAAAGAGGAGAAGGGGTGCAAGGCCTGGCTGCTAGGGCAGGCTTTGCTCCTTGGGTAGGCTTTGCTCCTTGGGTCTTTGGGAATCAACAGCGTCTTGAGTGGGTCCAGGCAAGGATGGTCCCAAAGCTGGGGGCAGGGGCTCAGCCTTCCCCCGTTGGAGTGTAGAGGAAAGGGGCCACTCCTCAACTTCATTTCCAGCCTTGTTTTCATAGTAACTCCCTGGTTCCCCTAAGAGCGAGCCAGGGCCCTGCGGTCACCACAGTAGCAGTGAAAGAGATGGGAGACCTCCCTCTCTGCCTCCGAATCCTCCTTGGATGTGATTAACCTACTCTCCCAGGTCTGAGGTGCAGGGCCCAGCTCCATGGGGCTCAGAGTGGTTCTTGGGCTTGCCCTCCCCAGTAGAGTGCGGCACTGCTTAGTCAAAGAAGCAGGCCCTGAGGTCTCCTGCCGGGCAGAGCACAGCTGCATCCCCTCAGTCACACAGCCTCTCAGGGACAAGCCCCTCATCAGCAGTTCAAGGTGACAGCTATTTCCAGGGCTCATAGGGTAGACAAGGGGACTGTGGACTTAACAAAAGGCCTGAGCCTATGGGATGTGGATTTGAATGCAGCACTAGCACTCCAGCCTTTGACCTTGGGCAAATCACTGCCCCTCTCTGAACTGAGAGTAAAAGCTCGTCCCTCTGATTGTGCAGAGAACCCAGTGGTATGGCAACTGTTGGCCAGAGGAGCCTGTCTCTGACTATTGACTTGGGTAAGGCCTTGGCTCTATCTCTGTAGGAATCGCCAAGACCTGTGAGCAGAACCTGCAGAAAACCCTACGCTTCGGCGGCCGTCTGGAGCTGCCCAGCGGCATGGAGCTCCGGGCCCTGTTGGTGAGTGTGTGGCTGGGGGTCAGGGCGAGCAGAGAGGATGGCTGGGCTCAGAAGACCTTCAGGCCCTGGCACAGGTGCTCCTGCAGGGCCTGCCTGAACGTTTGGCTCAGGGACTCCCATGGCAGGGGACGATGGCCAGCCCAGATCCCACTACCCAGCCTATCCTGTCTCCTCACCCTCTCTTGTCCCAGGCGGGCCGCAGTTCCAAGAGACAACTCTTCTTCCTCCCTGGGGGCCTCGAACGCCATCTCAAAATCAAAACGTGCACTGTAAGTGAGGGAGCATTTCCAGCAAGCAACTCCTGGGGGCAGGCAAGGACACCCCAGTCTCCAGTGTGGTCTCCAGGGTACTAAGCCCCTCCCAGGCTCCCTGACATAGTCCACAAGGCAGGATACTTCTCAGAAGAGCAGGCTGAGCCTGGGGAGGTGGAGCCTCCAGGTCAGGTCACACTGCGAACAAAGGGCAAGCCTGGGCCTCTCAGGCCTCAGCTGTGCTCCCTGCCTGTGGGGCAGTTCTCAGACTAGGCTGCCTCTGCAGGGCCTGGGCAGCCCTGCTCTCCAGCTGCTGGTGGCTGGGAGGACGGAGGTGGGTGGGGCTAGCGCAGCCTTACCCACCCCTCCCTCAGGTGGCCCTGGACGTGGTGAGGGAGATCTGTGCTGAGATGGCCTTGACACGCCCTGAGGCCTTCGATGAATATGTCATCTTTCTTGTCACCAATCGAGGTGAGTTTCCAGAGAATCCAGCACACTGGGCTCACACCCTACATGACCTCTAGGGTTCAGGCCAGATGCCACTTTCCCCCAGAAGCCCCTCGACCCCTGTGTGGAGTGACTATTCTGTGCACTGAGCACCCCAGTCTTTGGTCTGTCCCTCTCTGCTCTGCTGTGTGTACATTTGTCTCGCCTACAGACTGGGACTTCGTGGAGGACAGGCCCCTGACTCCTCCCGCGGCCCCTCGGGGCCTGCCCAGGGACCCTGCCCGCAAGGAGCCCCATCCTAGGAAGGCTTCCCTTAATAGGACCCAGCTCCTGGAACCATCAGGGCGAGCATTTTTCCTGCCACTTATGCCTTAACATAGCCATAGAGGCCCTCCCTGGGTCTCATAGGTCCTTCTCCTGTGGCCCCATCCCTGTCCTCTGCTGTTTACCCACTGAGATGCCAGCTGGCCAGCTGCATCCTCTCCTACCAGCTCTCCCACTGCCACCTCTTCCCTGGACCATGTGTCTGTCCTCAGCCCTTGCCCGGAGTCCAGCCAAGGTATGGCAGGATGGGAAGGCAGTCCTGTGACTAACACAGACTATGTCCCAGGCAGAGTTCAAAGCATTTAATTCCACTATCTCCTTGATTCCCACAACAGCTCCCTGACACATAGAGCCCATTATCACCCCCATTTATAGATGGGGAAATGGAGGCCCATGAGGATGTAGTAGTCTCTTATAGTTGCTGTAACAAATCACCACATACCAGGGGCTTAAAATCACACATGCTTATATTTTAATGGTTCTGCAGTCCTGGGGCTAGTTCCTGCTAGAGTCTCTAAGGGAGACACTCTTTTCTTGTCTTTTCCAGCTTGTTGAGACTATCCACATCCCTTGGTTCATGCCCTTCCTCCATCCCCAAAGCTAGCAAGGCAGCATTTTCCTTCCCCACAAGGGCGCTCTCTCTCTCTCTCTCTCTCTCTCTCTCTCTCTCTCTCTCTCTCTCTTTCTCGCTCTCTTGCTCTCTCTCTCTCCCTCTCTTTCCTTCTAAGGATCCTTGAGATTACATTTAACCTACTTTTTAAAAAATTTAATAAGTCTTTACTGTTCAGATTATTACAATTATTCCTCTTTTTTCCCCCATAGCTCTCCTCCACCCGGTTCCCATTCTACCCTCTGCCCTTACCCCCCCTACACACACACACTGTCCTCATCCACAGGTATATACTTTTTGTCCAGTCTCTTCCTGCACCACTCATACCCCTTTCCCTCCAAGAATTGTCAGTCCACTCACTTTCTATGCCCCTGATTCTATTATATTCACCAGTTTATTCTATTCATCAGATTTTTTTATTCACTTGATTTTTAATATATTTTTATTGATTTTTTACAGAGAGGAAGGGAGAGGGATAGAGAGTTAGAAATATCGATCAGCCACCCACTGCACATCCCCTTCTGGGGATGCGCCCGCAACCAGGATACATGCCCCCGACCGGAATTGAACCCGGGACCCTTCAGTCTGCAGGCCAACCTTCCATCCACTGAGCCAAACCAGTCTCTGCTATTCACTTGATTTTTAGATTCACTTATTCATTGATATGTATTTGTTGTTCATAATTTTTATCTTTACCCTTTCTCCTCCTCCTCCTCCTCCTTCTTCTTCTTAAAGAATAACTTTCATCATTTCATCTAATATTGGTTTGGTGGTGATGAACTCCTTTAGCTTTTTCTTCTCTGTGAAGCTCTTTATCTGACCTTCAATTCTGAATGATAGCTTTGCTGGATAGAATATTCTTGGTTGTAGGTTCTTGCTATTCATCACGTTGAATATTTCTTGCCACTCCCGTCTGGCCTGCATCGTTTCTGTTGAGAAATCAGCTGACAGTTGTATGGGTGCTCCCTTGTAGGTAATGAACTTTTTCTCTTGCTGCTTTTAATATTCTCTCTTTGTCTTTTGCCCTTGGCATTTTAATTATGATGTGTAGTGGTGTGGTTCTCTTTGGATTCCTTTTGTTTGAGGTTCTGTGCGCTTCCTGGATTTATAAGTCTATTTCTTTCACCAGGTGGGGGAAGGTTTCTGTCATTATTTCTTCAAAGAGATTTCAGCATCTTGCTCTCTCTCTTCTTCTGGCACCTCCATAATTCTGATGTTGGTATGCTTGAAGTTGTCCCAGTGGCTCCTTACACTATCTTCATATTTTTGGATTCTTTTTTCTTTTTCCAGTTTGAGTGATTTTTGCTTCTTTGTATCTCAAATCTTTGACTTGATTCTTGTGATCCTCTAGTCTGCTGTTTGGTCTCTGTATAATATTTTTTATTTCAGTCAGGGTGTGCTTAATTTCCAGTTGGTCCTTTTTCATATCCTTGAGGGTCTCACTAAATTTATTGGCCTTTTCTAGGAAATTCTTAAAAAACCTTATAACTGTGGTTTTGAACTCTATATCCAGTTGTTTGATTCCTCCATTTCTTTCATTTGTGATCTGTTTCTTTGTCTCTGCATTTTGGTTGATCCCCTGAGTGGATAGAGTGGCTTTGTGTGCTAGGTGTCCTATAAGGCCCAGTGGCTCAGCCTCCCCAGTTATCTGAGGTAGACACTCTTGGTCCACCCCTTTGTGGGCTGTGTGCACAGTCTTGTTGTAGTTAAGCTTGATTGTTGTTGATATCACTGGGAGAAATTGACCTCCAGGCCAATTGGCTGTGAGGATCAGCTGTGTCTACACTGGGACAATTTCTGTGCTGGAGACACCCTTATGAGAGAAGACTTGCAAAAGCCTCTATGCTCAGCTTGGATGGGGCAGAGTCTCAGGGTGGAGCAAACAGCATTCGTTTCCCATCAGCCCTGCTCTAAGAGGCCCCTGGTTTTTAATGTCCCTTGGTATTCACTGCAAGCACTTCTGAGAGAAAGCCACCCTCGAGTTTTGCCCGCTGCCAGAGAGTTCAATTTCTCTCCGAATGAGTCTGGGTCCAGAGAGTCTCACCTGGAACTGGAGTCCAGAGCATTCAGGAGCTTTTGTCTCCCTCCCACTTGAGAAAGCCAGCCACATACTCAGTTGCCAGCCCTCTCCATGTGTGCGCCTTGGTACCTCTGCCTTCTACAGTTCCTCTGAGTCTCAGTGAGCCTTTCTCTTTCCTTCTAGTTGTAGAATTTTCACTCAGCCAGCCTTCCTGTAGTTCTGGATGATGTCCATTTTGTCTTTTAGTTGTAGTTTTAAAATTGTTGTGCAAGGCAGCAGTTTAGGTGTTTACCTATGTGCCATCTTGGTTTCTCCTTACATTCAGTCTACTTGGATGACCTGGGGTAATGTCTCCATCCCTATAACTTAATAACATTTGCAAAGTCCCTTTTGCCATGAAGGTAATGTATTCACAGGTTCAGGGTTAGGACATGGGTGTTTTTTAGAAAGGGCCAGTAATCAGCCTGTCTTATAGGTCAAGGGACTTACCCAAGGTCACATATTTGGGCTTTGAACCCAGGCTATTTGGGCTCAAGAGTCTGGATTTTATCATCATGACATAGCCCTCTCTTTGATAAAATTTTATGGGTGGTGTGGGACGGGGAGCAGAAGTGTCTGTGCAGGAAATAAAGAAGCCTCCTTTCAGCCTCGCCATGGCTCTGACCCACTCGGTGCCCGGCTGCATCCTCCCCACCCCCAATCAGGAGCCCAGCAGTGTCTGCTGAAGGGATTCGGCTGAAAGGCACTTATTGCGCCTCTCCTTGTCCCCACCACCTCTGGAAACAAACTGGGCTGTGTCTGAGCGTGACCCAGATCATTTTCCCAGACCCAGCGGCCATCGCTGCACATGAGAGGCATTTCTGTCAGCAGTCATCAGCATCCCACAAACACAGGGCACCCTGGTCCATAGCATGTCCCAGTGGAGGGGCTTGCCCAGGTGATGCTCACCTAGGTGACAGGTTGGGGGTGTACGCCTGTGCATAGGTGTGCCCACAGCTGCCTCTGACTCTCCACAGGCCAGCACGTGTGCCCACTCAGCCGCTGCACCTACATCCTGGACGTGGCCTCAGAGATGGAGCAGGTGGATAGCAGCTACATGCTCTGGTTCCGGCGTGTACTCTGGGATCAGCCACTTAAGTTTGAGAATGAGCTATACGTGACCATGCACTATAACCAGGTCAGCATATGTGGGCCACTCATGCTCTGGAACCCTCCTGGCTTCCCCAGGACTGTGAGGTCAAACTCCATGGCCATTCATTTGAGGCCTTCACAATTCAGGTGGTCCCCGCTGATGTTTCTAGCCCTGGTGCCCTGCTCCCTGCATGGCTTCCTGGGAGCAGTCAAGTGATGTTACCCTCACTACCTTAACATCAATGATGAGAGAGACTCATTGATTGGCTGCCTCTTGCACACCCCCTACTGGGAATTGAGACTGCAACCAAGGCATGTGCTCTGAATGGGAATCAAACAGTGGCCGGACATGTCTCTGTTTTTCTAAGTCCTCCCCAGCAAGACTGCCCCAAACAGCACCTCTTCCCCTTCTCCCCTCCTCAGAGTGCATGGCCTGTCCCTCTCTCAAAGCCTAAAATGGCCGTGGCTACCAGTGTTGCTTTTACCTTTGTGTTACTCCCTTGGGAATCTTGGTCCTCTAAGTTAGGGTCCTGGGGTTTATAAACCTGGCTCTCCCTCCTCTGCTAACATTGGAAGTGCTTGGACAGAGAGTGTGTTTTTTGTGTGGAACTGGTGCCAAATTCTCCCCAATTCCAAGTACAAAACAAGGTTAATTGGCTTTTATGGCCACATGGTGTCACTGTTGCCAACTACCCTACGCAGTACAGTCCAGTGCTGGTCTAGGTGTGGCCTATAGGCCAGCAGTGTTCCTTGGGAACTTGTTAAAATGCAAATCCTTAAGTCTAGCCCCAGATCTAGTGAATCAGAGTCTAGAGGGTATAGCCCATGAATCCATTTTTAGTGACTCAAGCATATTCCGTTTTCAGTAAACCCAGCCCAACAGATACCCACACACTGCAATGTGGACGCCCACACTCTTCCCACATCACTGTGGGGACTACCATACCTCACGTGCTTGAACACTCTGTACACCTGCTGCCCTTCAGGTCCTGCCCGACTATCTGAAGGGCCTCTTCAGCAGCATGCCAGCCGGCCAGCCCCGAGAGCAACAGCTGCAGCAAGTGTCCAAGCTGGCTTCCCTGCAGCACCGGGCCAAGGACCACTTCTACCTGCCCAGCATGTGAGCACCTGCCCACCTGCCAGCTCCACATTCTCAGAGTTGGACATCCCAGGCCTTGTGTGCTCCACTCACACCAGCAGGCTGTCTGGGAAGGGGCTGACCTGGCTATGGGCTAACATCCTCCAACTTGCCCTAAGAGCTGGGTCCCTCCTCCTACCACAATAAGTTGCTTCCAGCTGGTATGAACAGCTCAGAGTAAATTTAATGATAAGAAGGCTTTCACACAGCCCCATCATCTGGGGAATACATGTGGCCATGCAGAAATGTTCACCAGTGCATTGCATCTAACAGCAAGGCCTTCCTGGGTGCTATGTTTTCATAGGGGTGATAAATCAGTCCTTCTCAGACTTTGTCTCAGAAATAGGACCCCAAAGAGCTTTTGTTTATGTGGGCTGAATCTATTAATATATATTTACTATACTCAAAATTAAAACTAAGGAACAATTTAAAATATTGATTAATTAATTTAAAAACAAGGATAATATATTACATCTCTATATAAAGGCCTAAGCAACTGTTCAACCATTTAACCGGTAGCTATGAAGTGCACTGACCACCAGGGGGCAGATGCTCAATGTACAGGCATGGAAACATGGAACAGATTGATGAATCTCAGAGGGAAGAGAGGAGGGGCACATGGCCTTTAACTGCATGTCAGCACCAGCAGCAAACGCAAGCATTCAGCCCCACCAGGCCCATGCCACTGTGTTTTCTGGTCCTGCATTGAGCGTCTGCCCCTGGTAGTCAGTGCATGTCATAGCTACCAGCTGACTGGTCAGCCGGTCGCTTAGGCTTTTATAAATAGATAATATAAATTAACATTACATGTTAATATAAACAACATAAAAATGTATTTTCAAAAAAAATTAATGAGAAGAGTAGCACTGTTTTAACATTTTGTAAATCTATTTTATTTATTTTAGAACAAGTGGCAGGGAGAGAGAAAAACAGTGATCTAAGAGATAAACATCTATGGGTTGCCTCCCAAAACATGCCCTGACTGGGAATCAAACCCACTACCTTTTGGCGTATGGGGCACCGCTCGAGCCCACTAAGCCACAGCAGCTTGGCTGTGAATTTCTTTATCGTGTGGCTGAACAGAAGACACCTGCATTCTCATGCCTGCTTCTGCAGCCAGACTGCTCTGGTCTCACATGCCATGTAGCCTCTGGCAGACTCCCCTGTACCTGTTAGAGAGTGAGAGGGGAAAAAAACAAATAACGGCTTAGTGTTAACATGGAAGTGTCCTTGACCCTCCCCAGAGCTTTGGCCCCACTTTGAAAATATTTACGTTAAAAAGTAGTAAGATAATGTATCTACAGTGAGTATCCTGGTGCCGTAATTCAGTAAGGGCTCAATACATAAAGCTATTTTATGTTATAGCTTTAAGCAAAAAGCAGGGAAGCACATAAAAGTATACTATAATCTAATCCTGGGTAGAAAGAATATTTTCTGCAAAGCACTCTGTATCCACTTTATTTTCCCCTTATACAGATGCGGCAACTGAGGTCCAGAGAGGTCACAAGGCTTCCTGAAGCTTAAGTGTGTGTGGCGGGGGGAAGGGCGGGGGGGTGGGAGAGAGACAAGGATGCAACCCTGGGGAGGCCAGGTCCAGGTGCCAGACTACTACCCCAGCACTGCAAAGAAGGGGATCTCCTGGGGAAGGGAGTGCCCATGGCTTCCTCCCATACTTTTCCCAGCCTGTAGCTCAAGGTCCTGGGACTGGCTGGAACTGCTGTTGATATTTTCCAGATGCCCAGAGAGGCCTGGGCGCTGCCCTGAGGAAGCCAGCATGTTAGAGAGAAGGGACTGGAAGTGAGGTGGGGTTCTTGCAGCTTCCTTCTACCCCATACTCTGACTAGTGCTAGTGGTGGCTTTGCAGGTTTGGTATTTCCACACCAGCCACCACGTTATGCTTACCCCTCTGGCCTGGGTTTCTCCTTGGGGGTAGGCACTACAAAGTAGGAACCCACTTTGGATTCAAGTCTCAGGCCCCCATTCAGACTCACTTGGTTGTTGTGTGACCTTGGGCTAGTCAATGAACTTTTCAGAGCCTCAATTCCCTCATCTTCAAACAAGAAGTCTAGTGGTGCTGGCCAGCAGTGTTTGAGCACCTGCTGCACTCCCTAGCGGTTAGTCTGCCAGGGAGGAGCAAGGAGCACATCGCTCTGCATAAGCCTGCAGTGAGGATTGCAGAAGACAGGTGCTCAGGACCACCTTCCCTCCCCATGCAGACGGGAGGTCCAGCAGTACATCCCAGCTCAGCTCTACCACTCAACGGCCGGTTCTGCCTGGCTCAGCCTGGTCAGTCAGCACCGGCAGCAGACACAGGCGCTCAGCCCCCACCAGGCCCGTGCCCAGTTTCTGGGTAAGAGTCCAGGGCTGGGGGAATGGTCCTGGGGGCTTTGCTGGGGAGGGGTTTGGAGGGTGGAGTTGAAAGCACCTTGTTCTTTGCACAAAGGCATTTTCAGTGGGAGTCAAGCTGAGCTGCCCGGAGAGAACACCTTTCTAACACTTTCACCCAGGCACCACCTAGACTCTGGGTGGCTTTTGGCAGAGAGTGGGCTGCCAGGGCTAGGAGCTGCAAGCAGGGGGAAGGCAGGACCGTGCAAGACAGGAGGCTCAGAGGGAGCACCCCTGTGGTGGTTGCAGTTGCAAGGATGAGGTCTGTGGGCAACATGCAATTGAAGGTCGTGTGTCACTGATGAGCCCCTTATTCTGACTCTCTACTGCCCCAGGCCTCCTCAGCGCTTCACCCATGTTTGGCTCATCCTTCTTCTTCATCCAGAGCTGCAGCAACCTTGCTGTGCCTGCCCCTAGCATCCTTGCTGTCAACCAGAATGGCCTCAACTTCCTCAGCACTGAGACCCACGTGAGTGGCCTCAGCCTGCTCTGCTGTTCACCCCTCTCCTCGGAGCCCACCCCTCAGAGGGACTGAACTCAACTCCACCACTTAGACCTGTGTGACCTTACACCTGTGTGAGGTCCCCGCACCTCACTAAGCCTCATTTCCTCATCTGGAACACAGAGATAATAGAACCCACCCCATGAAGCTGTGACGGTAAAACACACGCTAAACACTCAAACAATGTCTTAATCAGCTTAGGCTGCCATAGACTAGGGCTTCAGCAATAGAAATGAACTGTAATTGTCTCTCAATTTTGGAGGCTGGAAGTCCAAGACCCAGGTGCCAGCAGGGATGGTTTCCTGAGGCCCCTCTTCTCTCCTTGGCTTAAAGCTGGCCGTCTTCTCTGGTGTCCGCATGTGACCTGTTCTCTGCATGCGTGTTCCTGGTGTCTTTGTTTTGTCCAAATTTCCTCATCGCATGAGGACACTGCCATATTGATTTAGGTCCTCCTCTAATGGCTGCAATTTAACTTAATCACCTCTTTAAAGTCCCAATCCCCAAATACAGCCATATTCTGGGTATGGGGTGTGAGGGCTTCATCATATGGATTTGGAGGGACATGATTAAGTCTATAACAAATAGAACATGTTGCCCCTTTTTTAGTTCTTCCAGAAGTGGACCTTCACCAAGTACAGGGTGGTTTATCTGGAGGAGATTCTAGGAAGCACTGGAGTGAGGGTGTGAGATCAGGAAGGGACAGCCTCACTTCGTGGGAAGTATAGGTTAGCAAGCAAGTTGCCGCCATGCAAGCGGCACGAGTCCAGCAGGCTCTCTGGGAGATGGCATGAAACACACCCTACAGAGGATGCCCTCTGGCCTGGGGTCAAGGAAGCCAGGGAGCCTACCCACCACGTCCCCAACTGTCATTAATGGAGGCATTCACACTCATAACTCTGGCTTTCCCACACATGCTCTGAGTGCCCTTGGAGCTAGAAAGAAAGCTCCAAAGGGGTGCAGGTATTAAAAAGCAGGCATGATGTTAAGGTCAGGGCACCTCAGCACCCTGGATCCCAAGAACTTGGAAGAGTACCTGGCACACTGCAGAGGTATGCATTAGCATTGTTGAACCAGTTTTACAGGTGAGGTCCAGAGAGGTAAAGCGATGACTTGCTGCAGGTCCCAAGTCCTGCCTCCTATTGATCAGGTCTGTGGGGGAGGGATAAAGGTGGGTGAGACTGTTCCACCCATAGGCTTATCTGCCCCCTGCCCCAAGGAGCTGATGGTGAAGTTCCCCCTGAAGGAGATCCAATCGACATGGACCCAGCGGCCCACAGCCAGCTCCAGCTACCCCTACGTGGAGATCGTGCTGGGGGATGTGGCAGCCCAGTGCACCATGCAGCTGCAGCTGGAGCAGGTGGGCCCTCCCCCAGCACCCTGACCTTGTCACCCACCCTCACTCCCTTATTTCACTCACCAGGATCTCCCCTGTGTCCGGCTCCAAGGGGATCCATCCCTGTCCCCTCCTCTCATGTTCTGGCCAGGCCACAGGGAACATCCAGCCCAGTGCAAGTGACAGAACCAACCCAACATTGCACAGAACTGCAGCCTTTACTGTGGTCTCCCAGCAAGGTCTTAGTGATGAGATGTTGGGAAAGATCCCAGGTTGTTTGCAAAATCGCAAGGAGTTTGCTAGGGAACTGGGAGATAGCCAGGACAGGAGGGGTCTTGGAGGTCCGTGAGTGCCAAGCTAAAAAGGCTTTCTTCTAAGGGCACTGGGTCAGAAAAAGGGCACTGACACAGAAGCTGGGCTTGGAAGGGGGATGTGGGGCCTGGGCTTAAGGAGGGATAGTGGGGTCCTCATGTGATATACAGGGACACAGGCCCACCTGCCTGTTTCTTGTTTGCAGCAACTGTGGCTGTTCCTTGAAAGGTATGGCTGACCTCTGGGCTCCTGTCCAAGTATCACAGCCCCTGGGGGAGGGGGGGCACAAAACCAGAGTTTTCACCCCATTGAAAGAGGATTGAGGCTCACAGATGGGGCAGAATGGGGGCTGGGACCCACACATCTGCCTTTGCAGCCTGCTACATCCCTCCTCAAGATCTGGGCCCAGGACAATGCCCATACCAGGGCCCACCTTGAAGGAGCTGATTTCCCAGGGTTAGAGTCAGCCCAGCCTGAATCTAACCACCCAGAACAGAGCCCCTTTGGTTCTTTGTGGCCCTTGAAGAGCCTGCAACTCAGGACGAGGCTCCCCAGTTTGCTTCCTACTGTATCCCAATTGTGTTTCTGCCGAGGTCACCCCAATTCTGGCCTTACCCTCTGACCCAGTCTGCTTCTCAGAACCCTCTTCTCTCAGCTCCTGCCAGCGAACCTCCTTCTTTATACCTGCCAACCACCCACTCTTTCTTGGGCTCCTTTCCTGGTGCCTCCTCCCGGACTGCCTCTGAATGTTGCTGAGTTGGGCCTCCCCCCACCCAATGCCTGCTGCAGCACTGAGGCTCCCCAAATCATTTTCTATGAGAGCCCCCATATTTTTGTCTCCTGCATGACCCACTCAGCATCTTGCTTGGAGATCAGCAAGTCTCTCCACTTTCCCTCCCAACCCTCCCAGGCACTGAAGACCCCAACCTTGGAGCCCTTCCCCTCCCTGTCCACTCCTCTCATTTTCTCTGTGACCCTCTGCTCTCACCCCTCGACCCATCTATCCTGACCTCTCCCTGCTTCCTGATGACAAGATTGCCCTCCCCTTCCTGCCCAGACCCTTTGTACTCATGGTCCCTCTACCTAGAATGCTTGCCCTGCTTCGCCTGTTAATCACAGGGCTCCCTCCCTCCCTTTATTTTAGTTTCAGTATAAACATCACCTCTTCCTAGAAGGCTTCCCTGACTCTCCTTTCTGATAATTGTCTCTTTCTGTCTTGGTAGCCCACACTATGGCTTGCAAACCATTTAGTTATTTCTTGATGTGTTCTGTCTGTCCCCTATCCTGGACTATCAGCACTAAGGGCAGTGTGTCTAGCACTATATCCACAACACAGTGCCAGCACAGCAGATGCTCAGCCATGACTGGATGAACTGGTAGAGACCTTTTTGACTTGTCCACTTCTGTCTCTTTCAAGTATGTGTACAAAGGACATATTCATTCAACACATTGAGCATCCCTAGGTTGCAGGCTCTGCACTGGCTGCAGAGACACTGAAGTGACTGAAACCCCTCAGCACTGGCTCTCGAAGAACCCGAGTCTCATGGGGGAAATAGATATCAAAGAATTTCTTCAATAAACCATGGGGGAAATAGATATCAAAATATTTCTTCAATAAACCATAGCGAACAGTGCTGAGAGGGTGTCCTTGATCTATCTGGAAGGTTCATCAGAGGTAGTGATGTCTGAGTATAGCATGATTTAGCCAACTGACCCAGGCCCCTCTCCTGTCCACCTCTGACACTGTGTGAGGGTATCTCAAGCTACCCTGCTTCTTACTGAACCTGTTTTCACACCTGTCAGGGGGCAATGATCCCAGTGAGGCCTGGAGCCTTGCAGCATATAGGTAGGAGAACTGGCTGGGAGGAGACCCCATAGTGTACTCACTTGGGTCAAATTAGCTAAGGTGGCCCCCAGGGTGGGACAGGAACAGCTAACCTCAGCAAAAAAGCAGTTCAGAGTGTTAGCCTCCTCCTACCTGGGTTCAAGTCCCCACCACCCACCAGCTGTGAGGTCTGGGTAAGTGACGTTATAGCTCTAGCCTCAGTTTCCTCACCTGTGGAATGGGATCTCAGAGTGTGTGCCTCATAGGGACACACTCTAGCAGGGGTAGGACACAGGACTCAGGACGATGCCTGCCACTCAGTAAGTATTGCCCTCATTATTTCTACCCTCTTTCTGGAGCAGCTTCTGCTGGCCCTCAAGGGTATTCTCTGGGGGATTCTATCTACCTGTGGTTGAGAACTGTACTCACAGATGGATTTTCCACAGTTCCCATTCTTCCCCAATCCCCCAGTTGGGAGCCCTGAGGCTAAGACATAGCTTATTCTGGGCTATGAGTGCCAAGTGGCGACAGTGGCAATACAGTTAGAAACTTGCCATTTATTGGCTGGACTATTTTTTTTAAATCTAAAGAATGTACCCATGGATTCCTTACCACAGCTCCCTGAGGCAGACCCTGCTAAACGGAGATCCTACATGAGGCCACTGAGGCTCAGAGAGATGCAGTAATTGGCCCTAGATCACCAGGTTCACATGCAGTAAAGCTGGCAGATGCTCTTGGTCTCCTGCTTGCTTACACCTTCCAACCTATAGGCCAGCTTCCCTCCTTCCAGCTTATCATGCTCTTCTCAGGGCCCTGGGGGAGTTGGGAAGACTGCCTTCCATCCACTTCTTACCCCCTGGTGAGAGCCAGGGAAGTGCTGGATGGTCGCGGACTGTCCCAGAATTTATCTAAGGACGCAAGCACAGGTGGCCAAGAGTATCCTCTGCCAATAGAATGGACTTCTACGGATGACTCAAGGCACTTATTAAATATTGGCCGAGCATAAATTACACAGGAGACAGACAGGCAATGCACGAATCACACGCGGTTTATTTACCAGAGTCCTGGTGGTTTCCAGACCTCGGCAGGCCACCCGGAGATCCACGCTGACAGACACACACACTGGACGTTGGACTTTGCAGCTGCTGCTCAGCGTCTTGTAGAGGCCTCGGCTTGTGGCTCACGGTTTGGACCCAGGGTCCATGGCAGAGCGCAGAGTTCAGGCAGGATGCAGGAAGGGGAGCGGAGAGCGACCGTCTGTAGAGGAGCAGACAAGTGACTCTAATCTCCTTCGGAGCTTGCTCTCTTTTATGTGCTCAAGCAGACATCTTCAGTGTGTCTTATCAGCGGGTCCCCGGTGTTCTGCTATCTGGTCTTTACATGTGGGGTACAAACTTTTTTATCTCTTACATGCACATCTCTTTTAAGGGCGTTCACACTTCATTCCACTCTCTAATATGTCACACCCAATTTCTTATTTTATATTTGTATTCTATCCTTATTATTATTACTATAACACGAACTCTGGTCTCTCCTTACAGGGCCTGGAACTGTGTCGAGTGGTAGCTGTGCATGTGGAGAACCTGCTCAGTGCCCGGGAGAAACAGCTCACGCTGCCCCCCAGTGAGATCACACTGCTCTGACCCAGCCTCCAGCCCTGCACTGCACTCTGCCAGGAGGCTTGCTCTGTGGCCACAGGGGAATTACCGGGCCTCTCTGTGCTAATGACCTCTATAAGGACCAGAATCTTAGGGGAGACCAAAATGTAGGAGGAGGAATGACCCAAGTCCCTAGGAACCCAAGACTTATCCAGAGTTGGGATGGAGTCAAGACATGCAATCTTGAGTCAGAAGCAGGAGGAACCCCCAAAAGGTACCCCAATGGGTCTCCTGCCAAGTACACTGCAGGCCCTGGCCCTGACTCCCACCTGTGGTAGAGAAGTCCCAAACCAGTGGCCTGGATGAACTGAACTTTGCCTTTAGTTTGATGGATCTGATGTTCAGATCTGCTCCACTTCTCAACCTTTCACATGTCCTCTTTGGGTGCCCCTGTACTGCCGCTCAGCTTGGATTCATGACCCTTGGTCATTTCTGTACAAATAAAAGATACACCTGGCAGCCAATCCTCCATGGCTGCTGAGTGGCTGGAAAACAAATCTGAGGAAGGAAGCAGGAGCTAGAGGCCTAGCTGTGCCCCTGACTCACTGCCTATGAACAGAACTTCCAGAAGAGATATATCTTTACCTCTCCTTGTAGATATCTCTGTGCCCCCACTCCTTGGGTAACCCCAACCCCAGGCCCCCATCACTGGATGGGCCACATAAGGTTCAAGAATGGTATAGTGGAGAAAGAAGTTTCATGTTAGGGGCTGGGAAGGGAGAAGTCTGAGAGCTTCCCAAGGAATAGAACTTTGTTATTGGGTTTTGAAGGGTGAGTAGGAGTTTGTTAGGACTAAATGGAGCAGAGGAGAGTGAACATTCCAGAGAAAATGGTCTTTGTTCCCTACTATATTCCCCAGAGCCTAGAACAATGCATAACACAAATTAGGCACTTAAAAAATACTGGTCACATGAATAAAGTAATAAATGAATATTAATGAAAAGTGCTGGTGCTTTGGGGAAACTGGGGGAGAGGGGAGCAGCAGACTTGGGAGGGGAAGTCTAAATAAATATGTGGGGCATAATTGGCTGATGCCACGAGGTCAGAGGAAGGATTTATGCATTACCTATAAAGCACCTATTGTGTACTATGCAAATGCCAGGCACTGGAAGTTGCTCATAGTTAAAGTATAGAGCAAGACAAGACTTGTAAATGGGAATTATCTGGGTGAGGAGGGAAGGAAACAGCATGTGCAGAAACCCTGAAGCGGGTAGACATTCCTAGTGGCAGGACTTGAGACTGGAGGGTCACAGGTTGGTTCAGGTAAGGCTTTGCAGACTATGTGGGATTTCATCCCAAAAGCCATGAGGAGTCTTCCAAGTTTTTTCAATGGAGGTGTGGCAATCTGCTCAGATTGTATTCTGAAAAGGTCATTGTGATCACAAAGCAGAGTGCATGTAAGTAGGAGGCAGGGAGAGACCAGAGGGGAGGCTGCTGCAATGCATGCTGGGAAACGCTGTGGCGTGGATAGTGGTAATGGTGTAGAAGTTAAACTGGGAGAGATTTAGGTCCAATGGGAAGGACATAGGGATCAATCAGGGCATCCTGAGGTAGGGATGTCCCACTTTCACTAATGCCTTAGGTTTCAGAAGCAGCCCAAGATAAAAAAAAAAAAAAAGCCCAGTGAGGAGAATGGGGAAAAGAGCCCCACAAAGAACAACCTTTGCTGCTGTAGGTCTACCCAGGTGTGAGCTGAGAGGCTTTTTGGGCTTCAAAATACGAGTAGGTCAGATGATTGCCACTGGGAAGTTGGTCCTCCAGGTTGAGCCATCCCAGCTGATGCACATGAACTCAGAGTAGCCTCCTGGCTACTCTGCAAATCTGTGAGCTGGACAACTGAGATCTCATTTTGGGGTGCTTTGTTATAGAGTACTGGGTAAGGAAAACACTAGGGCTTTTGATTTTAGGACCTGTGTCTTAACAGCTATTACGGTGATTCTAGTGGCATTAGAGTTGAGCCCTCTTAAGAGGAGGTAACAATCTCCATGAGGCAGACTAGAAAGATTCAGAGGTGGTAGGAGAGTCAGACTGTGCTGTGTTCCCAGAGACCTTAGAGCAGTGGTCGGCAAACTGTGGCTTGCGAGCCGTGGTTTGCTGCTCTGTTGACTAATGAGTTTGCTGACTATTGTCATATACTACCCTTTACCTCTTTGCACATAATATGCCACAATTGCCTAATCCTCACAGCTTCCAACTACACGGTAACATTTAGTCTGGTCCAGTAGTCGACAAACTCATTAGTCAAAAGAGCGGCAAACCACGGCTCGCAACCCGCATGTGGCTCGCAAGCCATGGTTTGCCACACTGGGCCCCCCTACCTGGCCCAAGACCCAGAAAGATAGGAACTCCAGGTAGATGTGAGGGGATCCAAGCAGAAGGGACCAAGCCCCACAGCCTACCATGGAGTGAGAACAATACAGGAAAAATGTCTGGGTGGCATGGGAGCCTGAGAGTCAACTGGTGAAGACTGGGGTCATGGATGGGTGTAGCAAGATGCATCATATCTGCATGCTGAAAAGCAACCAAAGGACCTTATTGCTGCCCGTGGGGGACAGGGGGTTGGACATGGCCAGGTTCCAATGTCCACACACTCACCACTCTGGTCTTCCCCTGCCCAGGACCCACAAGACTCTTCAGAAGATCTTGGCTTGGTACTTTCATGGGTCCTTATAGCCCTCCCTGTCTCTAATTAAGTGACGGATACAGTAGCCAAGGCGACCGCCTGATTGACAGGCATGATTACCAACCAACTTCAAGAAGCTCCCCTCTGAGTCCGCCCGGCGCGTGGCCGAGGGGGGGCGGAGGAGGAGCAGCAGGGCGGGGTGGGGGAGAGGGGCATGAGTGAAGTGAAAGAACCAAAAGGCTCAGGCTGCAGACCCAGAAAGGCCTGTGTTCAAATTCCACATCTGTATGCTGATTAGCTGTGTGGCCTTTTGCAAGTGACCTGGCAGGGATCTTAAGAACAGTGCCCAGGGTCTGAGGTGTTTAGAATTCCCCATTTCACAGATCCTGCTATTCTGGCCTTGTCAAGTCACTACACAACCACCTCCGGCTCCCAACAGGGACTGGTAGGATCCTCAGTTTACAGATGCAGAAACTGAAGTGTAGACTCAAGGCCAGCAATTCCCTCTGCTTAATATACATGACTTTACTTCATCCTCACAACTACCATGTGAGGTTGGCACTAATGTTATTCCCATTTTACAGACCAGAAGAAAAGTCTGTGATTCAGAAAGCAAAGTCACTTGCCCAGGGTCATACAGCCTGTCAGGTCAAAATTCAAATCCGGCCTAGCCGGTTTGGCTCAATGGGTAGAGTTGGCCTACAGACCCAAGGGTTCCGGGGCATGTACCGCGGTTGTAGGCTCCTCCCGGGCCCTGGCCGCACAGAAGGCAACCAATTGATATGTTTCTCTCACATTGATGTTTCCCTGTCTTTCCCTCTCTTTTAAAAAAAAGCAAACAAATAAAATAAAATAAAACACAAAACAATGGAAAAATATCCTCGGTGAGGATTAAAAAATAACAACAAATAAATCTAGAGTCCAGTGCTCTTGCCCTGACAAGCTGTGGGCAGGGACGACACATTGGCAGGAAACAAAATGATCAGAGAGCTGAGGTTGAAGGCAGATGCAGAAGCCAGGTATGAAACCTAAGATGCATTTCATTCCAATGAGAATCTGAAAAGGCAGCTAGGAAAAAGTGAACTGAGCCGCGAAACAGCTTGGGTGCAGGCCAAGCGGTGTGACTGGGTATGTCTGCTGAGGCTAGGGATCTGGTCACGGAAAGGGCCGAGAGGGGTCTTCAACAAAGGCCTTGAGCGCCAAGCGAAGCAGACAAACTTGATCCTGGGAGGTAGAGCACAAACCACTACCCCTGGATCCGCTTCTGCGCACGCCCAGTTGCCACGCATCTGCGCACGCGGAGCACCCAGCCAGACCACAGTGCTTCAAAACTTTTTAATCTCTCTAGTAATATTGTTTCGCCTTCTTCGTGAGCCTCTACTCGTCCTCTTGAGTTTTCTTCTGTCGTTCCCGGAAGAGCTGCCCTCATACCCCTCTCCAGCGCCAAGGAAAAAGCTAAGCCAATCCTGGAGCGTCCCGCGGCTGCGCACGCACGGAAGTCAGACGTACGTGACTTGGGGAACGTCCGCTACTGGCGGCAGCGGTGGCAGCGAAGGAAAGAAGGGGAGTGAGGCGCCCCGTCAATGCGTCCAGATTCTGCGAATATTGTGGTCCGGCTCAGAACTGAAAATCAGTGCCTTGGCCGGACAGTTCAGAAGTTTCCTTTAGCGTCTGAGGGCTTTTTCTTCCGGTAGGGTCTCCATTCAGGCACCTACTCAGACACCCATTCATCTTTCATGGGTCCTTATAACCCTCCCTGTCTCTAATTAAGTGACGGATACAGTAGCCAAGGCGACCGCCTGATTGACAGGCATGATTACCAACCAACTTCAAGAAGCTCCCCTCTGAGTCCGCCCGGCGCGTGGCCGGGGGCCCATGAGAGAAGTGAAAGAACCAAAAGAGAAGGTAACCCGACAACCTAGGTTGTTGGCGATTTCCCGGTGATTGCGCGCTGGGGGCTAAGGCGTTTTTTGGACAGTCGAACGATGTCGTGACGCAGCACAGTGATAGCGTTAGCAGTGTGAGCGCACCCCTGTGGAGGGAGCCCTTCGGTGTTCTTTGAGAGTGCTCCCTCGGAGTCCTAGCGTGGGGGAGGGGTGGTGGCCGACCAGCGGTTCCCCGTCTGCGCTTGCGCCTGCACCTCTGCTGACCCGGCACGCGAGCTCGCGCAAGTCCGCTGCGCGCGGAGCCGCGGTGGCCTGCAGCTCTGCGCGTGCGCATTGGAGAGCTTGTTGAGGAGCGGCGCTGGCGGACGTCGAGCGAGCGGCGCGTGACGTCGTGAGGAGCGCTTTAAAGTGCGGGCTGGGCCGGGCGTCTGAGGGTCTAGCCGGGAGTCGAGCCGATTCTCCGCAGCGGCCCTCCGCGGCATGAGGCGTTGCTGGCGCCCCTGCCCCCCGGGACGTGGAGAGGGTGGAGGAGGAGGAAGCTCCGTAGCTACCACTGCTGCATGACTCGCCGCCCCTGAGGTTCGACCCAGCGCCTGGCCCTCGACACTCCCAGCCGGGTCCTCGTATGGGGACCTGGCGCTGAGGACCCCCTGACCTCCGGGGGCCCCGGGCCGCATCCCCCGAGAGCCATGCCTGGCCGCCCCGAAGAACCCTAGAGCAGCGTCGCGGGGCCATGGCGGCCGCCAGCGGTTACACGGACCTGCGTGAAAAGCTTAAGTCCATGACGTCCCGGGACAACTATAAGGCGGGCAGTCGGGAGGCAGCGGCGGCGGCGGCCGCCGCCGTGGCCGCCGCCGCCGCCGCCGCCGCCGCCGCCGAGCCTTACCCGCTGTCCGGGGCCAAGCGCAAGTACCAGGAAGACTCGGACCCCGACCGCAGCGACTACGAGGAGCAGCAGCTGCAGAAGGAGGAGGAGGCGCGAAAGGTGAAGAGCGGCATTCGCCAGATGCGCCTCTTCAGCCAGGACGAGTGCGCTAAAATTGAGGCCCGCATTGACGAGGTGGTGTCCCGTGCGGAGAAG
Organism: Lasiurus cinereus; assembly: GCA_011751065.1. Lineage (NCBI taxonomy): Eukaryota > Metazoa > Chordata > Mammalia > Chiroptera > Vespertilionidae > Lasiurus > Lasiurus cinereus. The sequence goes on from JAAGEH010000376.1 coordinate 1,964,220, forward strand.
GGCCTGTACAACGAGCACACAGTAGACCGGGCTCCACTGCGCAACAAGTACTTCTTCGGCGAGGGCTACACGTATGGCGCCCAGCTGCAGAAGCGCGGGCCGGGCCAGGAGCGCCTCTACCCGCCCGGCGACGTGGACGAGATCCCCGAGTGGGTCCACCAGCTGGTCATCCAGAAGCTGGTAGAACACCGCGTCATCCCCGAGGGCTTCGTCAACAGCGCCGTCATCAACGACTACCAGCCCGGGGGCTGCATCGTGTCCCACGTGGACCCCATCCACATCTTCGAGCGCCCGATCGTGTCTGTGTCCTTCTTTAGCGACTCTGCGCTCTGCTTCGGCTGCAAGTTCCAGTTCAAGCCTATCCGAGTGTCGGAACCTGTGCTTTCCTTGCCTGTGCGCAGGGGGAGCGTGACTGTGCTCAGGTAACCCACCTGGGAGGAGGGACGGCCCTGTGGCGGTAACTGCCTGCCCTGACCCAGGAGGCAGCAGCAGCCAATAGGAACCCGCACTTTACAGTTCTGACCCACTCCTGTCTTTTTAATACTTGCAGTAAGAAAGTAGGGACGGGTCTGGGAACGATCTAGAATTCTGTGTCCAGAGGGTAGGTGTGACGAGATCACGGACTGACTGAGATTTAATCTATAGGCATCTTTCCAGAAGGCTAAGATATTAGCAATCTCTTTTCATTTATGATTTTAGCAAGTTTTTTATTCTGGGCCTCCGTTTTCAAGTGTATGTGTTTTTTAAAAAATGAGTTGAACTCAAAATCTTCCCAACTGCTATTCCTGGTTTTCTTAACAGAGAAAGTAAACTATTCATGAATTTCTTAACAGAAAATACAGGGGAAGGTCCCAGAGCATATTTAATTGATACACATTCTCCATTCCCAAGAAGGGGAGTGACTTCCTTAGGAATTAATTGAACAGAGTTGTGGTTGGGCCAGGAATAGAGTGCAGTCACACTTAAAATTCAGTCCCTGTTGGGTGCAGTAGACCATTGATCCTTTGCAAGAATATGTTACCTGTTATCAGGAATAAATGAAAAAATAAAGCGGGTCTCTATCTGGAATTTGGTTTTGTAGTTATGTCAGCAGCAGAAGTTAGGTTCTTGGCCTATTTTGGGCTCCAGATTCTGCTGAGAATTAGTCAGTGCCCTGACCCCCCTGCGGAGATTGCTTGCTGGAACACATTTGCTGTTTATAAGAAGCAGAACGTTATCTGGAAGCTGCCTCCTTCAGCCTTGAAACAAGTAAACCTAGCAATGTATTTCAGTAATCCCCAAAACTTCCTAGGTGGTCTAGACTCCAGCTCTTCAGAGAGGTTTGGTTGACCACCAAATTCTAGTACAGCATCAGGAAACACTGGTTTTGTTGTGAGCAGTAGAGGTTAAACTGCTCACAACAAAACCAGTGTTTCCTGATGCTGTACTAGAAGTTCTAAAGGTTTCCCAAATCCCTTCCCCACCTGTGGAGTTAGTGTAGTAAGCTTAGCCATGTCCTAAAAAGTGCTGCCCCAGGCTTTGAATCCAGCTCTCATTTGGGATCTCGTAGGCTATCTCTGAGCTTGCTGTCCCATTTGTAAAGTAGGGATGATGCCAATTTCCAAAGCCTAGTAAAATTAAGTATGGTGATTTTGTGTGTGATATAGAGCCTGGCACTTAAATATGTGCTTGCTTTTGTGCACAGCCATTTAATGAGTCCCTGCTCTCTCTGGAGAAGCGGCTAGGAATTTGATAGAGCCTAAAACATGCTTCTTTCCTTCATAGAATTCACAGTCCAGTAAAGACTGCAGATGGTTACAGCCCAGAAGGTAACAGCAGGAGTTCATTGAAGGGGGAGAAGGGACATCTTAACCCACTCTGGAGTGTTGGAAGTTTGGGAGAGGAAGTAAGCTGGAACTTAAAGGGTACTAGGAGTTAGTTAAGCAAATTCTTTTGGCAGCAGTAGCAGGGAATAGGTAAGGGGCATGGGTAGGTGCTGACTTGAGGCAGATGAAGTTTATTATCTCACCTCCACCTGGACTTGAAGTAGATTCTGGTGAGGCATGCTATTGACATTTGGGGTGGGCTAATTCTTTGTTGTGATGGCACTATCCTGTGTATTGTAGAATATTTAGTACCATCCCTGGCCTCTATGCACTAGATGCCACTATCACCCATGACAGTAAAAAAATGTCTCCAGATGTTGCCAAATGTCCCTTGTGGGACAAAATCATCCTCATTGGAGAGCCATTGCTCTAGGGTTCTGAATACCCCCACTTATTTAAATCTTGTATCACCTACCCACATCGCACTCTCAGCTTACTTGGTGTGCAGGTGGGTGAACATCTGCCTGCTTGTGGTTCTCTTCAAATCCTGCTTGGTTCTTCCCCAAGTTGGTAAAAAGGTGAAGCTTGCTTTCACTTCCTAGCCCAGAGGTGAGGATTTGTCAGGCTGCCATTGGAAGGAACGGCTGATGAAGAGTGATTCTCTCACAAGAAGACAGAGAGCTGATGAAGAGTCTGTACCTGCCCAAGGCAACATGGTGGGAATACACTTTTATATTTAACTAGAGGCCTGAGGTGGGCTTTCTCAGCCTGGCCTGCGGGGATCTGGCCAAAATCCACACTGACACCCCCAAGAGGTCCTGGATTGCGAGAGGGTGGTTCTTGGCTGACACACCCCAGAATCGGACTCCCTCCTCTCTGGTTCCAGTGGGTGTGTCACCCAAGAATCTCAGTTGCCAAGTCACCACAGCTAGGCAGCTCCTGCATTGACCGTCTGCCCCCTGGTGGTCATTGCACATCATAGCTACTGGTTGGATAGTTGCTTAGGCTTTTATATAGATAGGTAGGTAGGTAGGTAGGTAGGTAGATGTCAGCATGGATATTAGTGTGTGGTACATATTAACTCAGCATTGTCCAACCATGGACATAAAGGCCTCACAGACTCTTCTGGAATAACTTCAGACTTCTTTCCAAACCTAGTTAGCAGTTGTTTTTCCTTTACCTTCCCATGTTGGGCTGGAGTGGACTCTCTTAATGCTGTTCTCTAAGGAACTAAAGATATTTCACTTCCTCTTCATATCACATTCCTCTCCTATTCCTTGTAGTGTGAATGAGCAGATTAAGACATATTTCAGTTGGATTAATTAGAATGATTACCTCAGCCTAATTGCTTACTTGCTGCTACTTTAAATCATTACTACATGGTCAGTGGTTGTGGCCATTTGCCCAGAGACACAGGCCTTAGCCATCTGTCTGGAAATGATTATATCACCAAGCCATGGTATAGGAAGAAGTGAGCTCACCCATAACTTCCAGTTAATAGTTGATAATGGGGTGGAGTGGGCACCCCTGTCAGTTCTGGGTTAAGGGCTGATCTTGTTCAGCAGGTTGAAAGCAAAATTTAGCTTTCTGGCTTAAAATAGTTGGGAAAGTAGGGCATATAGGTCTGGGCCACATCTCTTGTGTGGAATCTTTGATTCCACGGGAGGGGAAGGGACCTCAGGATGAGGTCAGTGCTGTGCATTCTCAGGAGGCTCTCTGGGCCAGGGGAGTTGGCTGACCTTGGCTCTACTAGACCTGACAAGAAGGCAGAGGGCATTGAAGGAAAAGAAGCTAGTAGGCAAGCCATGGTCTTAATCTTGGCGCTCAGAGCAAGCAGAACGTAAGGAAGCCATAAAAACTAGGGTTGGATGGGCATTTTCGGCTGGGCAGTTGTGTGCAACTGTTGCTAAGGTATTGCTGAGGCTAGTGAAGCCCCAAGGACAGACTGGATCTTGTCACCAGGAAACATAGACGAGCTTTTCTTCCTAGCCCTTATTACCTACTCTCCTATCCAAAATAAAAAAGCAAAAACCAGTGTAGCACACTGAAACCAAGAGTTTGATTATAGTTCTAGTGTCACCACCTTAGCTGTTTGACCTTGAGCAAGTTACTTAACCTCTCTGGACCTTAGTTTTTCCTCTGCCAGACAGGGCTGTTAATACCTTAGGGTTGTTATCGAAGATTGAATCTCTTTCACACTCTGGAGATGAATTGCCTTCTCTGCTCAGCTACTCTATCTGTATCTTGGTTCATACAGAATTGGTATTCAGAGAAGATTGACCTTCTTTGTAGGAAGCTTTCCTATAAATTAGGCAATGTGTCTTGGAGGTTTGCCCAGGTGGCTGACCTGCTACCCCCCTCAAAACCTAATCTTCTCAGCCATGCAAAGATCATTGGATGCTGCCCAGGGCAGGTAGCACCAGCCAAAGGGAGGCTTGTCACAAGGCCAATATCTTGGCCAGTCCCTCCATCTCTGGTTTTATCCTGTGCCAGGCTGGGCACAGAGTAGAAGGGGAATCGTGGCCATTTTGGAAATGTGCCTTACTGACTCCGTCTCCAATACTGTCCCCTTCAGAAGTGGACAGTCCCTTTTCATTGAGTTTTTCAGATTTCTCATTTATCCTGCACCTAATCCTGTGAGAGTGACTTGCTGTTTTGCAGATACAGAAGCAAGCTTCAAAGCAGTAAAACAGTTGAGCTCAACACACATGTCATTGTGTCCACTGTATGCAGAGATGCAAAGCTTTGTCTTGTAGGGAAGGTATTTTCCATAAGGCTACCTGTAGTAGTAGAGAAGTGTGGGTGGGAAGTGAGGGGGGCCCAACCCTGGGGAATTGAGGTGTTACTCTAAGGTACAAAGCTAGTGGATGACAGAGCCAGGCTCCCTGAGTCTTGATACTTGCAGCATACTACTTACTGCTGCTTGAGGGGGCTCAACCCAGGCAGGCTGACCAGCATGAGGTATTTCTTCCTTTCTTTTCTCTATGAAAACAAAAGAGCAGGCGGCACTGGAACTTTTCTTTATGCCAAGGGTAAGGCTGGACCTAGGCATTTTAAGTTTTAAGTTGGGAGACTAGGACTTGCAAACGGGTTTTCTTATGGCAAGTAGGTTCCCTAGTAGTAAGTAACCCTCTTGGTCTCTGCTGGACACTTTCTGCTGAAGGTTGGCCAGACAAGTGTCTCTTGATCAGGACTTTGAGCCTCCCGCTCCCAGTGAAGCCTGATACTCTGAGGAGGGCTTAGTACACTGTGTCACAACTGCCAGGAACTGAAAGACCAGTGCTAATTAGCTTTTCAGGAGGGTTCGGTGCCATGGTCGTTTCTATAGCTCTGTGCAGTCCTTCACTAGTTCTGAGACCTGGGCTCTGCCATTTGTTTTACATTCTAGAGCCCTTTAGAATGGGGCACGGGGACAATCAGGATTTAGCAAACATCTGGATATTCTCCAGAACTATATTAAGGGAGTGGTTCCTTGTTGGAGAGGGGAAGTCAAGACTCTTGGTGTAGTGCCTGCAGTAAAGTCAAACAGATTGATAACACTTGTAAACAGTAGGGAAGGTTGCCTGTAGCCAGTACTGCAGATTTAGGTCATAGAAATGTGCCTTGAGAACCTTTGGGGAATTGGATTTAGCTCTCTAAGGAAGTCCTGTGTTTACATGGGACTGTCTTGTAGCCCAGATCTGCACTTCCCCAGAGTGGAGTGTTAAGAATGTAGGAAGGGACCTAAAACTTCTCGCTCTGGGAATAGGGTCCAGAAGGCCTCTGCTGCTGGCAGATCCCTGCCTGGGGAGCCTGGGTCACATCCGGCTTGCCCCAGGGTGGTCTAGGGCCCTCTGGTTTGTATCAGATGTTTAGTCAATGGTAGTGGGGTGCCATGCTTTAAATGAGGGCATGTGATGGACTTGAGAAGCTGAGTTTGCTTTCAGAGTATCAATAGGAAAGATGTTAGCTATGAAAAGGACAGTCATCTACATTTATTGATCGGTGAGCAGTTTAAAAAATCATGTGTCTTGATGAAAACAGGTATTTGAGTGTCACAGCTGTCTTCAAGATTTTGGTTTCTCCCAAATGGAGGTTTTTTAAAGCTTTTATTTTTCAAGTAGACAGATTCTCTTTGTGAACATTGCAGTCAGTGCTATCAGCGTTTAACTTCGATTCCTCTGCAAGCCCAAGGGTGAGGGATAGGGAGAGAAGGAGAAGTAAATACTTTTCTTTTTCTTTCTTTTTTTTTTAAAACATATTTTATTGATTTTTTACAGAGAGGAAGGGAGAAGGGATAGAGAGTTAGAAACATCGATGAGAGAGAGACATTGATCAGCTGCCAATTACACGCCCCACACTGGAGATGTGCCCGCAACCAAGGTACATGCCCCTGACCGGAATTGAACCTGGGACCTTTCAGTCTGCTAGCCGATGCTCTATCCACTGAGCCAAACTGGTTTCGGCGGAAATACTTTTCTTGTCATGTCACCAAGGTCTGGTCTGAGTCACTCCAACTGGCTCCAAAGTGACAAAGGTATCTTTTCAGTGGCCTTTTAAAAGAAGGGCTCCTTGCTTTAACAGGGAGATTCCTGTTTTGGCTTCTGCTTACAAGCGCTCCTTTGCCTCATCTTAGGATTTCCTTGCATGGTTTCAGGATAGAAGTGTTAATTAACCTCTCAAATAATGAGGCACACAGCGGCAGTAAGAACTGGGCCATATTTTTTCTCCTTTTCCCCCCAGGAACCTTGGTTATCTGATTATTCTCCATGCTCACATGCTCTGTGTTTATTTTCAGTGGATATGCTGCTGATGAAATCACTCACTGCATACGGCCTCAGGACATCAAGGAGCGAAGAGCAGTCATCATCCTCAGGAAGTAAGTGCCCTGGTCTGGCACCTGCAGGCCTGCCTGTCTGAAGATGTAGGTTTGGGTTACCTTAGAACTTGGCTCCTTTTATCAATGGCATGACAGTGTAAAACCTGAGAGAAGGAAAAGGCTATAAGGTCTGGGGATTTTCATGTGTTTTATTTTGATTTATTGACCAGAGGCCTGATGCACTGAATTTCTGCAAGAGTAGGTCTTCCTTCCCCCCGACTGCCAGCACTGCTTCCCTCTGGTACCCGGGACCCAGGCTTTCTCGCAGCCCCGGCTTCGTCCAGAAGGTTGTCCTGTCTAATAAGCATATTACACTTTTACGATTATAGGTTCTTAAAGAGAGAGAGAGAGAGAGACATTCACTTGTTTTTCCATTTATTTACACATTCATTGGTTGGTTCTTGTATGTGCCCTGCCTTGCAGTTGACCTTGGCATATCAGGACGATGCTCCAACCAAGCTACCTTGGCCAGGACAGGTCTGTTTTTTTTTAATTGGATTCTGTGAGGATAACGTTGTATCTCTTCTTCATCAGAAAATTAAGTTCTGTTGCTGTTTAACTAGGAAGCTTAGTTAGGACTGAGCAAAAGTCCATGCTCTTAGTGTTTATGGGAATAGTCTTAAGACAAGATTTGGGAAACACATTTCCAAAACCTCCTCTTTTCCCCGCCTACTTGGTTCTGATTTGTCATTTGTTTCTGTTCATTAATTTTAGACTGTGCCTTAGCAGCCTGCTTTTAAAATGCCTGTGTTTTCATTTTGGGAGGGAGCAGAGAGTGAGGAAAGGAAATGAAGACGGGAGGTTAGGCTGCAGTGTTCAGCAGGTGCATAGCTTAGGCCTGGCTGTTCCTTTTCTCTGACCAGGGAGTCAGGGATGTACTGACCAACACTACCAAAACTAGCCTGACCTGCAGTTCTTTCTGCGCATGGGGTGAATGGGCTGAGCCAGGCAGACACTGGGTCAAGATCAGCTTGCCTTTAGAATGGAGTTCTAGGAGGCAAGGTAATTGCCCAGGATCAGATAAGACATCAGAGCAGAGCAGGACTAGTGCTAAGTCCCAAGCTGGAGCAGGCTGTCCTTAAAGCTTGCCATCTTTTTTGTTGTCAATCCTTCCCTGACAATATTTTTTTCCATTGATTTTTAGAGAGAGTAGAAAGAAGTCGGGGAAAGAGAGAAACTTCAATGTGAGAGCGAGAGAGATACATTAATTGGTTATCTCCCACATACACCCCAACCAGGGCCAGGGATTAGACCTGCAACCCAGGTACATTCCCTTGACTGGGAACCGAACCCATGGCTCTTCGGTACATGGGCCAATGCTCTAATCACCTAGAAATAGAGGCCAGGGCTTTAAAAAAATTTTTTTAATAAACTATTTTTTAGAACAGCTTTAGATTTATAGAAAATTGTAGAAATAGAACCAAGAGGTCCCATGTACCAAGCACCCCATGTCCCCCTATTTTTAACATATGTCAATGTGGTATTTGTATTACAATAAAAAAGTTAATATAGATCCAGGATTCTTTTTTTTATTATTATATTTATTTATTTATAAAATATATTTTATTGATTTTTTACAGAGAGGAAGGGAGAGAAAGTCAGAAACATCGATGAGAGAGAGACATCGATCAGCTGCCTCCTGCACACACCACAGTGGAGATGTGCCCGCAAGCAAGATACATGCCCCCAACCGGAATCGAACCTGGGACCTTTCAGTCCGCAAGCCGACGCTCTATCCGCTGAGCCAAACTGGTCTCGGCAGATCCAGGATTCTTAACTAAAGTCCATATTTTATTCAGATTTTCTTAGTTTTTTCCTAATATACTTTTGTTCTGGGATTCCACATTACATTTAGTTGTCATATCACCTTAGACTTCTTGGCTCTGACTCTTTCTCATATTTGCCTTGTGATAACATTGATAGGTATTTTATATAATATCTTTCAACTAGGATTTGTCTCATGTTTTTCTCATGGCTAGACTGGGGTTACAGGTTATGGAGAGGAAGACGACAGAGGTATAAAGCATACTTTTCTCCGTGTCCTGTCTAGGGCACAGGACCTTGATATTGAGCTTGATCATCTGGCGGAGGTAGTGTTAATCAGATTTCTGCGTGCTAAAGTTATACTATCTTTCTCTGTCCATACTGTCTTCTTAGGAGGGAAGTTACTGTGTGTAGCACACACTTAGTAGGGAGTTAGCTCCTCTGTAAGGTGGAGTAAGTAGCCCCACAAAGTATTTGGAATTCTGAACAGGAATTGTTTCTTCTCCCCTACTTGTTTATGTCTTTATTCAATCATATACTTACTGGTATAGATTCATGAGTATTTTATGCTCAGCTTATTCTAGGTTTTGCCTTTAAGTTCTTATTTTCCACTTGCCAATTTCTTTTTAACTTCAGTAACTTTGGTATCTTGGCCCTTTGGGCCTACAACTTCAGAATAATGTGATGAAGTCTCTTTGGTGTGGTTCTGCCACTTCATCAAGTCAAAACTGTGAGTCTCTTTCATTATATGTAGAATGGAGATGATTTAGACCTATGGTACAGGCAGAGTACGAGGTATATTTGGGAGCTTCAGACATGGGTCAGCTTGGCAGCTGGCAGCCTCTCTGCTCTAGCCAAAGAATGTTCCCATAATTCATCAGAAGAAGGGTTTTTCCTCTGCCTTTTTACTTTCTTTTCCTGTGGTTCCCAGTTCAGGCCAAACCCCAGAATCTGGAAGTGATGGAATCCAAGTATAGGCCCTTTCTGGCCTTTTTCCAGTCATTTCTTCTCAGTCTGTACTTGACAACTTCAAGTGCAGCCAGGGACAAGTGGTCTGGCCAGAACGAGCTACAGAGGAACTCCTAGGGTGATACAGAATCAGAACAGCAACTTTACAGGTGTTTCCTCCAAGCTTCTCAAAATAGGTAATCTCGGAAATCTTCACTGGAGATGCAAATGGAAGTGACCATAGCCAGAGCATCAGCTGACTCCTCCTTTTTGTAAATTTATTTTTTCAGTTTTTAAAATATATGTTTATTTATTTCAGAGAGGAGGGGAGAGGGAAAGAAACACCAATGATGAGAGAGAATCATTGATTGGCTGCCTCCTGCACTGCCCACAGTGGGGATAGAGCCCACAACCTGGGCATGTGCCCTGACCGTGAATCGAATCGTGATTCATAGGTCAGTACTCAACCACTGAGCCACACAGGCCAGGCTGTTACCTTCTTGAGTGGTGGCTCCCATACCTGGCTGCCTGGGCTGGCTAAGTTAGATGCTTCTTGGTAGAGCTAAGTGTCTATACTCTTACCAGTTCCTCCAAGAAGCTCTTTAGCCATCTGGGCCCTTGGCAGTGGGATAATGGGTCTTTATAGGTGGCTTGAGTGATCCCAAGAGCCAGCCAGGTACTAGGCTGGAGGGCAGACACACAGAGCTTTTGGTGTCAGAGGATTGAAAAGTGGGAAAGTGCTCCCCAGCTTCTCCAGGCAGCTGAGGCACAGGCATCTCTGTTTATAGAATAAAATCCAGAATCCTTGTTAGTTTCTGCCCATCCAGCCAGCCAGCCTAATCTCTTCTACTCCTCACTTCTGTTACCATGCCTGTGTTTCCTAGTATGGATCTTGGACTTCTATCCTGGGCTCTTGCAGCAGTGTGATCTCTGTTGGGAATGCTTTTCCATCTAACATGTTGAGTTTCTGACATATACCTTACCCTCCTCATGACCTACATTTACACACTAAACGTTGGTTTACCTAGCCATCCTTCAAGGCTCAGATGTTGGTTGTTTAGACATTCAGGGAGTATTATATACACACCTGTGACCTTCTTTATTATACCCTCTTCCTGTTTAAATTTTCACAGCCAGTACACTTAGCATTGTGAATTTCCAGATCTGCTTTCTGTAGGGACAGGGAAAGCCTTATTCATCTGGAGCTCAGCATGAGGCCTGGCTCAGAGGAAAACAGTTCAGGCTGAGGAGGAGCAGCTTCAGAGTAGCTGTAGGGACTTGTCTTAGAAAAGGACAAGTTGGTGACAAGATGAAAAGGGGAGCATCCAGTCCCAGATACTTCCCAGATATCAGAGTTATGGCCTTAGTGGGGCACCTGGTTAATTTGATGTCTTCTGTGAAGTCACGTTTAAATGAGTAGAATTTGGGCATTGAGCTGGCCCTACTCAAAGGCAGAGGGTATAGCCAGTCTGTCTTCCCTTAAGTTCAGAAAAAGATAACACAGATTGCTGAGCAAAGGCCTGGGCCTTTGTCACTGGTTGAGGTTCGTCAGCTGGGATGGTCTTTCTTAGGGCCTTATGGGGAGGAGCTAGAGGGGTGGCTGCCAAGTGCTTTCTGGCTCAACAAAATGCAGCTCCTTTGAATATGGGTGATGCTGAGTCATCATGCACGTGGTACCATCATTTCTCACAGGAAGGATTGGGACATTGGGGTGACCTGAGAGCTTCTGTAGGAGTGGAATTTTTGGGCTGTAACTTAGCTTTATAATACTAGTATGTTTGGGGGTACTACCAGTAAATGGCTGAGTGAGGCCTAGAACCTGACTCTCCTGATTCTGGATTTTGTGGTCCCTTGGTGGATGGCACAGTGGTACATCCCATGCACACCCTTTTCCTACTCTAGTGTGTCACTGGGGTGTATGCTATAATTTTGAGAAACAAACTCACATACAGAAGGGCTTTCTTGCTTCTGCTATGCAAGTAGAGAGCTAATTGATGAGTGTTTTAAGTGACAAGGGTGCTGCTCTACAGGGTGGATTGCAGGCTGGTCAGCTCCTCAGCATCCCCTAGTTTCTCTGAATGTCTCTGTTTCCCAGTCCATTCAGGGCAAGTTGCCTAACATGCATCTTTGTCAGTCATTGGTACTCCAGGTAGGAAGCTGGACTTAACCTTCTTGAAGGTCTAATTAAAGTTTTAAATTACTGCTTAGAGAATGAAGAGGCTCATCAATTTCTGGAGTGTAGCAATTCAGCAGGGCAGGTGGTAGTGGTGTCCCATTTCTTTCCATGATTCTCTGGTGTGCAATCTTCTGAAGGACCTTGCGAGCTACTCCATGCCACGCACTCACCTGCTAGGTGCTAGGTACTGGGTAGAGCGCTGCCTGCACATTATTTCTCAGAGTAGAGTGTGAACTCTGGAAAAGGGCTCAGGTAGGAAGTGAACTGCCTCAGGTGATCTAGCAAGTTTAGAATATTCTCTGACCGTGAATTCCTGACTTTGAAACATAAAGCATCTACCATGCACAAAGCACCCAAGGCAACTTAGGTCCCTTGGTGCTTGGTATGTGATAGATGGGCATTTTGCATGCCAGTGCAGCACAAGCTGAATGAGCACTATTCTAGAAGCACAGAGTGTGTTTCCTGGGGTGTGGGGGGGAGCCGGTATTTATATATCCTGCACCAGCCAGGTGGCTCAGTTGGTGGGAATGGGTTCTATTTCTAGTCAGGGTACATATCTAGGTTGCAGGTTCAATCCCGGATCAGGGCATGTACAAGAGACAACACATCGATGTTTCTCGCTCTGTCCCTTTCTCTTGCTCTAAAGAATTTTCATAAAAACATCCCTGGGTGAGGATTAAAAAACAATTATATCCAGCCTTAGCTGGTTGGGCTCAGTGGATAGAACATCAGCCTGTGGACTGAAGGGTCCCGGGTTCAAGTCCGGTCAGGGGCATGTACCTTGGTTGCGGGCACATCCCCAGTGGGGGGTGTACAGGAGGCGGCTGATTGATGTTTCTCTCTCATTGATGTTTCTGACTCTCAATCCCTCTCCCTTCCTCTCTGTAAAAAAATCAATAAAGTATACTTTAAAATATATATATATATCCAGCTTGGTAGGTTTGGGGAGGGTGTTTAAGAAAGGCTCAAGCACACCCACGCCTTACTTCCCTCTTGGGTGTATCTCCTAAACCTGTTCCCAAGGCCCTTTTCTCTGACTTTCCATGAACCAGAGCAGCCCTGCATGGTGCACTTCTTTCCTGTAACATTTTTAGAGCGCCAATGTAGCCCTGCCCAGGCTCTCCTTTTGCTTCTATCCTAAGCCCTTACTCATTTCACTGTTCCTAGCTTTAATAAACATATTCTCAAATTGCCAAAACCAGGTTGACTCAGTGGATAGAGTGTTAGCCTGCGGACTGAGGGGATCCCAGGTTCAATTCTGGTCAAGGGCACGTATCTTGGTTGTGGGCACATCCCCAGTGGGAGGTGTGCAGGAGGCGGCTGATCAATGTTTCTCTCTCATCGATGTTTCTAACTCTCAATCCCTCTTCCTTCCTCTCTGCAAAAAATCAATAAAAATATATACTTAAAATAAATAAGCATATTCTCAAAATTAAAACACGCACACACAAACGGCTTGGTGATCTGGCTCCTATGCTAAACACTGCTTGTTAGGCAGAAATGATAAATTCAAAGACAGGAAGTTTAAAGGACCTCTGTAGTTGAGGGGTGATATCAGGGAAGGAGGCGTTGGATCAGCACTTGATCATCAAGAGAGAGCTCTGGGCTCTCATGGACTTCTAGTTGGTGGCCATGGCATCCAATCCATTAGTCTTCAGGAATCCCCAAGGGCTTGTATATAAGACTTCATTCCTCATGGGATGCTCTACAGCTCATTTCATCAAGTGGCTTAGGCAGTGTGAATATACTTCCTGGTCAAATAGTGCTCATCTCAGAGTAGGCTGAAGCTGGAAGAAGCAGCTGGAATATCATTTGCCAAGTGTTAACCAAGGCTGGTATAAGCTAGGCTCTGTGCAAGTACCAGGAACGTGGTCTCTTTTCATTCCCTTGTCCTTTGGGGAAAGGCAGACATTTAGCACTTCACTAGCCTAGGAAGGCTTTCCAGAGACTTCTACCTGAAGATGGTCAAGGATGAGTGGGCTTCACCAAGTACAGAAGAGGCTTAGGGGCAAAGACAGTTCAGAAGAGATGCTCTTCACAGAGGCTTGAAGTCTCTGAGGAAGTCCATTCTGGAACACAGTAGAGATGGGTTGGAGCAATTGATACAATCTAAGATAGTCAGAAAAGACTTCGTGCTGTGCAGAGAAATCTGGAGGGTGCTGGGGAGCTGCTGAAGCATGTGAGCAATGCAGTAAGGGATTTGCATGGAAGAAATTGTCTGGAGGAGGCTGAGCTAAATGGCTTATTTGGTTATTTAGGTCAAGGGGTTCCAGGGATTAGAAGAGACATTCCCTGAAAGCTCTAGTGCAGTGGTTCTCAACCTTCCTAATGCCACGTCCCTTTAATGCAGTTCCTTATGTTGTGATAACCCCCAACCATAAAATTATTTTCGTTGCTATGTAGCAAATAATTTTATGGTTGGGGGTCACCACAACATAAGGAACTGCATTAAAGGGACGTGGCATTAGGAAGGTTGAGAACCACTGCTCTAGTGTGAAGCTGTGTGTATGGATGAGCTGAAATGAGACTGGAGGCATACTCAGCTTTGCCCTTGAGGGATGGGGGTGAGTAGAGAGCTTTTGGCTAGGTCTGAGACATCATCCCCACTGAGATCTCTGCCATCGCTTCTGTCTTCACGATTCTTGTCTCCTGTGCCAGAGATTAGACCACCTTTATTCTCTGGTTGAATGAGTGTATGCACATGCATGCACCCTGGGCAGCCTGACCAGCCTGTTGTGTTCACAACCTGCCCAAGGAATAAGGAGGTGATGAGCCCACCAGGGGATGTGACTGACTTGGATTCCTGGTCTGGCTGGCTCTGCTCCTTCCTTGCTGAATACAAGTCAGTTACCTGAGCCTTATGTTCTCACCTATAAATTGGAGCAGTTGTGGTGCTGGGCATGGTTAAACTTGAGAATACTGTGTGTGCTTCTCCTAGCCCTTTCTTTAGCATACCTCCCCTCTGCTCTTGCTGGGTCAGGGGAGGGACTGAGAAGGCTGTGCGCAGTTAGCGTACAATACGAGCAGAGGTACATGGAGTGGTTAAGAAAGGGACACCAGAAGGCATGGTGTTCAGTGGCATAGGAGAAGGAAAGCAAACTTGGTGTCTGACCTAGTTCCTGGAGGATGACATAGACTTGACCAGGCCTGAACTAGGGGGATCCCTGAACACTTGTCATAACTAGGCTGAACGATTTGGAAAGAAATCCTTTGGGGCTGGGTATCTTTCAGGTTGTGTTTGAGGGGAGGCTTCCTGAAAGCCCAGGACTATGTGCTGGGAGTGCCTTTCTTTGGGTAATAACCCCTATGTGCCTTTTAGGCTCTTCTGGCTAGAGCAGACGACTTTTTTTTTTTTTTTAATATATTTTATTTTTTTACAGAGAGGAAGGGAGAGGAATAGATAGTTAGAAACATCAGTGAGAGAGAGACATCGATCAGCCACCTTCTGCATGCCTCCCACGCCCCCCACTAGGGACGTGCCCCCAACCAAGGTACATGCCCTTGACTGGATTCAAACTTGGGACCTTTCAGTCTACAGGCCGACACTCTATCCACTGAGCCAAACCGGTTTCAACTAGAGCAGACTTCTATAAGTGTCTCAGAACTGCCTTGTTGGGGGATCAGGGCAGGCATTGAAAAGAACGTGATGTTTGAGTGAGGTTGGAGGGAAGAGTGGGCGTGCCTGGAGAGGGTGGCTACTGTTGTAGGAGAGACAGTTGTGCAGATCTGAGTTTTGTGGGGTTTGATATCGAGGTGCTGGAGCTAAGGTCTAGGGGCCTAGGTCACTCAGACAAGGGGATTCTCAGTTATGCCCTGCCATATTGCTTCCTGCCTCCACAAAAGAGTGCTTGGTGAGGGTGAGCCAGAAGTTGGGAGAGTGGTTGGTAGCAGAACCTGAAGCTCAGATTGGTGGTAGTGGTCTGTCTGCACTGCCCTGTTCTGCTGCAGTTATGTGAACTCACCTGGGCTTTGGAAGCCATCATAGGGTTGTAACTGTGTGACTTAGGCAAGTGACTTGATCTCCAGTTTAGCATTGCTTCCCACCTTGGCAGTGAGCATAATTCTCCCCAACAGTTTCTCTGGAGGATTCTCTGAGTGATAAAAGAACAAAGTCAACTCCCCATCCCCTCAGGTCACATGGTAATGTGTTACATTAATGCTGTCATCTTCCCTTTGTTCTGGCTTCCCCTGTACCAAGGCCCCATCCCTGCCTATCCTCGCCTCATGTGCTTATGGTGCCTTGGTGTGAGCAGGGGATGTTGACTCAGTTCAATAATGAAGGTCTTCATTCCTGTTGCCCCCTGAGGGGGCCTAGTGTTACTGGTAGAACTGGTCTTCCTTACTCCAAATCTGTGGCTTTGCACACTGAATCTTGAAGGACCTGGCCTGCTCCCTGAAGAGGGATTTGGTCTGAAGTTAAGCTGCTGCTGAGTTCTGGGCTTGGGATCTGTCTCTAGCCTGGCTTCTTGCAGCTTTGTGGCTTTTTGGATATAGAGGAAGGGCAGGAGCTTCTCCAGCTTTTCTGAGATGTACTTGTAACTGCCCCAGGGGATGGGTCGGGAGCCCTTCTGAGCCCCAAAGCTCATACTGTCCCCAATATGAGTATATGATTCTGGACTGCTGGTAGAGTCACTTCTGGTCATTCCTCGTCTGAGGGCTGCCCCGTGGTAACAACAGAACAGTCACATGCAGAGAATAGTACCCTTTCCTCATTTAGGCAGCTAGAGAGCAGCAGAGCCCGTCTATGTCCCTTTCCTATCTCTCCATTCTTAGCTGGTCATAACTTCCCAGCATCTCCACCAGTCCTAGAACTCTAGTGAAGGGCCACCACTGCTGTGCCCGGGTAGCCCAGGCAGGCCACTCAACTAGTTAGCAGCTTAAGGGCGGGGCCAAACCAGGACTTGGCCTGTGCCAGCATGGCAGGATGTGCTTGTGTTTTCCGCCCCCTGAGGTGTATAAGTTTGGGCTCTCCTCTTGATGGCTTTGCTGCTCTCTTGCCATCTGTCACTAACCCAAGGAAACAACTCCAGGGTGTTAGGCCCTGCCCACGAGGGCTTTCTGTATCAGGGGCTTTTCTGCCCTGAGTGTGTGGTCCCTGGCACCTGTAGCATCTTGTGTAGGACTTAGTTTAGTGGTGCCAAAAGGAGATATTCCTCCATGAGGCTTCAGACCCTTGGAGTCCTTGCAGTCAAACTTAATGGCTAATGTCTTGTTTGGTCTTATCTCTGCTGCCTGGACCTCTTAGCATAAGGATATGAGGTCTGGCCTGATAAAGAGGGCTTCAGGGCTCAGGTGATCCTAATTTCCACCTTTAATGTCTGGGTGTTGCCCAGCACTACATCTTCTTGTTGCTTCTCTAAAGAATCCTAGGGCATATCTTTGGTTTCTAGACCCTCAGAACTAAAAGAGGCCTTAGAGCCAGTCACATTTCCTTCTTTGCTCAGATGGGAAAACTGAGGCCCAGAGAGGGCTGATGATCAGGGTTGGATTTTCTCTTGCTATTAGGTCCTCCTTCCCTGAGGCTGGAGGAGCTGTGACCCTCTGGCCTCTCTCTCTGTGAGGCCAACGCAAAGGGGCAAGGACCAGTTATGTTGCCTTTTTGCCCACATGAGCGTCAGCACATGTGTTCCCAGCTAAAAGGTGCCTCCTGCTCATCTTAGGAGAAGACTCCTGCCCAGGCTCAGATCCCTGTGACTCTTGCCTGGCTGGCTTGGAGTCTTACCTAGGCTTAACCAGGACACGTGACTTCCTTCTTTTCTGACCCAGTTTCCCCCATCTATTTACAGCAGGCCAGCCAATAGGGGTAGGAGCAGCTGCAAAGACTGGGTGTAGTTGTTACCAAGAATGGCAGGCAGGCTAGGTCAAGGCAGCCTCTGATCCCAGCCCCCCTTCCGCTCAGTAATTTTGTGAGGATGTCCTTTGAGTCTTGTCCTAATCACAGCACCTTTTTCCTCAGAACCAAATTACTACTTTGTGCCAAGCAGCCTATGGGAAATTGCCTTTGAGGCCTTCTGCCAGCTATGCACCAATTACTCCCCATCCCAGGCCTCTCTCCTGCTCCTTGCTGTACCAGCCTGACTTGCCAGCCTTCTCTATACCATGCAAAGGAGCCTTGGGCTTCTTTGAGGTTTCCCTAGCCTGGCTTCAGATCACTGCCCTGAAACCTCCCTGCCCAGCTTTTCCAACCACCCTTCCTTGACTCTTTTTGCATCTTCTTTTTTTACTGGATAGACATTGTATTCCTTGAAATTCACACCTGGTGCTAGGTGAGAACTTTGCCTTCAAAAGCCCTTGGCCTGGTCTGTATCCTAGAATAAACAAAAGCTGCCAGGTGGCTGTGGTGGGATGAGAGCCAAGTACATGAATGTGGAGTTGGGCCTGGGCTCTCTTGGCTCTGCCACAGTCCCTGAGTGAGAGTGGGGGAAACTCTTACTCTGTTCCCCTCCAGCCCTTCCATAGGCCTGACCAGGAGAACTTTCCTGCCTTGGTATTTTAGGCAAGGATGAAGCTGTCTGTTGGAGTATGTTGGTGTCCCCCAGAGAGCTCTCAGTCCTCGGGCAGGGGGAAATGTCTAGAGAACCTCTGGGCCCGAGGCTGCCTCATCCAACTCAAAAGAGTGCCCTGGGATCTTTTCCCTGGGGCAGCTGATGTCTGTCATGGAAGTCTTCCTACGGAAATATTCTTTAAAATAAATAAATAACTAAATGTGTGTGTGTGTGTAATATATGTATATATAATTTCTTACAGAGAGGAAGGAAGAGGGATAGAGAGAAACAATGAGTGAGAAGCATCAATCAGCTGCCTCCTGCACACTCCCTACTGGGGATGTGCCTGCAACCAAAGTACATGCCCTTGACCGGAATCGAACCTAGGACCTTTCAGTCCTTGGGCCAACACTCTATCCAATGAGCCAAACCGGCTAGGGCTATACAGAAGTATTCTTGTTCCCTGCTCCTAAGCCTGAACTTAAGTGTCTTTGAAAGTCAGCCAGACCAATCCTTAGTTGAACCACAAGAGACTGAGGCACAGAGCTGAGCTTCTTGGCCTCCCCACTCAGCCTGCCTAGAGAGAGAATTGGGTCTGCTAGGATCCATAACTCCACCAAGGCCCTCTGGTGACCCCATGCCTATTTCTTTTGCAGGACTAGATTAGACGCACCCCGGTTGGAGACAAAGTCCCTGAGCAGCTCTGTGTTACCACCCAGCTATGCTTCAGATCGCCTGTCAGGAAACAACAGGGACCCTGCTCTGAAACCCAAGCGGTCTCACCGCAAGGCAGACCCCGACGCTGCTCACAGGTACTTAGCTTAGGAGCCTCAACAAGGCTAGCAAAGCAGCCCACCCCATGGCCTCTCTTCAGGATGAGATAGAGAAGCACCTGGGATAGGTGGTTAGGCATTGCCCACATTTCTCAAGCTTTATGTCTACTTCCCCTGGGCTGGTGGCATTGGTGCCCTTCACACATAAGCCCTGATTGTCTGTATCCTCAAAGAGAAGAGGTTAGGCCAAGACTCTGATAAGTGGGAATGTTTCATGGCCTGCCCATGATTGCCCTTTTCCAGTTCACCCAGACAAGCACTCTTGTGGCTTATACTTAAATGTTAGGAGGAAAGCTTGGGACTCAGAAGATAGTAGGCCAGGGCCCCATTTCAGAAGGATTGGGGACGGTTCTTGAGGAAGTACTGTTTAAGTTAAGACCAGACAGATGAGGAAGATGTGTGGGCAGGGCATTGTAGGCAGGAGATACTCATGGGCTAAAACACTGGGGCAGGAAGAACTTGGTGGTTTCAGGGGTTAGTGGTGTTGGTGGGCAGAGAGAAAGGAAGAGTAGATAGGTTGAGAAGTGAAGGGAGATGGCAGGACTGTGCAGGGTGTTAGGCTGTAATAGGGAAGGCCTTTAGTGTTGCCAGTGTCCTCAGGCACCAGACTCAGAGCCATGCAGACCACACAGGGTACTTAGGAAGTGTCTCAACGAATAGGAGTGGCCATTAGCACTTAGTGGACAGGTTCAACAATGCCATTGCTTCTGCCAATACAGCCCTCTGGAAGAATGGTGATGAGTCATCCTGCAAATGAGGGTCAGAGCTAGGTGCAGAGGTGGGAAGCCCTGTTGCCATGCCAGCCTCTTTGTTAACCCTTCCCACCCTGATCCTTGCAGGCCTAGGATCCTGGAGATGGACAAGGAAGAGAACCGACGCTCAGTGCTGCTGCCCACACACCGGCGGAGGGGGAGCTTCAGCTCTGAGAACTACTGGCGCAAGTCCTATGAGTCGGAGGACTGCTCAGAGGCCGCGGGCAGCCCCACCCGAAAGGTGAAGATGAGGAGGCACTGAAGCCCACTACATCCTCTTGGGAACTCTGGTTAATCCTCACGTAGCCACCCATTTTTGTTTCGTTTTGAGGGGTTTTGTTTCTGTGGGTTTTTTTGTTTGTTTGTTTTGACCCTTTTATTTTTCCTTGGTTTGTTGTCTATTGAGGCTAAAGAACAGAATTGGTTCTTGGTTTTCCTCTTGGATGGAAAGGCTGACAGCTCACTCTGGAGTAGCTAGTAGAGGAATGCAGGGCAACCATCATCAAGTGGGGCTGTGTCAGGCTGGTTTTATTTAAAAGCAACAAAATGTTTTGGTTAAGAAAATTCTTGTTTTGCTTTATATGTAAATTTTCTCAGTGTTGTGAATGAAGTTGTTCCTCCTCTCCCCTCTATCCCCCATGTCTAAGCTGGGCTTAGGTCTCCTGGGCCTAGCTGTCCTTCTACCTGTCACTGCTCCCCACCTTTTCCTCTTGCTATGGAAACATTCAGGATGACTGAGCAGGGGCTTCAATAATGCCAGCCCCTGCACCCCAGAGCTATTGGCCGAGCCCAGGGCTTCCTCCATGCCCACTGGCCTGCTTTGCCTACAGGTCCCTGGCTGCAGTGGTCCTGACCTCTTGCCAAGAGCACACCTCTGCTTGGTTGTTCCTTTCAGGCATATGCGTGTGATAGTATGGAACTAGACTGGCCATGTTGGAGCAGTTTTAGAAATTGTTTCTAGCTAGAAGGACTGGTATCCTGCCAAGTCTAGCATTTGGGGTATGGAAAATTATTGTGGTATGTAGCAAGATTTTTGTTTAGATTTTTTTTTCCCCCTTTGGTCTTGTTCTTTTCCTTTCCCTTTCCTTTCTTCTACATTGGCCAATTTGGGCCTTCTCCCCATGTCACCCCCATAGAAAGGTGCCTGCCTGCAGCACACATACAAGGCCAGAGCCCAGGTCTATAGACTGGGTTAGTGTCTCTTCCACTTCGGGGCATGGGAGCTGGGGAAGGGGCTTTTAAAAAATAGTAATAAAAGGGAAAAAATAGTCTTTGGCAGTTCCCACTCCTCCGATTCTCGAGGACTGTGAGATTTTGCTGATCTAGATTTATTAGAAATGTCTCCTTGCTAGCTAGGCCTGAGATCAGATTCCCCACATTGCCACCACCATGGGGAGGACCTTGTTTTTTAGAGTCCTAGGCCTGGGCTGCAGAGATATGGAGCAGCCACCATCAGGAAGCCCTTCTCAGGGCCAGAACTCCTTTGCCAGCGTGGTTCCTCAAGTTGGAACTGCATAACGAAAGCAGTTGCTTTTTTTTTTTTTTTACAGCTCCCTTCCCCCCTCAATGATTTGTAGTTGTGTGTGCAGCACTTTGCCCTGATATGTGTGCTCTACAATAAAAACCAAATCTAATATATTTTGAAACAGGTGTCTGATGCTATCGTAAAAGAGGGCTTGCCTTTGGTGCTTCCTTCATCACTTTATTTTCTCTTTAAACTCTGAATGGGGGGTTGATAGTGAGCAGAGTTTATTGTCCACTAGGGCTCCAGAGGAGACGACCAATCACTGACACAGGGCCAGGGGCTGAAGGTGGACTGGACTTCTGCTTTTTCTCCCACTCCCAGGAGCCAGGATCCTACCCTGCCGAGTTCTGGAAGCTCCTCTTCCTAGGGGTGATCAAGAGAGGATGTGTGCTAGTGAAGGAAGGACAGTATGAGCAAAGGCAGGGGGAAGAGCCTGGTCTTTGTAGAAGACACACAAGTGGTTTTGCTCATTAAACAAATTATAATTGAGTGCTTATATTCTGGACAATCCCACACTGTGGCCCCAATAGTGAACAAAACTATCCTGGTCCTTGCTTTCAAAATTCATGCCAGTAGAGTTGTGGTATATGAACACAAGGCAGACATTTTGGGATGGAGTAGAATTGAGGCCCAGAGGGTTTTAGTACCTCCAGATCCCAGACCTGGCTCCCATGTTCTGGTTAGGGGCTTTGGCCTAGAATCTCCTTCATTTGCTTCCAGTGCCCAGAGCCAGTCTGCTTGGCCAAGTTCTTACTGGGGAAACCTGGTAAAGCCACTCAACTGCCCATTTAATAGAGGAAAGTCCATATGGAACAGTTGTTTGGCCAGGGCTCATACCTGCAAATTGGTAACAGAACTGGCCAGTTTGGCCTACAGGGGTCAACCACTGGCTGCAGACTGGGCCCTGTATGCCCTAGATAGGAGACATTGGAGCTGAGAAGGAAAGTGACTTGCCAAAGATGATCTATATATGTAGAGGTGCACACCTACCCCTCTATGCCTGGGCCTCTGACTAGGAGCATGGAATAGGGGCTCACATGGAAAACTGGGAACTGAGAGGGCTCTCTTCTGTAGCTGTGACAAAGCCAGACCCTAGTTCTTCCTATTCCCTGGGTGAAAGAGGCCCTTTGCCCAGCAGTATTGAAGGACAGAACATAGAGATCCCTTAGCAGATTCTGCTGTGTCTTTGGCATTAGTCTCTGTACCTATACAGTGGCTCCTTGGCACCCCATCTCTTGGACTATGATAATCCCTTGAGCATTCCCCAAGCCTTAAGGGAATGGGAAATCTGACTGTTCCCAGCCATTTCCTGGGGCATCAGCTGTTTGGGCCAGCTGCTCTGTCCCATCAGTCTGTCCCCAGCCCAGTCTTGTACACAGTAGGTACTCTTAACAACATCTGGTACCAGTACTGCCCACCTGGGGAGCCCATCTCATTTCTCCAACCCTGTTGTGTGTTGGGGGAAACTGAGGTCCAAAGTCATGTTCATTCATTCAAAAAATATTTGAGTGTCCTATTGTGTACCAAGCTCTGTGCTGGGTGTTGAGGATACAAGAAAGACCTGGTATATGTCATATACACACATGTTGTTATAAATTGTACCGATATAAAAGATGTATAGCACATAAAGTACAAATAAAATATACAATATTCTTTATCATAAATTCTCTATAGCCAGTTTCTCACAAAGATTTTTTCCCCCTGAATTCTTATATTTATAGTCTACCTGTGGTACTAATTCAACCACAATATGGCAAATGGGAGTTCCATCCCATCTACTTGTATTAGTTTTTTGTGGCTGTGTAACAAATTACCAAAAACAACAAATTTATTTTTTCACAGTTCTGGTGGTCAGAAACCCAAAATTGCTATTACTGGGGTGTTGGCAGGGCCATGCTGCTTTTGGAGGCTCTAGTCCTTACCTCTAATAGCTTCTGGTGGGTATTGAAATTCCTGGACTTAACAACTATGTGGCCTTCTCTTTGTTTATTAAATCTTTCTTTGCCTCCATCTCCTTAGGACTCTTGTATGATTGGATTTAGGGCCCAGCTGGATAACCAAAAATAATTTCCCATGTAAAGATCTTCAGTCACATCTGCATGGTTTAAAAAATGTAAAATATAAAAACATGTATAAGTTCCAGGGATTAGGACCTGATAGCTTTCTTTCTTTTTTTTTTTTTTTTATATATTTTTTTAAATTGATTTCAGAGAGTAAGGGAGGAGAGAGAAAGAGAAACATCAGCGATTGGCTGCCTCCTGCATATCCCCCACTGGGGATCGAGGCCGCAACCCAGGCATGTGCCCTTGGCTAGAATCAAACCTGGGACCCGTCAGTCCGCAGCTGACGCTCTATTCACTGAGCCAAGCCGGCTAAGGCAGGACCTGATATCTTTGGGGGTCACTGTTAAACCTACTACATTGCTTTTATACCAGTTTCTCCTTTTTTTTAAATCCTTACCTGAGGACATTCTGTTACTGGTTTTAGAGAGAGGGAGAAAGAAACATCAATGTGAGAGTGAAATACTGATCCATTGCCTGCCT
This sequence comes from Lasiurus cinereus, assembly GCA_011751065.1. NCBI lineage: Eukaryota > Metazoa > Chordata > Mammalia > Chiroptera > Vespertilionidae > Lasiurus > Lasiurus cinereus. Next base: position 1,987,909 of record JAAGEH010000376.1, read on the forward strand.
CCCCGCACACGCCCCAACTGGGATCAAACCCACAACCTGGGTATGTGCCCTGACTAGTAATAAAACTCGCAACATTTCAATATATGGAACGACATTGCCACCAACTGAGCCATACTGGTCAGGGTAGTAGTTAATTTATTGTCATTAAATTTGATACACGACATACAGATTTCTCATCATTGAACAAATTGTTAATTGGATTGAAATTTCTCAGCCTCAGCACTACTTTTAAATTTAATCTGCATCGTTAATATTTTTTCCACCTATTTAAAAAAATTTTTTTTAATTGGCTTTAGAGAAAAGGAGAGAGAGAAACATCAGTGTAAGAAACATCAGTTGCTTGCCTCCTGCATGGACCCCAACTGGGTATCCAACCTGAAACCTGGGCATGTTCCTTTGGTGTATGGAATAAGCCTCCAGCCATCTGAACCAGACCGGCCAGGTTCCATCTATTAAGTCTAGAACTGTGCTGTCCACTATGGCAGCCATTGGATAATTTGCCTGTTGAACACTTGAGATGTGGCTAGTTTGAATTAAGATGTGCTTTAAGTATAAAATAAACACCAGAATTTGAAGAGTTAGTAATGCAAAAAAAAAGAATGTAAAAGATATCCTTAGTTACTTTATATTGATTACATGTTAAAATAGTATTTTGGACATACCAGGTTAAATAAAATATACTATTTAAATTAATTTCAGCTGTTTCCTGTTACTTTTTAAATCTGGCTACTCAAAAGTTACATTAGCCAGTCCAGTGTGGTTCAATGTTGAAGTGTTCTATACACAAGAATGTTGTGGGTTTGATTCCCAGTCAGGGCATATACCTAGGCTGCAGGTTTGATTCCTGCTTGGGGTGTATATGGAAGGCAACTGATCGATGTCTCTCCCTCCCTCCCTTCCTCCTTTCTAAAAATCAATAAAAATATATCGTAGGGTGAATTTTTTTTTTTAAAGCACAGACAATAGCAAAATATAGTGAAATTAGGAAGTGCCTAGTTTTGAACATTACCTTTGCTTTTAATGTAATTTAGTTTTAATTTCATGTAATTTAATATTTAATAATGGCTTTAACAACTGTCTTGCAAAAATTACTAAAATTACACAGTTCGCTCTTGGAACCTTTGGGGTCCTCCAGTTAGGTTTTAGGGTGCTCATTGGTACAGTTCTTCCCTGTGCCCACAGTGGGGCAGCAGAGTCCAAGTGACGGTGCTTCAGAGTGGGGCAGGGGCAGCTGTCCTTTGCTTTAGTTGGGGAACTGAGGCCTAGGGGCAAGAATTTAGGATCCCTATTGCCCTTCTCAGCCAAGGACCTCAGGACTCACAGGGACATTATCCCGATGAGCCTTTGCATATGCCGGTCGGTCGGTGTTCTCTGCTTTAGGAGGCTCATTCTCATTCTGGGAGTTCGTTCTGTCTTCCAATCGGCTGCCTCTGGGCTCCCCAGACCATAGGCTACTCTCGGCATAGCCCAGAGTGTACTGTGTGGTCCCAGTGCTTCCACTCCAGGCTAGGAGAGTAGGCCCTTACCCCCCTTCTCCTGGACTCTCACTGTGAATGAGTCCCTTTTCAAATGGTCTTATTTAATTCTGAGACCTTACTTTGGGACCTGGGCTTATATTTTGACTCTACCATGTACTTACTAGCTGTGTGATTTGAGGCAAATTATTTAATCCCTCTGACCTTGATTCTTCCTTTGTAAATGAGCATAGAATTAAAGGAATGACTATGGTCCTTGGCACAGACTAAGTGCTCAGTGTTGTTAAATAGTAGCAATTAATATTTACCCACATTGTGCAGATGAGTAAATTGAGGCCCAGAAAAATCAGGAACTTGGGGCCACAGAGAGGAATGAAGCACAGAACTCCACCTTCCAACAGGCCTGTGACAATGCCCACCTGCTCAGCCCCTGGAGCCTCAAACCTGAAATTCCCTGCAGGGAACAGGTACCTTAATCCCAAAGTCCTGTGACTTAGCACGAGCTGAGAAAAGCACACCAAGCATCCTGGCTCAGCAAGTGTCAGGGCTCCCCTGCACCCAGAGAGGCACACTGATTGGAGATCCAGAGAATCATTATTATTTATTCCCCATGTGACCTTGGATAGGTCACTTTTCTCTCTTTAATTAAAAAAATACATTCTTATTGAATTCAGAGACAAGGAGAGGGAGAGAGAGATATAATGATGAGAATCATTGATCAGCTGCTTCTTGCACATCCCACATTGGGAATTGAGCCTGCAACCTGGGCCTATGCCCTGACTTGGAATTGAACTCTGATCTCCTGGTTCATAGGTCGGTGTTCTACCACTGAACCACACAGGCCAGGCAGGTCACTTTTTTCTTGACTTGTTTCCTTATAAAATGAGGACAGACTGGATCTAACACTTTTTCCCCAGCCTGTTTGGCTTTTTTTTCACTGCTGCCCAACACACTGTTTACCCTCTGTTGACTAAGGCCCAAGATCCACTGCTCCCTCCCCTACCAGGGCCCTAAAGAGCACCCTTGGGGCCAACTTCATTTTGCATACCACTCAGGATGAGGGGCTCAACCTTGCCCCCTGGCTCAGGCTCCCCAGTGGTCTCCCAGTCAGTCCCCACATCCTGCTTGTTTTTCCCCCTCATATCCTTCCAACGCAGACTCCAGGAATTCTCTGGCCTGCCAGACCCCTGGGGGAGCCACCAAGTAGAAGTCTATGTGATTTGGGCACCAGAGGAGGGTTGTGGCTTCAGCTGGGATTTGGGTCAGCTCCTGAAAGGCTGGGTGCTCTTCCCTCAACCTGGGATTTGGGCCAGCTCCTGAAAGACTGGGTCCTCTTCCCTCAACCACGCTCTTCTGGTTTTTCTTCCACTCCCTTGCTGCCCCTACTCTGTCTCCATCTGGGGCTTCTCCTTTGTTGCCTTTTTTCCCTTCCTTCCCTCCAAAGGACAAATCACTTCTCTGCCTTGAGCTTCCGTTTACAATCTGTAAAGTGGGATTATCCTCACATCTATCTCCAGGATTATTGTAAGCATTCAAAAGAGCATTTATCTGAAGACACCCTCAGTGCATGTCAGTCTGTCTCAGGGCCACGCCTATTCATCTTCCTAACCCCCTACCTAACCCCCCATTAGTCATCCTGTGGACTAACTTCCTAAATAATATGGATTATTTTTTTAAGTAAATATTTCAAACACACTGAAAAATACTTAAAATAAGCCATAGAAGCACCCACATTAACATTTTGTCATATTTGCTTTAGATCTTTAAAAAAGTGTGTGTGTGTGTGTGTGTGTGTGTGTGTTTCCCAATTGTGTTGAGTACCTACAGTGTGTCAGGCACTGTTCTAGGCACTGGAGCACAGTAATAAACAGCATTAAAAACCTTCCCCTGGCCCTAGCTGGTTTGGCTCAGTAGATAGAATTTCATGTACCTTGGTTGCAGGCTCAATCCCTGGCCTGGGGCCATATGTGGGAGGCAACCAATCGATATGTCTCTCTTCTCTAAAAATCAATGGAAAAATATCCTCAGATGAGGATTAACTAAAAAAAATGTTAAAAACTTTAGCCCTGGCTCAGCCAGGTAGCTCAATTGGTTAGAGCATCATCCTGATATGCCAAGGTTGTGGGTTCAATTCCAGGTCAGCACATGCCTAGGTTGCGGGCTTGATCCCCAGTGTGGGGCGGGTGGGAGGCAGCCGATCAATGATTCTTTCATCACTGATATTTCTATCACTCTTCCTCTCTGAAATCAGTAAAAATATCTTTTTAAAAAAAAAGAACCAATGAAGTAAATAAGTAGAATAACAAATTGATGTTTCTGTCTCTCAAATCAATAAGTAAAATTGGATGCATTAAAAAAAACCTATCCTTCAGGGAGCGATTCTCAAGTTGGGTAGTCAAGCCAAGCAATACACATGTACCGAAGTCAAGTAGGTGGTGTTGAGGGGAGGTTGGCAGAATCAGGCAGGTAGGCGTCCAGCTGGGAAACAGCCGTCAGGAGGCTTCCTGGAGCAAGTGTCCTTTAAGTAAGATCAAAGGAAGAGCATGGTTTAGCTAAGTGAGCCCAAGCTTTCCAGGCAAGAAAAAAATCAAGTGCAAAGGTCCCACAGCAGAAGCCAGTCTGCTAAATTGAAAAATGCTAGCATCTTCTGAAGCGAGTCCTAAAATAGCTGACTCACTAGATACAGATCCTGCCACAGGCCCTGTGCTCAACTCCAGTTTTGAATAATCTCATTTAGTCCTCATAACATTACAGATGAGGAAACAGAGGCTCAAAGTGGCTCAAGCCTTACCTGACATCACCCAGCTTGCAAGGGGATATCTTAGGATTTGAAGCCAGGCCTGGGTCCCACCTCAGCACTGGGTTAGGGTCCTGGGATGGCCTAGGAGGAGGAGGGGCAGGGAGAGGCCACCTCACCTAGAAAATGCTGAGAAGATAGCAGCTCTTCCCTGGCCAGAGGCTGACCTGAGTTTGAAGGAGGGAGCAGGTTCCAATGCTGCTGTCTCGGGGAGCCTCCTCCTCCATCCCCAACATAGGTGTGGGGGCACCTAAGGTCATTGAAGACCCTATTTCCTGCTTCCAGCAAGGAACAGACTTGGCCTGCCAACCTGGCCCTATTGCCTTGGGCTCCCATGGTTATCATAGGTCCAGGCTGCCCCAGCTCAAGGGGGAGGGGAAAGACAGTTATTAGTTCCCCAGACCCTCTAGCCTGGGAAATGGTCCCCTCCCCATTCCTGTGGCTTTGGGGATGGGGGCAAGTTGGGCCTGGGAAAGGCCTGTTTTAAAATTCAGAATCTGGGGTCCCACTCCACAGGCACTCACATTTGGTGGGCCTAGAATATGTATTGTGAACAAGTGTGGGGGAGAGCTCGGACACTTTGAAAACACTTACTTGCCAGGAGACCCTCCTCTTGTCTACCTACCCCCCAGCCCTCTCTACCTGTTTCAGCTCAGCTTGAATTGTGCCCCCTCCCTCCAGAACACCTGCCTTAGGTCACATGCTTCTGCTTGGCTCCCCCATCACAGCACAGTGAACTCCTGGTGGTTGTGGTGTCCACTCAGCTCTGTTCCATCCCCTAGATTGTGAGCAGAGTGGGAATGCTTACTACCTGATAACTAAGTATCATTTCAAAGAATGGAGACTGTGGAAGTGCAGGGACTTGCCCGGGGTGACAGAGCTCCAATAGCAATTAGTAAGAACTCTAATGACAGCTATCACTCACACAGCTCTTCCTGTCTGCCTGGTACAATCCAAGGGCTTTACAAGTACTAATTCATCTCATCTTCACAACAACCTTTGAGGTAGGTACCAGTATTATCCACATTTCTACAGATGAGGAGCATAATTTGCTCCAGGCTGCACAACTTTTAAGTGGTGAGGTTGGGATATGAATTAACAAATTCCTAACACTTCTCTGTGTGTGACCCTCATTTTGTGGAAGAAGCAATTTGGACTCCCTCACAGAACTGTTGAGAGCATTAAATCAGTTGTTTTGAGTAGTGCCTGCCACATATCAGGCTCTCAAGCTTTGTTGTTCTTTACATTTTTCCTCTTCTCATCCTGCTCCCTCACCTGTCCCTCTTCCAGATCCAGCCCCAACACCAGGGAAGTGCATGGGTGGAGAGGGACAGCCAGGCCCCTGTTGCTTGGCAGCTGCCTCTGAGGGTCAGAAGTCAGGCTTGCCTCCCTTGACATAGCTGGTGGGGATGGAGCCTGGTTCACCCCCTACCCCCCATCTAGGTTTCTGGGACCTGCCCAGCCCTTAGCCAAGCACAGCCTATCTTCAGCCTGGCTGAGGTTGTTGTCCAGATGAGAAAAGGAGGCCTGGGAGGTAGGTGGGGACAATGGAATTGTCCCCAGAAATCGGAGGCAGGCAAGCTGTATTTATATAGTTTCCAGCACAGGGAAGGCCCTTCCCCTACCTTGGAAAAGCCCAAATCTAATCTTAGGACCTTCCCAATTGTCCCCTCCTGAGGAAGACCCTCTCTGCTTTGGTAGCTCTTTATCCCTCTCTTTGGCTGATGGAACTCCTAAGAATCCCTGAGCTGCCAACATAGTCTTTCATGTCGGGTCCTGAAGGATGTGTATGAGTTCCCCAGGGGCTGGGGACTAAGGGACTTCTTGACTAATTAATTCCATCTTGACCACACACCAAGGGCAAAAAGCATGTCGGTGGAAGGTGTTCTGACACAGTGGAGAATAGTCAAAATGGTGTCCCGAAAAACTGGTAAACATTGGATCATTGGCATCAATGGGGAAATGGGGGCTAAGGGGTCAGGGAGTTGCACCAGTCAGAACTCCTCTGGCTTTTGGTATAGGGCTGCCTCATTGCCTGAATATGCATGTCGCTCGCTCGTTGGAGGTGAGAGAAAGCGTCTTCAGGTTCCGGAGCACACGCCAGCCCCTTCTAAAGTTTGCCGTCCACACTGGATCCTTGGCTCTCGGACTACAAGTCCCGGCAGGCTCCGCGCTGCGGCGCTAGCTCGGCAGGCGTCCCTTGGCGAGCCCGCGGGAGCGTTGGAGCCGTCTCCTCCTGTTGTCTGGCCGGCGGGGGCGGGGCGGAGGCGCATGGGCAAGCCCATTGGTCGAGTCGTGTTTCACTCGCGACCGGAGCCCATCCCCGTGAAGGCTCCGCCCCGCACGCCCGAGCCCAGGCCGCCAGGCGCACCTCCTGGCGCCCCGCCTGCGCCTCAGGACCCGCGGGGCCGTGCGGCGCATCCTGCGGGCGGCTGCGGCGGCGGCGGGCGCGGCGCTGGCAGAGGGACGCAAGATGATGAAGTTTCGGTTCCGGCGGCAGGGCGCTGACCCGCAGCGCGAGAAGCTCAAGCAGGAGCTCTTCGCCTTCAACAAGGTGCGGCGCTGGGGGCCCGGGCTGGGCGGGACGGTGCGGGCCAGGGTTGGGGGCCCGGGCACCGCAGCCACGTAGGGCCAAGGGGAGGGAGCGGGGCGAGGCCGGGCGCTTCTCGGCGGCCGCCCTCTCGCTTCCACCCCTACTCTCACGTCTCAGTGGCTGCGGGTCTCCGCTGACTTCCCGGGTCTGCGGGCCGCCGCGGCCCTTCTCCCACGTCTCTTCGTCTCGGTGCGACTGACTCTGCGGGTCTCTGGGTTTCTGCCCCTCCCTCCCACTTGACCGCCTCCCTGTGCTCAGCCTTTGCCCGCCCGGAGGGAGGGGTGTCCCTGCCTCTGTCCCTATAAGTCTCTGCGTATTTCATCTCTGTTTTCCATCATCTCTCTACCTCTTTCTGTATCTCTGAGCCTTTGCCTGTCCTCTTCCTGCTGCTTCTCCATCTCTGTGTGGGGCTCTCGAATTCTCACTTTGTCTCTCATTGTATCTTCTTATCCCTCTTTGGAGGCTGCTTCACATCCCTGTCAGCCTTTGGGACAGCTAGGGGCAGGGGTTTGTTTTGCTTTCACACCCAGGTGGAGCCGGAGGGGTGAGGAGAGGAGGCAGATGTTGGAGGGTTAGGGCTGGGAAATCCTTTCCATGTTCCTCTCTGCCCTCACCCAAGGCTTCCGACTCTGCCTTGCTCTGCTCTGCTCTCCTCTGGGAGGTGGGGACTCCAGGGTAGATGCCTGGCTGTGTACCCAACTGCACTTTAGATCGGGGGTCCTCAGTTTCCCTTGACATGGAGCCACTTTTCTCCCTGCTGTGGCTTCCTGTGCCACTTAGGCCATGCAACCTAGGCCGAGGTGGGATGGAGGGCTGCCCCCGCTTTCTTCCCTGGGTAAGATAAGCGCAGCCTTCAGCCCCCTCCTTCCTCTGCCCTGTGTGTGGCAGCTAGCCCTGGGCATGCCCCTTGCTAACTCTTTCCAGGGTGTGAGTTCTAGCCTCAAAGCCCTCGGCTTGCACAGTGCCTGATTGCTCCTGGGAATCTGAGTTATTATCCCTGTCACACAGGTGAGAAAATTGAGTCTCAGAGGGTTGATGACTTGCCCAAAGTCACAGATAGAACTGGGTCACTTTGTCCTTCTCCTTATTGGTAGGGATTTGACTTTAGCTTTGAGGGGCTGCTGTGGTCCAAGAAGAGACTCTTGTCCAGGAGAAAGTTCTGGGATGGCTAGACCTGGAGTGACTAAGGCACCAGGGCATTTCCTGGGACAGGCAGGGTTTCTGAGGTGGTGGGCTGCTGCCAGGACCCTCAGACTCTCCACGAACCTGCCAGAAGCCTGCAGGCATAGAGGGAAGGCGCTCCCAGGTCCCCCTTCTGTGCCATGGCTAAGAGGGTGAGCCCCTGTGAGGTGAGAGAAGAATGAGCTAAGGTGTCACTTCCTCAACCCGTGAGTTGGTATGTGAAGTGAGAACATACAACAGATGGTGGGGAGGCTAGGAGGCCCAGCTCCCCCTGGCTGGTCCTGATCTGGCAAAAGGTGAGGGCTCCCCACTAAGGAGAGTGAGGACCCATTCTGAGTGGGCAGCAATGGTAGGAGGGAGGTGGCTTTGGGCAAGGGGCTGGCTCACCAGAGGGGTTGGTTAATGATCACAGAGAATAGATGCCAAAAATAAAATAAGAACGATTAGACCCAGGTTCTCTAGTGGGATTGGGGGGACAGGGGCAGACATCAACTTTGGACTCAGTCTTGGATCCACATCTCAGGCCTGTCTGCATGTTGCCTGTGGGAGAGATGTCCACTGACACTGAGCTCTGACTGTGTGAGTTCTAGGTGCTGAGGACAAAAGGGATAATACCTCTTCATTTAGGGGGCTGATGTCATAGTGGAGGAGATAGTGAAAAACCAAAACAGAAGAGTAAAATATGCTGCAGTTTGGATGGTGGCCAGTACTATGGATTTAAGAAAAATAGGGTGAGAGCCTGGAGCATGTGAGCAGGGATGGCTGCTATAGCCAGGATGGCTTAAGGGCACTCTGAGGAATTGATGCCTGAACTGAGACCTGAGTGATGGGGAGTGCAGGATAAAGCACATTCCAGGTAGAGGGATAGTAGATGCAAAGGCCCTGAGGAAGGAACCTACCTAGTAAATTGGAGGAGATTATAGAGTCACTGGGCCTAGAATTAAGTGAGAGGGAGAGAGATTAGGAAGAGGAAGACAAGTCCAGATGTGAGGACTTACCTTCTCCAGGTACCTGGGAACCCTGGGGTGGGAGGGTTCCTGAACAGAGGAGGGGACTGGCAAGACAGGTCCAGCGTTGGCATGGCAGTACTGGTGGGAAAGGGAAGTTGCCCCCCACTCTCAGCCAAATGAGCAACTGTGTCTTCAAGTGGACTCCCTGTCTCTGAGTGCTCAAATGGGAAACTGAGGCTTGAAGAATGCAGTGACTAGCCCAAGGCCATGCCAGCTATTCAGAGGGTTCAGTCCCTGCCTGAATGGGCTGAACAGGAAGGAGGCAGAGGCAAGAGACCTGGGAATCAGGGTTTCTCCTCTCCCCTCTCCTCCCTTCCCCCCCTTTTTTTGAAGGCTGCCTGGGGATGGGCCTCCGGGAGGGCCAGGGGCAGCTGGGCCTGTGGGAGTGTCCTCCCCTCCCCCCATAGACCGGGGAGCATGGTTTTCCCAACCAGCCCAGCACCCTGACCTTTGACCCCAAGCTTCACATCATGGCCATTGGCACCAGGTCTTTTGAGAGAGAAAGAAACATTAGTGTGGTAGAGAAACATGGATCAGTTGCCTCCCATCCATACCCGAACTGGGTATCGAACCCTTAACTTAGGGTGTGTGCCCTGACCAGGAAAGGAACCCACAACATTTTGGAGTATGGAGCAGTGCTCCAACCAACTGAGCCACCTGTTCAGGGCAATCCAGGTTTCTTATAAAATGTGTGTCTTGCTGAGGCAGTGATCAGGAGGTAGCTGTGGCCCACAGGTGGTATCCCACTTGGTGTTGAGGACATGGGGTTGGGGGTATAGGCATCCCAGCTAGGCTTTGGGGGATGGGTGGGTGGGCAACAGAGGAAAGCCCAAGTTGGGCTGGAGAAGCTGGGACCAGTCTATGTTGGGACTGGCCCTGCCAGGTGGAAGCTACCCCATTAATACCAGCGGTGCACAAGCCCTCTTCATACCATCCCTGCCACAGGTGGTGGGGGGGTGGGGGGGACCTTGTTGCTCAGTTTCCAGCTGGGGAACCCAAGTCTGGGAGGTAGGTGACACCTTCAGGGCCTGTGTAGGAAGTTCCTCTGTCTGACTGGGGTTGGGAGTTGTCCTAGATGACCTTGAGGGTTGGCCTCTGACCTCGATGTGGAGCCTGTGTTTGGGAAGTGCCATGGAGGGGACCCAAGACAGCATGGTGCCTCACCAAGCTTCACTCCGTGCCTCTAGGAATAAGGGCAGAGCCCCTGGGGCAGGTGGGGCTCACTTTTGAGCCTTGTGCTTCCTGCCTGTTGTTAGAGCCCTGAATACAGTGGGATGGACACAAGTGCCAAGGGACGGGGGCTTGGCTCAGACCCTTCCATACCCACTGGAGGCATGATTGCCCATTTCTCAGTGAGACTGCAGACACAGAGCATGGGGACCCAGCTGGAGTCCTGGTGCACAGCAGCAGCAAAGCCTAAAGGCTGCCTGGGGGTGAGCCTCTGGATGGGCCAGGGGCAGCTGTGCTTGTGCAAGTGTCCTCCCTTCTCCCCACAGACCGTGGAGCATGGCTTCCCCAACCAGCCCAGCGCCCTGGCCTTCGACTCCGAGCTTCGCATCATGGCCATTGGCACCAGGTCTGGGGCCGTCAAGATGTATCCTTTGCAGGGCACAGCCTTCAGGGCTGCAAGGACCACCTGCTTATAGCTACCTGTGCGCTGGCTCTGTGGGCAGGCCCCAGCCTGGGAGGCTATGGAAGGCATCTGGACCATGGTGGAGGCTGGTGCAGCTTCTGCCTTCAGATACCTCTTCACGGGGATAATGTGGGGATAGGGAACTCAGTGTTCCTCACTGCATTTTAGCCAGGCAGTTACCTAGGCGATCCTGCTATTAATTGTCCCAGCAATTGTAACAAGGGGGGCTGGGCCAGGGGACTGGCCAATCTTGGAACCTGTCAAGGTTGGTGGGTGGGCCAGGGTCACTTAAGTGGATCTTTCCCTGGTGACCAGCCGGCTACACATGTGTACCAATGTGAGACACGTGTCCAGCTGAGGGGCTGGGGGCAGTACCAGGCTCTGCATGGTTAGCGCAGCTCAGCCCCCACCTGGATGCCAGCAGTTGCACAATGGGCTGTGTGTGCTGCACAAAGCGGGCATTTTCCCTGTCAGCCCCGGTGGGTGGGGGCAAGCAAACAGCTGGATGCCTTTTGCCTAGTGTGGAGTATCACACTTCCACTGTCCAGAGTGAAGCCCTCCCTTCCTCCGGGAAACAGAGGTGCAGACTGTCTGGCACCTGCTTGGTCTGAGGTGCCCACCTCTACCCCTCCCCACGTGACTCTGAGTTTCAGTGTCCTCATCAGGAACATTGGGTGGCCCAAAATGAGTCAATGCCTATAAAGAGGAGGGGAGTGGCGGGCATCTGGACTTGCAGTTGGTGAGCTTGCCTACACTAGGGGTTGTGACTGGGCCGGATGCTCCCCCCAGCATCATCCACATCCACTTCCTGGCCTTCTGTTCCCAACCCTCAAGGTACTGTCCCACCCCAGGTGCTGTGCTCCGCAGGTGGTGTCGCACAGTGCCCATGTCATGCGACTGTTGGCCACTTGCTCTGGCCTTCTTTGTGTCCTGGTCTTTCTTGGGCATGGGTTTCTCATGTTCACAAAGAACCTGCTGGATGTCTCGGAGAGGCTCAGAGGAGGCCAGAGCTCTCCCCAATCCCTCCTCCCCCAAACCACCCCTGGGCTGGGAAACTGAGGCTTGAGTAGAAGGCCTTGTATACAGAGGCGCCCCTCCCCCTGTCTCCTTGGTGACTCTGGTTCCTACCCAGCACTCCTGCCCCCTCTTTTGTCCCCTCTTCTGTGTGCTTCCAGCTCCTGCAGGGAATCCTAACTCCAGCTCCAAGCAACGGCTTGGCTCTTGCATTGTTCCCAGGCATCGTTGTTGACCTCTCCTATGCCCTCCCTCTGGGGCCTCCTAGGCCCTGCCTGTCCACTATCAAACCTGGAGTTGCTGAGACTCTGGTATTGATGCCAGGCACTTGAAGCAGGTCACCCAACCTCTTCAAGCCTCTGAATGCTGGTATGTGAAATGGACAGGCCTTGGCCACTCCCCTCTCTTGGGAGGGGGCTGCTGCCTGCCTGCCTTCCTTCCTGCCCGAGAGGGAGGTTGGTTTCCTTGCCCATGGCTGGAATGGGGCCTGGAGCTGTGGGAAGCAGCAGCCTGGACTCTCCTCTGCCTTAGGCTTTCCTGCTGGAGCCTGGCCTCGCCTCACTGCCTGTGGGGCCAACTCTCGTGCACACAGACACGTGAGACTGATGGAGAGTGGGCTGTGTGTGCTGAGGCATGTTTTATTCTCACTTCTCCCTATGAGCTGGGTGTCACTACCCATTTTATAGCTAAAGATGTGAAGGTTGTACCACAGCATGACTTTCAGGAGCTGAATGGAGCCTGCATTCTGAGCTTGAGGATGACTTGGGGGTGCAGGACAGTGTTTCTTCAGGGCGGGGCCCACCTGGGCTTTGGAGGGCTCCTGGATTGGCAGGTCTGGTTGGGAGCAATCAGAATGGCTCTGGAGAAGGAGGAGGCTAGGCATCTCCGCCTGTTTCGGCTGTTTTCTGCCCTTGACCTGTTGCCCTTAGCTATGGCGCACCTGGTGTGGAATTCACAGGCCTGCACCGAGAATTGGCCACAGTCACTCAGATGCACTTCCTGCCTGGCCAGGTGAGCCTCTGCCCCCACTGGCTGGCTTTTGAACCCTGGGACCCCTCCCAGTCCTACCAGCCCAGTCTTGGTCTCTGCACACCCCCTAGGGCCGCCTCCTGACCCTGCTGGATGACAGTAGCCTGCATCTCTGGGAGATCGTCCACCATAATGGCTGTGCCCACCTGGAGGAAGCACTCAGCTTTCAACTACCCGGTCGGCTGGGCTTTGATGGTGCCAGGTACGGGTGGGCTGGGCTCTGGTCATGGGGAGCCAGCCTTGCAAAGGCATGGTGGGACGGGAAACTGCTGAGGGGCTGGGTTTAGGACGTCAGGTGTGTTGAGCTTAGCCTGGTCCCACAAGGCAGCATTTGGACCCTCCATCGCTGAGAAGTGCTCCAGCGGCGTGGCAGGTATTAGAAGGGAAGCTGCGATTGAGCCTGAGGGGAGCATGTTTCGGCTGCTCTGTGGTACAGGATGGGAGGTGCACTGGGCCCCAGACTTCCACACTTGATGGTGGCCCTGCACTCCCTGTGGTGGCGGTGATGGGTGTGGGGCAGGTCCCAGCTGAGCTCATATTAGCACAGATCCCTGACGTCTCCAGGGCGGGGGGGGTGGCTGGGATGACAGGCCATAGTGTGCACAGATGAAAGGGTAAGCTTGGGGGCAAGGAGGATCCTGCCAGGCTCTGCTGTGTGACAGGATGTTCCAGGGCCAGCAGAGTAGCCTGGTTCCTGCCTTTACTTCCTGGTGGTGGGAGGGCCTGGGAGCCCATCTCCAAGACCAGAGGAACCTGCATTTATCCTGTCCCTGCTGACATGCTGACATCCTGATGAATAATGGAGCAAGTTAATTATGCCACCACCACCGTGGCCTTCCCAGTTCACCAGCCCACTGGATAATCAGGTCTCAGTGAGTGCAGTGGGCCACAGTGCTCTAACAGTAGCAACTCATTAGCACCCTCTGCACTCCTAAGCAGGAGGAGCCATACCTTCACCCACCTCCCTCTATCTCCCATAGTGGCCCGCCCACCCTTGCCCGCGTCACAGTGATCCTCCTTGTGGCTGCTGGCAACATGGCAGCCCTGGGCACTGAAGGTGGCAGCGTCTTCTTCCTGGATGTTTCCACCTTGATGCTGATTGAGGGTCACACCCTTAGCCCTGAGAAGGTTCTGCGAAGGTGAGAGGCAGGCAGGCTTCCCACACCCACTGCCTGGGCAGCTTTCCTACTGGCTCACCTGGGCTTCCTCTGCAGTTTGCCAGATGACTACCGGTGTGGGAAGGCACTGGGCCCCGTGGAGTCCCTGCAAGGACACCTGCGGGACCCCACCAGGATTCTCATCGGCTACAGCCGGGGCCTGCTGGTAATCTGGAACCAGGCAGCCCAGTGTGCAGACCGCATCTTCCTGGGGAACCAGGTTTGTTTGGGAGACTGTGCCCATAGCCGGGGCCTCTACTGTGGCTATCTTGTTCATGCCCACCTGCTCTGCCCACAGCAGCTGGAGAGCCTGTGTTGGGAGCGCAGTGGCAGCACGCTGGTCAGCTCACATAGTGATGGCAGCTATGCCATCTGGTCTGCGGACACTGGCAGCTCTCCAGTAATGCAACCTACAGTAGCCACCATGCCTTACGGTGAGTGCTGGGCAGGCTGAGAGCCCTCCTGCCACCAAAGCACACGGCTTTGATGAGTGGTTGATCCCATGCTCAGGCACTTGTGGGGGTATCCAGAAGGGCTTGTGGAAGGTGGCAGATCTGCAAAGGCGAGGACCCCCGCCCTCCACTGCAGGGTGTACGATTAGGGGCAGTGGGCCTTCCCCCCATGGGAGGCAGGAAGCAGCTTTGAAGCTGGAGTGATGTGGGCAGGATGGGAGAAGGGGTGAGAAATGCAACCTGAGGCTCTTCAGGTCCTGACAAGCAAAGGAGCCTGACACTGTCCCATCCCTCCAGGCCCCTTTCCCTGCAAAGCCATCAATAAGATTCTGTGGCGAAACTGTGAATCTGGGTAGGTGGGTCTCAGGTGTGGGTCGGGGGTTGCGTCTGGCTGGGGGCGGAGGCTGGGCTCGGGTCTCAGGGTTGTCCTGTGATGCTCTCTCTGGATTGGGCAGTGTGTGCTCCATACCCAGGTGGCTCACAGGGCCCCCACCCACCCCTATACAGGGGCCACTTTATCATCTTTAGCGGTGGCATGCCCCGTGCCAGCTATGGTGACCGCCACTGTGTGAGTGTGCTCCGGGCTGACACTCTGGTGACACTGGACTTCACCTCCCGCATCATTGACTTCTTCACGGTGCACAGCATGCGACCAGAAGATGGTGTGTTGCCCTCCCCTACCTGGTACTCAGCACTGTCTGTGGCCGTGCTCCTCACCCTGCCCCTGTCCCATAGAGTTCGACGAGCCCCAGGCCCTGGCTGTGCTGCTTGAAGAAGAGCTGGTGGTGCTAGACCTGCAAATGCCCGGCTGGCCAGTTGTGCCTGCTCCGTACCTGGCCCCATTGCACTCGTCTGCTATCACCTGCTCAACCCACGTTTCCAACGTCCCTGCCAAGCTTTGGGCCCGCATCGTGAGCGCTGGGGAACAGCAGAGTGCCCAGCCTGCCTCCGGTGTCTCGGTGTGTGCCGGCACCTTGCAAGGCCCAGCCTTGTGGGGGGAGGGTGTTCCCTGTGAATGGTGCAGCCCAGATGCAAAACTGGAGGTGTAACGTGCCAGGTGTACATTGGGAACTCAGAAGCAGTTTGGGTCCTGAGTAAAAGGAGGAAGAATTTATCCTAACCTCCACTGATATCTTCATCCTCTCCCAGAGCTGGCCCATCACCGGGGGCCAGAACCTGGCCCAGGAACCATCTCAACGAGGGCTGCTGTTGACTGGGTAGGGCAGACTTAGCCTCATGGCCAAGCACAGTTGTGATGGAGGGGGTGGGGGCGGGGTGGGGGGAGAAGGGCTCTAGTGTGGCCGGGTACAACCCATGCAGATGTGGGAGAACCCAGCCTACTCTAGGCAGGTACTGACCTGCCCAGTGACTCAGGCCTGGCCCCTGGTAGAACCGGGTTCCCCCTTCAGGAGGGTGGGTTGGGACCGGGTTCCCCCTTCAGGAGGGTGGGTCTAACTTTCCTTAGACCCTGTTTCAAGCCCCTCCCTCTCTTTTGGCCTGGAACTGAGCTCTATCCACCTAGCCTGCCCTGGGACCAGAAAATCCGGGCTGGCCTAGACTGGGCTGCCCAGGACCTGTGCTGAAGAGCTTGGCCTGGGCCTGCTGGGTGTAGTGACTCAGGGCCTGACTTCCTGCCCTGCCCTTGCTGCCTGCCCGTGCTGGGAGTCATGGGCCCTGGCTCTGCCTCCCTCTCCTGCTTGAAAACTGTTAATCATGGCTTTCAGGGCTGCTGGGGCTTCCCGTCCAGCCTCACACACTTCTCCTTCTCATGCCAGGGCTTCCCACCTAGGCAACACCCCAGGTTTGCCTGCTCCTGCCTCCCCTCCTCTCCTTGCTTTTTGCTGGCCTCCCAGGCCTCCTGCTGCTGATTTGGGCCCAACTAACTTCTCTGCTAACTCTTGATCCCTTTTGCTGGGTGACCCAGAGAGGACAGAACCCTTGAGTCTTCTACTCCCTGGATTTCCCCTTTTCCACTTCTGGCTCATCACCCTGGTGATTGTTTTTACAACTCTCACCCTCTTTGAAGGGCCCAGGTGCATGTGGCCTGGCATATAGTTGGCACTCAGGTGCTTCCTATTTGCTGTATACAGTAGGTGTTAGGGCAATGTTTGGCTTGTGCAGTAGGTGCTCAGTGATTGCCCCGGGATGAATGGATGGAGGAATGGGCAGGGGCCCGGTGTGGGCCTGATGGCTTCCTCCCTGCAGCCACGAGGACGGCACTGTACGGTTCTGGGATGCCTCTGGCGTGGCACTACGGCCACTCTACAAGCTGAGCACAGCTGGCCTCTTCCAGACAGACTGTGAGCACGCCGACAGCCTGGCCCAAGCCCCTGAGGACGACTGGCCGCCCTTCCGCAAGGTGGGCCCCTCCCCCAGCCCCAGGACCCTGGTCCTGGCTCTGTCCTGTGTCCTCACTCCAACCCATCCCCCAGGTGGGCTGCTTTGACCCCTACAGTGATGATCCCCGACTCGGGGTGCAGAAGGTGGCACTCTGCAAGTATACAGCTCAGATGGTGGTGGCCGGCACTGCAGGCCAGGTAAGCCTGAGATGTCTTCAGGGTTGGGGGGTTGGGAGGGATTTTTAGAAGAGGTATGCCTGAGCTGGAGGATCTGGTGAAATGGTAGAGGGACCAGCATGGGCAAAAGCCCTAAGGTGGGAATGGGGCCCCAGGTGGGGTGAGACCAGCTACGGAGGTGGGCCTATTGTTGGGGTCTTAAGTCCAAGCTCTGGCTATAGGGAACCTGGGGGCTTAGGGCCAGGGCTGGAATACAGATGTTAGAAGAACCTTGGAAGGGCAGGGACCAGCAGGTCTTATTCAGTGCTATTCTTCCATTACTCAGAGTACACAGAAGGGCTCAATGTGTGCTTGTTGTTAAATCCGAGATAGGCATGGTGGTGGTGGGATACTTTGCCCTAGCAGGGCAGGGACCAGTGGGTCTTGATCATCACTGTTTCTCAGTGCAGACCCTAGTGTACAGTAGGAATTCAATAAGTGCTTGTTCAGTGGATATATGAGACAGTCCTGAGACCTCCCTGACAGTGACTTTGCAGGCTCAGGTGAGGCATGGTGGCCCATCCTCTATGCTGACCCCTCCCCTGCCCTGGCTGCGGGCAGGTGCTGGTGCTGGAACTCAGTGACATGCCATCAGAGCAGGCGGTCAGCGTGGCCAGTGTGGACCTCCTTCAGGACCGAGAGGGCTTCACATGGAAGGGCCATGAGCGGCTGAGCCCACGCACGGGCCCCTTGCCCTGGCCTGCTGGCTTCCAGCCCCGAGTGCTAGTTCAGTGTCTGCCACCAGCCGCCGTCACCGCTGTCACACTGCACACGGAGTGGAGCCTCGTGGCCTTTGGCACCAGTCATGGCTTTGGTCTCTTCGACTATCAGCGCAGGAGCCCTGTGCTGGCCAGGTGTGTGGGGTGCGGGCCCGGAGCCTGGGACGGGATCTGTACGTCCAGCTGGCCCCAGCTCCGTGGGACCTCTGATGTCTCCCCATCCTAGCAAGGCCTCCATTGCCTGTCAGGCTGTGGTGAATGTGGCTCTAGCACTTTTGGCAGCTTTGACCTTATGTGAAGTGCTGCTGGTAGAGTGCTGAGCCCACCAGATGCTGGGTCAGCAGAGCAGCAGGGCCGGGTTCGTGCTTCCTGATCTGGGACCCTAAATGCTCTGTAGCCCAACGGGCACCTGTCTGCCCCCAGGTGCACGCTTCACCCCAATGACTCCCTGGCGATGGAGGGACCACTCTCCAGGGTGAAGTCGCTCAAAAAGTCACTGCGCCAGTCTTTCCGGCGCATCCGTAAGAGCCGAGTCTCGGGCAAGAAACGGGCTGTTAATACCAACAGCAAGGTGAGCTGGGGCCAGGCTGCCAGGCAGCACCTCCCTGGGCTGTGGGGAAGACATGGAGCCAGGCCTGGCCCTGGCCGGTGCCCTGTGTCTGGTCCCCTCTCGCCCACCCTCAGTAGCCTTCAGCCTCTGGGCGATCTGGTGAGCTGGGGAGGGTGATGGGCAGTGGGTGCTAGGCTCTGAAGGAGATGACAGTGTCCTGGAGCCCCACACTCCCCCAGCTGCAGGAGGCCAATGCGCAGCTGGCAGAGCAGGCTTGCCCCCATGACGTGGAGATGACCCCCGTGCAACGGCGCATTGAGCCCCGCTCAGCTGATGACTCCCTCTCGGGTGTGGTACGCTGCCTCTACTTTGCTGACACGTTTCTTCGAGATGGTGAGGCCAGGGGAGAGATGGGGGTTGGAAATGGGCAGTGGGGCAAGGGATGGAACAGCCTCCCCCAGGGGTTTGGAAAGCATTACTGGTGCCTCCAGGCTGCATCGGTGGCATGGTGCCCAGCCAGCCACACAGTTCCCCTGGAATTTCTGCTGGCACAGGGTTAGTGAGGGAGCTACAGGACCTCAGATTTGAGAGCTCAGGATTTGGGGACGAGTGGGCCACACGGGCCTATCAGTAGTGAGGGGAGGGATCCGCGAGGAGCTGTGCTGTCTGTCTTGCTAAGGAACTGGCTTTGACCCCAAGTGGTTAGAGCCCTGGGTGGGCCCTCACAGAGAAATGCGGTCTTTAGGTTTATTGAGTAATTCATTGGTTGATTTCTAACTCACATAACTGGGACTTGAACCCCTACACAAAACCAGAGAGTAGTCACCCCCATGTCCCACCGACGCTGCTGCCCTGCACTCTATCGCTTACCATTTTGCTGGAGTGTTTTAACTGAAACCCAGCATGAGTACTTGAGTTCGTGTCTAACAGATGTGACCTACAGCAGTGGTGCCTGCATTGTGCCCCATGGAGCTGATACTGATTCTGGGGATGGCTCTGTCTCCTTTCATCTTAAAAGTGCCTTTTAGGGTTGGTACTGGGTCAGCCTCCAGCCTGCACGGGGCATTTCAGTGATGTGTCTTTTAGCCTCTGGGTAAGCGAGGCCCCTTCTGGTATTGTTTATTTGTGGAGGGTCCTTTTTCCCCACTGTTTGGACGTGGCAGCCCCGTGGGTCTCTATCAGTCACTGTAAAAAGGCCCATGGGGCTCAATTCCTGGCTGGCTAGGGGTTGGGGTGTCAGCTGCATGAGTTGCTTACTACCTTGTTGCTGGTGTTCGGCTCCCCTGATGCTTGTTGCTGAGGGCGGACCTACTTTGTCTCCTGGATTTTTAGCTCAGATTCCCCACTAAAGGGTCTTCCCCAGAGGTTCAGCTCACACAGGGCAAGAGGCGAGATGGTCTAGCTTGTTTCAGCCCAGGCCTGGGACTTAGTGTCTGATTACTGCATGGACATACTTAAGGGGTGGGGGTGAATTGGGGTGCAGTTGGGACCCTGATGCACCTTTGGGGTGAGGACCCTGTTCTGAGTGTGTTGCCAGGGCTAGTAAGGGGATATGGGGGTGGGAGAGAGTTGGGGTGACACTGCTGAGGTGGGGCTGAGGTTGCAGTGGTGGGGTTGGAGGGTCTAGTTTGTGTGCCATTGATGTCTCTGCGGAGATGCCTCTTTAGGAGAGTTGTGTCCAAGGCTCGGATTGTGGTCAGCAGCTTAGAGAGGGGTGTCCAAGGCGACAAAGCTGGAGCAGAAGTGGAGCAGGAGAGAACCAGTCCTGGGTCCCCGTGTCAAGAGAGGAGGGGAGGGATCTGTTGTGTATGGGCTGATGCCTGCCTCACAGCCTGTTACCCCACAGCGGCCCACCACGGACCCACTATGTGGGCAGGTACCAACTCAGGCTCTGTGTTTGCCTACGCACTGGAGGTGCCAGTGGCAGTGGCAGGCAGCGAGAAGTGTCCCGAGCGAGCGGTGGAGGCTGTGCTGGGCAAGGAGGTGCAGCTAATGCATCGTGCGCCTGTGGTGGCCATTGCCGTATTGGATGGGCGTGGCCGCCCGTTGCCTGAGCCCTTCGAGGCCTCTCAGGACCTGGCCCAGGCGCCGGACATGCAAGGTGGCCATGCAGTGCTCATCGCATCTGAGGAGCAGTTCAAGGTGAGCTGCTATGGATACCTCCAGGTTCCTGCCTCCTTGATACCACTGGACCCTTTCCAACTCCCTGCCTTGCCTATTCCCTACCTGCTGAGCCCCCCTCAGAACCCCACCGAGCCAGCAGAGGTGCTCCTGCAGAACCCCGATGACTCCCTCAGCTTGTATTCTTGCAGGACCCTCCTACCTCACTGGGTCCCCCCCAGAACCCCTTGACCCACTCCTCTGGGCTCTGGCAGGAGGTCATGGTTTGTGGGCATACCAGCCATCTAACCCTTATAACCCAGCGTGACTGTTTTTGCCACGTTCTGTGCGAGGGGCTCTGGGAGGCTCTAGGAGCAGTGTGGAATTAGGTCAGGGCAGGAGGGCAGCTCCAGGAGGAGGGTATGCAGGCAGAGGTGCTAGTGGCCAGGGGCATGGGCCTGTGTGGCAGGCTGTGCTCTGCTTAGGGGCTGGGGGCATGGACTGGACCAGACTGTGCTCACTGGTCATCTGCCTGCTGCCAGGTGTTCACACTACCCAAGGTGAGCGCCAAGACCAAGTTCAAGCTGACAGCCCATGAGGGCTGTCGTGTGCGCAAGGTGGCACTGGCCACATTCGCCAGCGTGGCTTGCGAGGACTATACCGAAACCTGCCTGGCCTGCCTCACCAACCTGGGTGACGTGCACGTCTTCTCAGTGCCGGGCCTGAGGCCCCAGGTGCATTACTCCTGCATCCGGAAGGAGGACATCAGCGGCATCGCCTCCTGTGTCTTCACACGCCACGGCCAGGGTAAGGCAAAGGCTTTCTGGGTCCAGGAGTGTTCCTGAGAGCGTCAGTAGAGGGTATGTCCAATGTGGGCACAGCACGGGCTAGGGTGCGCGAGAGCCAGTCAGCACGTGCAGGCAGAGACGAGCTGCGGGGCTGAAGGTGGAATCGTCCCCTGACTTCACTCTTGGCTCCTTCTCTCCCACCCACCCAGGTTTTTACCTGATTTCCCCATCGGAGTTTGAACGCTTCTCCCTAAGTGCCCGGAACATCACAGAGCCACTCTGTTCTCTGGACATCAGCTGGTCCCATGGTGCTGCCCATGCCAGGTGCGTGGAGGTTTGTGAGGCCTTTGATCAAGGCTGCTGTCTCCCCACCCCCAGATCCTGCATGGTGCAAGGCTGGCCCTCCCTGGTGTCAGCACTCTCTAGTCCCAGGTCTCAGGAATGGGACGGCAGGGGTTTGGTCCTCTGAGCTTTGAGGTGCCTGCATGTGACCCCATTATGGCCCTGTCTCTGCAGCTACAAACTCCAAGAGTCACCCAAACTGAGCCAGGCTAATGGGACTCCCAGCATCCTCCTGGCTTCACAGAGCCATGATGGAAGCCCTAATCCTGTATGCAGCAAAAGAGCTGGTGAGGAGCTGGGCATGAAATGGGTGGCAGGACCCCAGCCAGCCAGACGCAGGGAGCCTTCTGCAGAAGGCACAGCTGGAATCCTGGGGAGGGTGCGCCAGGCAAGAGAGGTGCAGAGGGTTTAATACTGCCACGTCCTACTATGGCTGGTTTGGGGTCTGGGTCCCCAGGTGCAGAGGGTTCCAGGAGTCCTAACAGAGGCCTGACCGCTTCCTTCCTGCAGGCACCCCAGAGCGGCCTGAGGCTATGCTATCGCCCATGTCCATTGACTTGGCCATCAGTGCTGACACCACTCTGGACACAACAGGGGACATCACGGTGGAGGATGTGCAGGATTTCCTGGGGTGAGGTGGGCGGGCAGGATCCACAGAAAGGCTGCCTTGGTTCCCCAGCCTCCCTCCCCCACCCTCAGCCAACTTAATGTCCGAGCCTGGCACACAGGACCGAGGAGGGGGCCTCACCCCAAGTCCTGATCACCACCCCTTTCCCCAGCTCTTCGGAGGAGGCTGAGAAGAACCTGAGGAACCTGGTGGAAGACGAGGCTCAAGCCTGTACCATCTTGATTAAATGAGGTGCTGCAAGTGTGGGCCACTCTGGGTCTACTGGGTTCTCGGCCTCAACCCCAGCTAGGCCCCGCCTAGCTTCCCATCTGAGCCCAGCAGGCCCCTGTGATGCCAGTGCTCTGAAGCCTGCTGCTCTCCAGGCTGTCCCTGCAGGACTTCAGGGCGTCACAGATGGGATATTCACTGTTTCGTATTAAAGAAACAGAGCCAGCCTGTCAGCCCCTGAGTGTCATAGGTTGTGTTTGGAACAAGAGGTGGTGGCAGCTCTAGACTTGGGGGTAGGGGGGTGGGAAAGGAAGTTTGGCTAGCTCATTTCAGCAGATGAGATCACCCAGGCACAAGGCAGGGCCCTGTAGGGTGAGCCTGGAGAACAGGGCCTGGCCTGAGACTGGCTACCACTCCAGCCTCAGTGTGGCCCTGTCCACATTTGGGCCCATAAGTCTTCCACCCTATTTTTTAAAATATATATTTTTACTGATTTTTTACAGAGAGGAATGGAAAGGGAGAGAGACTTAGAAACATCAATCCGCTGCCTCCTGCACATCCCCTACTGGGGATGTGCCTACAACCAAGGTACATGCCCTTGACCGGAATTGAACCTGGCACCCTTGAGTCCGAAGGCCAACGTTCTATCCACTGAGCCAAACCAGTTAGGGCTTCCCATCCTATTTGCTACCTAGAGCCTCCACCCCCTCCACACACACAAAATCAGGTGCAGACCTCAGCTCTGTTTCTCCTGGAGACAGCCCTGCTAGGATGGGCCGGAAGTGTGCCACACTGAGGCTGGCCGGCCCTCTTCAAGCAGTTACTACTGCAGAGTCCTCACCCCCAGCCGGTGTGGCAGCCCTTTGCCTGCCTGGAGGAGCCTGATAGGTGGCAGACAAGGAGCCAGGTTGTCTGCCTCTTTGGCCTCCCTGGACTTCTACTGACCCTCTCTTCCACTCCAGGAAGCCAGAGCTACCCAGTTGCCACTGCCTTGCTTGGAGCTGGAATCCAGGACCTGTCTCCTCCCAGCCTTTCGTACAACCTGTGGGTCCCAGTCGCACCTGCCCACTTTGGCCCCAGGGTGTGTGGGCCTGGAATTTTGGGGTGGACTCAGACTGGCCTCTCCTACAGGCAGTACCTGGAAGCCAGGTGCCACAGGGAAGGACAGCTGGGAGTGGCAGTCCATGCCACCTACTCCTCCACACACCATCCTTTCCCCCTCCTTTTACAAAGAATATTTTTCTAATGCCTGGACTGGACACTCATTTCTAAAACTATTTTGGTACTTGTTCCTGGGCTAGCATGTCCCCCTCCTCCCACCCTCCACATGAGAGAGATTGTGTGTGTGTGTGTGTGTGTGTGTGTGTGTGTGAGAGAGAGAGAGAGAGAGAGAGACTGGGAGCTCCCTTGGCATCCAGGACTGGGGCCCCGACAGATATGTGTATGTGGGGGTCAGAATGGATTTCCCTGTAGCTTGTACCTTGGGGGTTTTCTGTAATTTTGTTAACATTAGCACTGTTTCAATATGAAAAATGCTGATTTTTAATATTGAAAATAAAAGCATTTAATATCTCTCAAAGGGCAACCATGTTCTTTATCCCTAGCAGGGAAGGGGGTATCACATATGAGCTCACATCGGAGGGAGTCTAATTTCCCAGACTGGGTTGCCCCCATCGATGTCACTTGGGCTGTGCTGCTGGAGGGACTGTGGCACTGGGGCATGACATAGCAGGGGCTGCACTGGCCAGGTGGTGGGTAAAAAGAAGACCTTTCTCTCTTCAGAGTTTGGGATTTTCACAGGGGCACTGCATGTGGGTGGCAGTTGCTCTAGGCCAGGGCCTTCCTGAAGGTACTCCAGGCATGGAAGCAGCGGGTGAAGGCATGCTGCTCGTTACCCTTTCGGACCAGGCGTAGGCGGCGGGGATGCTCGTGTTCTTTAGCACGCATGTGCTGGATGTACACCTGGTGAGCAGGACATACATGAGTCTTGGGCAGACCTTCTAGACCTTTCAGGACAGCCTCAGCCCTCCCCTCCACCCAGCTCACCTGGCAGGCCTTCAGACTCAGCTTAATCTCCACCTGACTTGTCTGGGTCCCCACCCACATATAGACCTGTGGGTATGACGGGGGGGGGGGGGTATCTCAGGTGAACCTTATGGGCTAAGGGTCCCCACTGACAATTAGGTGGGCTCCTTGAATGGGCAGGGTTGACAGGGGCCTCACCTCTTGGCCATTGTCTAACAACATGATATCATCATCTGCCAGGTCATCTTGGCAAAAGTCAGAACATTTCTCAGTCACTGCAAAGTAACCCTTCTCGTTGGAGCACCTGGGGGTCAAGGGTCAGGCAAAGAGAAAGGGTCCTCAGCAGCAGTTCCAGGATGCAGGAGGAAGTGGGGGAAGGTCTGGCCCAGCCTCACCGGAAGAGCCGGGTGTGTTTCATGTACTCGGCATCATCGTCATAAGGCTTCTGTGTGCCCAGGCCCACCCAGAAGAAATTCTCAGGCTCCTCGCCTTCGCTGATGACCTGCGGGTGAGAGGATGGCTCAGCTCAGGGTCCTTACCTGCCTTCACTGGCCTATGGCCACTGCCTGCCTTGGTCACCTGCTTGCTGTAGGAGGCCTCAAACATGGTGTTCAGTATATCCTCTGCCAGCTTGGCCTCGTCTGGGTCTGAAGCCCGGCCCACCCACACGTACACGATGCCCTGGTTGTCCTCACTCTCAAAGGGAACCTGGGGAGTGTGCAGAGAGTTCAGGTCAGACCCACCCTGCAACCTCCCACCTGGACACAGTCCTGGTTACTCCCACGCAACCCCACCTTGAGAATGAAGCAGAACTCGGAGTTGAGAAGGCTGGAGTCGGTGTTTATCTGGATGCACCTGGGGGAGGTGGCGGGGAGGGGGGAGGGAGAGATCAGCAAGGAGTCAGGGTGGCTCACTGAGCCCACCTGCCCACCTGTGCCTCTTCCCAGCCAGGCACCGGGTACAGAGGGCGCTGCCGTTGGTTCGAATCTGGTAGAGGC
The DNA here is from genome assembly GCA_011751065.1 of Lasiurus cinereus. Classification (NCBI taxonomy): domain Eukaryota; kingdom Metazoa; phylum Chordata; class Mammalia; order Chiroptera; family Vespertilionidae; genus Lasiurus; species Lasiurus cinereus. Next base: position 2,013,163 of record JAAGEH010000376.1, read on the forward strand.
TGGGCTGCAAGGCACCCTGAGCTGCCTTCCTCTTGCCCCGGTGGATGATGAACTTCCTCTTGAAATGGGACAGGAACTTGGGGTTCTCCTGCTGCTGTGTCATGCGCACCACCTGGGTGTATGGAAGTGTCAGGGGCAGCGCCGTGGAACCTGCCCTACCCTTTATGGGCTAAGCCTTCTCTGGGTCTGAGGCTCACTCCCACAGACAACCCTCCGCCCCGCCGCCGCCGCCGCCGCCGCCGCCGCCGCCGCCGCCGCAGCCGCCCCAGGCTATGGGGGTATGGCATTGTGCCGTAGGAACACGGCAGGTGTACCTCTAGCTTGCCAGGGAAAAGGCTTTCGAACTTCTTCTGCAGGCTGAATGTGAAGGTGAGCCAGCCCATGTTGGAGGCTTCCCGGCCCTGCCAGAAGTACACGATGCACTGGAAATCCTCCTCGGGTTGCTTGTCCACCTCAACCACTGCCTCCTCGTCTTCTTTGCTCTCGGCCCCGGCCTTCTCTTTCTCCTCCTTCTCCTCCTCCTCGTACTCCACAGGGACCCAGTACCTGCAGAGTCAGAGGGCAGTGAGCAGGGGCCCAGAGCAGGGAGGGGTTGGCCAGTAAGGCACAAGGGGACAGTACCTGCAGAGGAAGACGTAGCAGTCCTGTGTGTAGAAATGGCCGAACTCCTCCTCAGGCAGCCGAGCGAACTTCTTACCCTCCAGCACGAAGCCTTCCATGCCGTCCAGGTCCTCGTTCCACTCTTCCATCAGCTGCTCGGCCTGCATGTGACCCCACCCTGCTGGTGGACCTCTGGAGCTGGCCCTCCTCACTGAGCAGGGACCTGCACAGAGCCTCCTCCCAGAACCCAGGGCAGGCCGCATCCCATTCAGCATGGGCCAAGTCCACCCCACCCCACACGCCCTATTACCCTAGGCCCCGCCCCCACCTCTGCTAGGGCCATGGGTGGCTGCCTTGGCAGGAAGAGTGCAGTGAGGTCAGCTTTCATCTCATCTTTCTTCTCGGCGTCACGCTTCACCTTCCCGGCAAGTCCCTGGCCCTGCAGCACGGCCTCTGCATTGCGTGTGTAGTCCACTGTCAACACATCATCCCAATTCTTGAACTTGGCTTTGAACACCTGCCAAGGGGAGAAAACACAAGTGAGGGTCAGCAGTTAAGGCTGGAGTGGAAGTAGATAGGGTGAAGCTCGGTAGGCGGGGATGGGGGTGTGAAGGTGGAGTCTGAAAACCAGAAGTGGGAAGGGCAGGTCACGGAGGGGTGGAGTCCAAGGAAAGGGACTAGGAAGCAGGAGAGGGGCGTGGAGAGGCGGGGTCTAAGCAGCGCAGAAGCAGTGGGCTTGGGCTCAGCTCTGCAGGACAGTAGCCGATTCAGAGGGTCTGGGCTTTGATGGATCCTCAGAATCCTGGGGAGGCAGCCCCAGGGGTGTGGCTTGCATAGCTGGACCACACTGCTACCTGTGCTTCAGTGCCCTCAAGGCTACGGCTGACCATGGCATAACGTGGTCGGTGCAGCATTCCACACAGCTCCTGGCCAAGCTTGAGGGCAGCGGCACGCACAAGGCGTGGGGACTTGCGGCCGAGCCAGATGAACACGTCGGACCAACAGTCCAGGATGTAAACGCAGCGTGTGTCCAGCAGGCTCTGCAGCTGCGGGGCCAGAGGCTGGAGGTCAACCAGTGCTGGGCTAAAGGTGAAGGGTCCTGTCTACTCGCCCTCTTCCCTGTGCATCTCACCAGCCGCATCCCGGGCATCAGTTCCACCTTGGGCGGCTTCTTATGTTCCACTGACAGCTTGTAGTTGATCTGGGGCAGCTCCAGGTAGCCCAGGCCCAGGCCCACCTAGCAGGAGGAAAAGTGAGTGCTGTAGGGGTGAGGTCTAGGGACACAGCCCCACTCACAAGTCCTGATTTGGAGCCTGGCCCTGCCTGCTGTGTGCACTCAGGTCCACTGCCTTGCTCCTCTCTGCGCCTTAGTTTCTTCCCTCCACTCCAAGGTCATTTTAAGGGCATCCTCTCAGTGGAATGACTTTTATTTATTTATTATTATTATTTTTAATATATATATATTTTTAAAATATATTTTATTGATTTTTTACAGAGAGGAAGTGAGAGGGAAAGTCAGAAACATCGATGAGAGACAGACATTGATCAGCTGCCTCCTGCACGCCCCCTACTGGAGTTGTGCCCGCAAGCAAGGTACATGCCCCTGACCAGAATCGAACCTGGGACCTTTCAGTCTGCAGGCTGACGCTCTATCCACTGAGCCAAACTGGTCTTGGCTAAAAAAATATATTTTTATTGATTTTTTACAGAGAGGAAGGGAGAGGGATAGAGAGTGGAAAACATTGATGAGAGAGAAACATCAATCAGCTGCCTCCTGCACACCCCCTACTGGGGATGTGCCTGCAACCAAGGTACATGCCCTTGACCGGAATCGAACCTGGGACCTTTTAGTCCGCAGGCTGACACTCTATCCACTAAGCCAAACCGGTCTCGGCCTATCAGTGGAAGGACTTTTAAATGGTACTTTTCCTGCCTACTCTCTCCAGAACTTACTATTGTTTCTAATTTTCTAACTTATCCTTTTTCTGCTCACAACACTTAATGGCTTTGTGTCACCTACAGAATTAAGACCAGGCTCTCAGACCTAGCACCGAGGCACTCTCTGCCTCCCCCTCTGCTGTTCCTTCCAGAAAACACAGCCTAATACTATGCTAATGGCCTGACTCAGAGCCAGCCTCCAGACCTTTGCTCAGGCTATTCTGTCCAGAATGTGGCACCCTTCACATCAAGTCCAGCTGAAGACCAGTCGCCATGGTGGTCTGTGGCCCATTCCCCCAACCTGACCATTGGTGAAGTCAGGCCAGCCCTGCAGCCCCACTCACCTTGTACAGCTTGGGCTGCGGTGGCCAGAAGTCATCAGGCACATGCTTTTTTATCTCAGAGGGCTCACCCCCTAGTGTCTCCCAGAACTCTGGGGGTTCCTGGCCTTGCACCAGCAGTGTGATCTCTGCCTTCCCTTTCCGCTCGTTCTTGTTAATTTTTTCTGCAAAAAGCCTGAGGACAGGCACAAAGCCCTTAGCAAGGCCCATATCCCTTCTTAGGTGACAATTCTGCTTTGTAAAAAAGTCCTCCCAAGTCTGAGCAGGGCGCAGTCTCATACCTGGTTTTGGTAGTGCTACTCAGCGTGGCCTGGGCCCCCCGCCACACATAGATGTCCAGCCCTCGGTCCAGCAGGAAGACAAACCTGGACAGGGGGAGTAGGAAGGGCAGGAGGGACTGTGACAGATATAGGCAATGACTGTTCACAGGCCCCAAACCCACCCCAAATCTCCCATAATGGGGCTAAAAGAGTAAAAGAGTTGCTGGAAGACTTCTTCTAGAGCTCACATCTGTCCCCTCTGGGAAAAGGGGGAGGTTCAGAGTCAGGCACCCCCACCTCATGTCTTTGGTTCTCACCTAGGGTCCAGGGAGGCTCCCTTGAGTGGCACAGGCTCCAACTTGATGTTCTTTTTCCCATACACGCGGTACATCCTGGAGGCCAGAGCACAGGTGGGTTGGAGGGGCGCCACGGGACTAGTTTACTCTAACACCCTGACCCCAGTCCTTCCAAGCTGAGTCCAGGTCAGTGCTGCCCACCCACACACCTCCTCACCTGGTGACGTAGTGCGTGTCCTCTACAGTGTAGAAGCCACTAGCTGTTCCACCTTCAATGTAGGCAATGTCATTATCAAACACCTGTGTGTGAGGGTGCAGGCCTTTATCATGAGCTAACGCCACCTCCCACCAAATCCCACCTGTATACAGGTGTTGGGTGCTATAAATCTGTGATGAAGTTAAAGAGGAGAAATAAGATCTATGTCTATAAACATAGAAACATACTAGAGTGGTAAGATGGACAAATGGAGGGCTGTGTTCACTCCTGTGCAGCTCAGGTGTGCACAGCATGCTGAGATGTGTGTACCGAGGACAGGAGCAGGCTTATGCAGAAGAGCACACTTGGGAGAATCTGGGTAAAATCGAGTGTAGCCTCATCTACAATTAAGCAGCTGGAAGGAGGGCCAGAACCACTCACTAACCCTTCCCACTGGATTCATCCAGCCTTTGGCCCTGTCTCTTGGTGTCCAGCTGGTGGCTCCACCCCCTAACCATACTGGCTCCAGTTCCCCATCTCTTTTGGCCTCCAATGACCCAGGCCTCCATCTTTAGCCTCATCTCGCTCCCCTGCCTTCACCATTTTTGTCCCTGCTTTCTGCTTCAGGTCTTGACCCAAAAACCTTTTGGTCTCAGCTCCTTGGCCCACCACCTTCGCCCTGCCCCTTCGCCCCTGCCCTCTCCAGGCCCTCCCAGCCCAGGCACCTGCAGGAACTCCTCGCTCTCGTCGCCCATCTCTTCCCGTCCAGTGCGGCACTCTGCACCCAGGTAGTTGCGCAGGTTCACCGCATGGATGGCAGAACAAGCCTTCTTGTCAAGTGTGGCCTCCCCACCAATCCAGTAGTAGATCTCCCAGTTCAGAGAGCCGCTGTCATCCAGAAAGGTCTGGGGGCCAGGCCACAGTCATGTCAGTCCTCACCAGGCAGTCCTGACGCCCTAGCTCACCGAGAGGTTGCTCTGATGGGCATAGGCTCCCTGCCCCAGGATGGGATGGCAGCCACAACTCTGCCCGGGCCATTTCCATCTGGCCTCCTTTGCAAAGCCTCCCCAACCTCGCCTCCATGTACAAAGGTGTGGTGCCTAGGATGCGGAGCAATCTAAGGCAAGTCACAGGGCCAGGGTGCCCGCCTTACCTTGAGCACGATGTAGCAGTCGGCTTCGTAGAACTTGCCATGTAAGGCCTCTTCCACTAGCACAGGCATGAAGTTCTCGATCTGCCAGATGGTCAGGCCAGGCAGCTGACCCACATCCTCCGTGAAGAATTCTGAGTAGTCGAGGCGTGGCTTCTCTAGGCCCTGGTCCCAGCGCCTCACCTTACCCCCAGGGGCTCGGGTGTCAGCACTCTCCTGGGGTCACAGTCATAGCACACGGATTTGTCCGTGCAGCCATTCACGCTGGTATCTCCACGTTTCACCTGCCCCAGGGCCTTTGCCCAGTCCCTTCCATCGTGATCTGGGTCACACAGTCTGTCTTGACCAGAGCCCAAGGCCTGCTCAGCCTTTTCCCTGACTTACCTCCTGCTTTCTGTTCTTTTCCTGGGCCACGTCTGACATGCCCTTCAGCACCTGCTTGGCCTGGTCATCCTGGGCTGAGTCCTTGCGCCTTCGTAGCCGCATCTTTCGAGCCAGGGGATCCTTGGATCCACTCGCTGCTTTGGGGAAAGGCAAATGGCTAAGCCCCGCTTGGCCTGCCCCTGGGGCAACCAGAGCCAACCCCATCCACCAGTGTCCAGAGAGCTGTGTCCCACTCAACTTACAGATGGTTAAGTAGAGTCCCAGAGAGCAGCCCCCCTCTCAGGCCAGACCTTCCTGCTTACCAGCTGCTGCGGCGGCTACAGTGGCAGGAGAGGCACCTGCCAGCCGGAGTTGGTTCTGTAGCGAGAAGTCAATGTTGTACCACTCGGCAGTGCGGTCAGTGGGCTTGGGAGGCATGACCAGGCTGGGGTTCTCCCGAACATCCAGGACCTGCCTCAAGGAGGAAGCAGAGGTGGCACTGAGCCTGAGTCCCACCTCCCGGCCACACCAGACTTGGTTTCTGCTGTGCAGCCACTCGGGCTGCAGCCAGGGGCCTGGCTCTCATCCTGGCTCAGTGAATGCCCATCCTAGCCTTTGGGTTTCCCTTCTGTAGGACTGAAATGATGCCACCCAGCATGACATGGATACGGCTCACCTTCTCCCCAAAAGCACCCCAGCCAAGGCCACCCCTCCAGGAGGCCCCTCATTCAGTGACACGTCTATGCTCGGCCTTTCCTGAGTGTCTGTCTGTACCCCCCACCCCTGTGCTGGCCTGGGCCTTCCCCCACCTGGATCTCTGGCAGGAAGTGGATGGCCTCTGGGAGGGTCACCAGGCGATTCTTATTCAGGACAAGTTTCCTCAGCTTTGTGCACCTGTGGGTACAGAGCCAGGGCCTGAGACAGGTGACAGGGGGGCAGAGGAACTACAGTCCGGGGCGGGGCAGGCAGGGCAGAGGCCGTGGCCTGGCTAATGAAGTAACGGTGCACTCTGAGGTGCTTCAAAGGCGGGAAGGTGGGAGCACGCAGACGGCGCCTCCTCACAGCTAAGTGAATGAATTCTGTGACATTGACAGAGAAGTTTTCCAAGTGACATGCAGGTTAAGGGCCCTGGATATAAACACCACTAACATGTTCTGCTCAAATTAGTTTGCAAGTTGTTGAGAGGTCCTCTGCTTACGGCCTGAGGGAGTGCTCAGAGCCAGAGGCCAAACAGGTGGGCCTGTACACTCCAGAAGGGGCTGGCCTCATGTTATCCATGTCCTCCCAAAGGGTGCTTTAAAGGACCCAAACTAGGAATTGCTGGCACCCGTCTATGCATATAGTCGTCATCCACAAAGCCAAGTTAAATTGTCCATTTTGCATAATGCCGAAGCCCACAGGCTGGGTACCAGCTATCCTAGGGTTTAATGCCATACCCTGCCCCGCCCGCCCATACCTGCAGAGGCTCTCGGGGATCAGCTCCAGGTTGTTATTGGCGGCCATGAACTCCTCCAGGCTGGCCAGCTTGCCAATGCCCGAGGGTAGCCCGTCGAAGTCCAGATTGTTGGAGTTCAGGTACAGCTTCTTCAGTTTGGTCAGCTTGCAGATGGCTGACTGGAGAGAAAACAGGCAGGGCAAAGTCAGGGCAGCAGCCAGAATGGCCCAGTAGCCTTCCTGCTCCCCTCCCCAGGCCTGGACGCACAGGCAGGGAGGTGAGTTGATTTCGGGACAGGTTCAAGGTCTCCACGTGCACCCACTGGTCGATGCACAGGGACAGCTCTGCAATCTGGTTGCTGCTGAGATTGAGGCGGCGCAGGCTGGAGAGAGTGTACAGGCACTCAGGCACCCGCGTCAGGTCGTTGCAGGACAGGTCCACATCTGGAGCGTAGGGGAAGGTGCATCAGCCAGGCGCACCCCCTCCCCCTCTTCCCTGAGACAGTTCTAGCACAGCCAGGCCTTGCCCAAACCCCACCACACCACCTCCAGGCTCTGTGGCTTTCAGTGCATCACTTAACCTCCCTGAGCCTCTGGAGAAACTCCCTCACATGGGGCGTCTAAGCATAAATTGGGTGCTCATTACTTGGTGTTCTTACTAGTCACCACAACAACGGGAGAGCTAATCATAACAACCAACTCTATCCTTTCCTTTTGGGAGGGGTTCAGAGAAGCAGGGTGCATCCCTTCCTGAAAAGGAGGAGGTGAGGGGTCTGCGGGCAGTAGAGCATCTACATCTCTGAGGCATCGGCTCTGCCAACCTGTGAGGTTGCTCAGGCCCTCCAGGCTGGTGGGGAGGTTGCCCTGGGTACGCTGGGTGTTCCTGAGGTGCAGAGTCTGCAGGGCCGTCAGAGCTGGGAGCTGCCTGCAGGGAGAGGGGTGGTCAGGCCAGAGGAGGGTGCAAGGGCACAGGAATAAGAGGGCCTAAGGAACAAGGTCAAGGACAGTTGTGGGGTGAGGTGGACAACACAGGGGACCCAGGTAGGATCTGGCTAAGGAACACAGCCCACACCAAACCCAAAATGGGAAGGGTCAGGGCTACTGGGAATAAGGGGCCAGGCCAGGTTCCCCAGGGCTAGGTTCTGGAGTGCGTGGTGAGTGCCGCTGACCGCAGCTGTGCATGCTGCAGGGGGTTCCCGTTGAGCACGAGCGTCTGCAGGTGCACCAGGCGGCGCATCTGTGGGGGCAAGCTCTCCAGGCGGTTCTCGCTGAGGTCCAGGTACAGCAGGTCAGTGAGGTTGATGAAGAGCTGATTGGGGATGGTGTCAATGCTGGGGCAGGAGTGAGGGAGAAGGGCATGAGGCAACCAACCAGCAGTACATACCCACCTGGACCCACCTGCCCCCAATATGCTGTGGCCCACCCCAAGCACCTCCCAGCCTGACAGGCACCTGTTATGACTGAGGTTCAGCACCAGCATGTTCTTGGCGTTCTCCAGCTCCCGAGGGCACTCCGTCAACTGGTTGTAGCTTAAGTCCTGGGTAGGAGGGATAAGGCCAGGTCAGGGGTCAGGCTCAGCACTGAGAAGGGAGCAGATCAGGGGGTTTCAGGGACAAAGGGAAGGGTGCCTAGGTTAAGGATCTGCCTATATGAGGAACCATGGGCAAGGCACTGACTACTCTAAGCCTCCCTTACCCCATTTGTAAAATGGGATAACAATGGCTCAGGGACCATCATAGTGGGTGGGCAGCCACTGACCAGAACTGAGAGGTCATCTAGCTTGAAGATGTCATCAGGGACTCCAGAATTCTTTAGGCTGTTGGCTCGAGCCACGATGGCCTGGGGATAAACCAGGAGAAGCAGAGAGATCAGGGAGGGCCGTCCCGCAGGAAGTTCATTGGAGGCCAGGCCTGAGTGTTCCCCCTCCCTGGCCTTGCACATAGTCCCTCCATCTGGCAGGCTCTTCCTATTCTACCTATAAGCTCCTATTCATGCCTCAAAGCCCAGCTCAAATGGGTCCCAGAGCCCAGATCTCAGGGAACTTTTTCTGATAGAATATCCCTCTTCTGCTCCTTTCTAGAGGGCAAGACAGGGCTGTAGCTCTGAGTCGGCTTCTAGAACAGGGAGGGGTGGGCCCAGAGAGACCAGTATGGACTGAGTGAGTCTGTTCTCCCGTTGAGACTGAAACCTCTATTACAGATGTGCCGAGAGTTTAAGGGGGAGAGAGGAGAGGTCGGGGAATGGTGCTGTAGCAGGGCCTGTGCTAGGCCTCCTCTCCTTTGCCCATCTGTGCAGTACAGTACCTGGTGTTCACAGCAGGTCCCACAGGAACCTCCCCAGAAAGTGGAAGGGACTTGTCTGAGGTCACTCGGGCAGGAAGTGGCAGAGCTGATTTGAACTTAAGCAGCCTGAGTCCTTAACATCTCAGAGTTTGGCTTTGGGTGGGAACGGCCTTTGCCAAGGCCCCAAGGTCTGGCAGAGCCTGTGCTCTGGGCTACCAGAAGCTCCATGAAGAGAAGCAGTGTAAGCAGGTCACACTGACCACCTCCCCTTCAGCCAAACACCCCTACCCCAGCTCTGCCGCTGCTTGGCTCCGTGACCTCTGGCAAATAACCTGCTTTTGTGGACAAATGTCCTCATCTATGCACTTGGTAGAGGTCAGGATTATAAGAAAAAACCCACATGGAATAGTGCTTAGCCACTATCAGTTGTTATTATTGTAGTTGTTGCCCAAAATAGGTGGAATTTGGGGTACTTTCTCTCTTTTTTACCCAGAGGCTACACAGGACATTATTATATTTTCTCCCCTTTGGGAAGGACATGAGCAGGGGTGATGGCCCAGTCCCCACCCCCAAGCTTGGTAGCCTCTGGCAACACTCACCCGAAGAGATGGCAGACTGGAAAGCTCCCCATGGAGCGTGGTCAGGTTGTTGTGGCTCACAGACAAGTGCTCCTGGACCAGGATAAAGGAGCAGGGACTCAGTGGGGTGGGTGGGGTGTCTATGAAGTCTCCACCTGCCACCATGACTGTGCACCATTCAGGGGTCCCTCGGCCATACAGGCCTAGTCCACCTCTATAGCCACCTCCCACACACACCCAGTATCTCCCTGAAGGCATCAAGGGAGAGGGCCTCCTTCCTCAGGCAGCTCTGCTCGTACCTGTCAACACCGTTCTCTGTCATCTCCTCTGGACTGCTTTGTCCACCTGCTCCAGCCCCCCACGGTACCCATCCTGCCCGTTAACAGCTCCTTACCAGCTTCTGCAGGGCAGCCAACTCCTCTGGCAGGTAACATAGGCCGGTGCGGTTCAACTTCAGCCACCGAAGACTGGTCATAGCCTTGATGTTCTCAGGGAAGTAGCCGCCCTAAGGGGTAACTGATGGTGAGGCTGGTTTGGGAGAGGAACGTCCCTGCTCTACCACCCTCTATGGCTCCCAACTGCCCATAGAAACCTCTGGGGAGCAACAGCTGTGTGACCCTGGACAAGGCACTTTTCCACTCTGTGCCTCAATTCTTCATCATAAAAGCCCCTCATAACAGAAGTGTTCTGAGGAATGACTAATTATTAGGATGGCTGTTGGCCTAAGATCTTCTCCTGCTGGAGGGTTGGGATGGAATTGGTTAGTTCCAAGACACCTCCAGCACCCGGCTGTGTGCTCAGCTTGGCTCAAATGCCTTCACCCAGCGTTCCAGGCTCTGCCTACACTACCGAGTATAGGGGTGCACCCGAACCTCTGCCTAGGTCCTACCTGTACCCTCACCTTGACATCAGCCTACAAGTCATTTGTGGCAAGATGCAAACACCTGGTGCAAGGCCCCAGCCACCTCCCTACACAGGCACTGCCTCATTCGTCATTCATTCCACAAATTCAAATGCCCACCTCGTGGCAGGGAGCCTGGGATAGCATATGCCTTTAGTGCCCTTGGCTGGTGTCCCCTTCCCCATACAGCTAAATTCCCAGCCAGGGACTCAGACTTCCAATCTGGAAAGGACACATGGAGACCCCAGGTGAGGATGGTGGAGATGGAGGTAGAGGAAAGTGGTGTGGTCACCTGGGCAAGGGGTCAAAGGTGTGTGCACTATGTGGATAAATGCTGAATGAACCTGCCTCCACCTCAGTCCTGGCACGACAGATCCTGCCCCCAACACTATACAAACTCCAGTCTGAGCCTGTCCACTCCCCTCCCTTCAGCCTGGGCTGACCCTCCGGTACCAGGCCAGATCTCACCTCCTCCTGGCCTGCCTCCTATGGTCACTGGCCCTGCCCACCTCATCCTTGACGCTCTAGGACTGCCTTACCCACCAACTGGTTGGCAGGCTGGTCTATCGGCCCAGCAGCTGCCGCCCAGCCTCCCACAGCTGCCTGACGCTCTCCACACCAGCGCCCCCAGGCGTCCTAGAAAGTAACTCTTAAGCCCCTCACGGAATGAGAAAGTCGTGCAGGCCGGGGAGGGGAAGTGACTTGCCCAAGATCACACAGGAACAAGGCGGTGGCGGGGGGCACCAGACCCTGGGGACAGTCGGGTGCCGGCTGCGCGGCAGTGAGTCAGGGCCTGACTCGGCGCGACCTCGGCGGGGCCGGGAAGGCAGGCTGCGGAGCGGGAGCTGAGGCCGCTGCCCCGCTGCTCAGATGCTAGACCCGAGTCGGGGCTCCCAGCTCACTCCAGCGTGACTCCCAGCCCACGCGTCCGCGCCGCCCCAACGCCCGGTCTTCCCGGCCCGGCCCTGAAAGGAGGCCGAGGGGAGTCCTTCACAGCGGGGGAATCCGAGCCCCCGGAGAGTCCCATCCGGCCCCGGCCCCGGCCCCGGCCCCGGCCCCGGCCCCACCCCAGGTCCGGCGGCACAGGCCCGGAGGCGGGCGGGGCAGGAAGCGGACCCCGCGCGGGCCGAGGCGGAAGGGACGGCCTGGGGAGGAAGGAGCGCGGCCCGCCGTGCCCAGCTCACCTTGAAGTCGTTGCCGCTGAGGTCCACGCCGCGCACGAACGGCAGCACTCCTGTGGCCTCCATGGCGCCGCGCTCACTGCCGGCCGGGTGCGGGGGTGCGGGGAGCGCCGCGGGCTGGGCCAGCGCCGACCCCGCCCTTCACCCCGCCCCCCGGGCGTGCGGAGAGGCGGAGCCCGGACCGCGCCCCTCTCGCCCGGCGCCCCTGGCTCGTCAAGTCGCGTCGCGGTTAGCGCTTCCCGGGCCTCAGTTTCCCCGTCTGCTCAAGGACTGGAGGGGCCTCGAGGATCCGGACGCCCCCAGTGCTCGTGCAGGAGGCTTCACACCCTCCAGGCGACGTCCCTGCGCCCCAGGGCGGGCGTGCCGCGGACTCTGCCTCTCCGGGCGCCTGCGGGGCTGCGCAGCTGAGTGGACCCGGGCACAGCTTCCCGGAGGTCTGTCCGTCCGCGGGCCTGGCGGCCCAGTGGCTATGATGCCTGGCCGGGACTGAGGTCCTCTAGAGTTCCGGCAAGCCCAGGCCTGCTCCGGCCCCTCCTCCCCTGGAAATGCTTCCCAAAGTTATCGCCAGAAACAAATGAGAGCCGCAGGGGCAGCTCGGGCCATACAGCAGGCGCGCTATATGTGCACGTTATTTCTCCCACTTGGAGTCGACATTCCCATTCCGACATCACACCTTTGTTATTTGCTTATCCGGCCCTCCACCGGCACATAGGCCCCACTAAATAAATGCCGAGTGAAACACAAGCTAAGCACCATCATTCTCAGGGTGGAGGGGGCTGGTGTTCCCGTGTCACACCAGGGAAAACGGGCAGCGTGGAGCAGCGGCCCGAACAAGGTCGCACGGAGCAGGCCAAGAGATAAGAATAGCGAGGCCACCAGGCGGGCCTCTCGCAGAGGTGACCTAAGGGTCACCTGACAGCCGATAGCACGGCCGGGTGCCGCCTGACCGCCCGGCCCTGAAAGAATGTGGCCTAGAACGTCCCCACAGCGAAGGCTCGTATTACAGGCGCCCACGCGTCGCTGCGAGCTCCGGGGGAGGGACTGGCACCATCCAGCGCTGCACACCTCGGAACTCAGCCCGGCGCCTTTAAGTCCGGGCGCACCAGAAAGTCCCGCCCTCAGGGAGCGCGCAACCCGACAGGGGCGTGGCCTGGCCGCCATTGGATGAATCTCTCAGTGTTTCGGAGAGGGACGGCGGGTCTTTAGCGCTCTGATTGGACTTGGGGCCTGCTCGTCTGCGTGGTTGTCGGAGTCGGTGTTGGTTCCCGGGTTCAGATTCCATCCTCGGGCTGCGGGGCGTCTGGACGCGAGAGCCTCGGTGCGTCCGCCGGCCGGTGCACTGAGGCCGGTGCGCGAAAGCCAGGACGCAGGTACGGCCGCTGCCAGCGGCCCGCGCGGGGTCACTGGCCCCAGGCGAGGCGCGCGCGGAACGCTGGTCTGGGCCGCGGCCTCGCGGAGGAAGTAGAAGATGGCCTGGGGCCTCCAGGCAGGGGTTCGAATCCCGTTTCAGGCCCGTCACTTAGTTTCTCAAAGCTTCGTGGCCCTTGTAAACCGTCCTGGACTGGCCCTCGGAGCCTGTGCGGGGCCCACTCAGCCCCGACCCCAGCGGGCAGAGGAGAGAGGACAGGCGGCGCAGAGGGCTATTTTTTTTAATGTATTTTTTAATTGATTTTTTAGAGAGAGGAAGGGAGGGGGATAGAGACTTAGAAACATCGATCAGCTGCCTCCTGCACACCCCCCACTGAGAATGTGCCCGCAACCAAGGTACATGCCCTTGACTGGAGTCGAACCTGGGACCCTTCAGTCCGCAGGCTTTCGCTCCATCCACTGAGCCAAACCGGTTAGGGCCAGAGGGTTATTTTTAACCACCTGTTCGCTCTCCCCTTTCCTGAGTTGGAAGGCTGCGGGATGGGCCTGCGTGACCCGCCAGGTTAGACAAGCGGGGCTGGTGAAAGCTCTTCGCAGCTTGTAAAGGGGACTCCTGGCTCCGCTGCGGAGATGAGCACCCACCAGCCTTTGACCAACCCTGGCCCCAGTGCCTATTTTATAGTCTGGGACATGGGGAGGGTGGTGCTGGGGCTGACTCCTCAAGTGGTTCAGGCATCTCCATGCCTTGGCAACAGCCCTAGGCACCCACAGCAGCCAGGAAGGGCAGAATTCCTTGTGCCCTCAGAGCTGGCTGTGAGCTCAGGGTCACCTACTCAAGTGTCCTCAGGCTGTTCTACCTGGTGTGTGACCATTCTGCTGGGCTTGGCCCTTGGTCACACACCCTCAGCTCTCAGAGTCTGAGGGCAGGAGTCGGTGTGGAGGAACCTGAGGCTGGCCAGCCGACCATTCCAGCTCCTCACTGCTAACCCTCCCTCGCTGCTATCAGCGCCACTTGACAGCTGAGCAGACAGGTGTGGCTGCAGGCCCCCAGCTTACCTTCTCTGTTGCTTGGCTCCCCACAGCTGAGGACAGCTCCCCATTCCCAATGTCCCAAGCCCAGAAGTGCAGAGAGGCCCCTGTCGCCAGGTACTGGCCAGTCCTCCGTTTGGAGTCTGTGTGTGTAGTTCCTTTGCCCGCTGTGTAGCAGGGACTTTGGCCTCACTGGCACATACCCACTTACAGGCAGCTCCTGCCCAGGCAGCCTGGGCATCTCACCAGTCCCATCATTGACTTGATAGCTCTGCCTTGGGGCTACTCTATTGAGATTTGGAGGTAACTGGCCTCACCGAAATCCCTCAAAGATCTGAGAGGTCCTCCAGGGCAGGCTGTCTAGGGCCCCAAGTCGTGAATTTCCCTGGGCCTTCCTTCTGCTGTGCCCACCCTAGTTAACCAGGATGAGGCAGCCTCTAGGACCTGACCTTAGGGCCTCTGGGGGGGCAAGATGCTGGAGGCTTTGCTGTCATGGGTCCACAGACCTACTACTCACTGTGTGGTCCAGCAGCCTATGTCTCTCTAAAATTGGAGTGATGATAAGACCTTCCTTATGGGTCTTTGGTGATGTCAGGAATCCTGGCACCACCCTCCCCATGTCGGGGTGCTTGGCCCCCTCTTTGACCTGCCTTAGGCACTTTCTGTGTGAGCCCCTCTGTTCAGGGGATGGAGTAGGTTGTTTGCAAGTTAGGGAAGGGGACTCGGGCAGTTCCCCTTCTCACAAGAAACCCTGTGAGTGGCCGCTTTCTGTTGAAACTTTCAGCGACCCCAGGATGACGGGAACGAGAGTGCCCACCCATGCCTGCCCCAATGTCTTCCTGGCTGCCTCATACTCAGTGGTCCCTGCACCCTGGCTCTCTTTTAGGCAGACATGGCAGAGTTCTCCCAGAAACGGGGGAAGCGGCATGACGACGACATGCTGGGCAGTGCTGTGAACTTCCTCCTGGCCAATGCCCGCCTGGTGCTGGGTGTGGGCGGGGCTGCCGTGCTGGGTATTGCCACCCTGGCTGTGAAGCGGGTAAGGCCATGGTGGGCCAGTTATACCTGGGGCTCCCAGAGGAGGATCACAGGGCTGGGGCCTGCAGCGGTGTCCTGGGCGGGGGCTGGGGACTGCCCGAGGCTGGCATCTGCTTCTGTACCCAGCAAGCTTGTTTGCTTTGCCCTGGGGGTTTTGCTGTGCTGCCCAGACTTCAGATGCTCTGATCTGTGCCACTCTGTCTACAGCTCATTGACAGGGCTGCCCGCTCTCAGGACGAGGATGATGACAAGGCAGACGCCACATGCCTGGAGGACAGTTGGAAGGAACTGAGCTTGCTCAAGGCCACACCACACCCACAGCCTCGACCCTCACCTGCTGCCCCCAGCCAGCCTGTGCTGCTCCCAGTCCCTTTGCTTTTTACCCCAGGTGAATGGCACTCCTTCCCCTCTAACCTGGTGGTTCCCCCTTTGGTGGTCACACTCAGGAGATGCAACCCAGGCTCTGCCACCGACCAACTATGTGCCCTGTGCAAGCCCTCCCCTCCAGGGGTGTGGGCTCCCTGCATGTTTTATGGTGTGTTTTTCTGCCTTTCTGCCAACCACTGGGACATGTGGACTTTGGGGGTGATATTGCAGTAGGGCAGTAGCCTTATGATATGGGCAACTCAGATCAGGAAACAGGTCCAGGACCCCCACTGCACTCTGCATGAACTGTTTTGGCCCCAAAGAGTTGGGAAGCTGGGACAATGAGAACTTGTCATGAAAGTATTCTTTCTGTGAGGACTTGAGCTAGGTGCTCTTTCCCAGCTGGTTCTTTTACAGGTGAGGAAAATGAGGCCCAGGGCCAGTGCACACCTGGTAACCTGGGAGAGGTTTCGTGGCTCATCACAGGGCCTTCTGACATGTTTCCTGGCCCTTTCACTCTGCAGAGAGGCCTGCAGATGATGACCCTCAGTCGTCTCCTCAGCTTACCTCCCCAGGACTCTTGTGCCTGACATTCCAGGAGAAGCTGTTGGCATTTGAGCGAGACCACGTGAGCATCCCAGTGTCCCACGTGACTCTGGCCAAACAGTTGGCTGGTGACATTGCCCTAGAACTGCAGGCCTACTTGCGGAGCAAGTTCCCAGAACTGCCCTTTGGGGTGCTTGTGCCTGGGGGGCCGCTTTATGATGGCTTGCAGGCAGGGGCTACTGACGATGTGCGTCTCCTGGCACCCCTAGTGCTGGAGCCAGGTCTGTGGAGCCTGGTACCTGGCATGGACACTGTGGCCAGGGACCCTCGCTGCTGGGCTGTGCGTAGGACTCGGCTTGAATTCTGTCCCCGTGGAAGCAGCCCCTGGGACCGCTTCTTGGTGGGTGGCTATCTCTCTTCCCGTGTCCTGCTGGAATTGTTTCGCAAGGCACTGGCCACCTCCATCAACTGGCCAGTTATTGGCAGCCTTCTTGGGTGCTTGATCCAGCCTAGCATGGCTTCGGAGGAGCTGCTGCTTGAGGTGCAACATGAGCACCTAGAGCTCACTGTTGCTGTGCTCTTGGCCATCACTGGCGCCAACGCTGAAGACCAGCTCCTTGTGGCCTGGCCCCTGGAGGGGCTGGCTGGGAACTTCTGGCTGCAGGATTTGTACCCAGCAGAGGCTGCCAGGCTGCGAGCTCTGGATGGCTATGATGTTGGGACCCGCCAACGGTTGCTGCTGCTACTGTGTAGTGTCTGCCATGGCCATCCGGCCCTGAGGCAGCTGAGCCGGGGCCACCTGACCCAGGTGATTCTACGTCTGGGAGAAGAGGAGGTGGACTGGGCCGAGGAAGCCTTGGGGGAGCGTTTTTTGCAGGCTGTGGAGCTGCTCATCAGCAGCCTGGAGCGGGCCAGCTTGCCCTGCCATTTCAACCCCAGTGTGAATCTCTTCGCCAGCCTGTGCCAGGAGGAGATCGACAACCTTGGCTACGTGCTGTACTGCAGCCTCCAGGCCCCCGAGGGGCTGCTATAGATGGGGCAGTGTGTTCTCATGTTGGTGAGCTGCACGCTTCTCCCTCCCAGGGATCTGGAGAGCACCCTTTCTCTTGCTTTTAGCCAGGATAAAAAAGGGTGTGTTGGCTAAGGCCAGGGGTTAGGATGTGCATAGGCAACCACCACTGGAACCTTCTGAGTCCAGAGAGCTTGGGTTGCACTGCCTCTCATTGCCTGGAATGCCAGCCACTCACACCCACTCCCTTAGTCCCCTGGGCCAACCCCAGGACCTTGGGCTTGGTCCATCATTACCAGCAGTGGATCCCTTGACAGCAGATGGCTCTGCTGTCCTAGGCAGGGATAAGGCCAGCTCTGTTTTTCTGTTGAGGGTGAGTTCGTGTTTTCCTCAAGTGCCAGCTCCAGGCATCTCTAGGCACCTGGTGCAGGATGGTAAATACCAAGTGTTTGTTCATCCCCCATGGGCCGGAGTCACTTGGTACCTGTGGAATGGAATGCAGCTTTTTGACTGACTTAGAAGCTGGTGTTTTCTGATGTCATCTGTGATCTAGTTTGCTTATTGAGCTCTCTCCTCCACCCTGGAGTAGCGCTCAGCTTGGGGTGAAGCCCGTTTCCCCTCCATCAGGCGTGTTTTCTTTTTGGCAGTTGGAGAGCCCTGCAAGAACCCCTGCCCCATGAGGGAACTAGGGCTCTGTGCTGCCTGCCTTGGTCAGAGCTGCTACTGGGCCCAGCCAGAGAGCAGAGGCCAGGCCCTCCTGGGAAGGCCTGTGGTACAGGTTGGCCTGGGCAGTGCCACTCAGACAGCTCAACTGACTCCTGTGTTCTCCCTGAAGCTGGCAGAGATCAGGGATAGGAAAGGGAGGGCCTATCTCCCCTTCCCCGTGTGCCTCCTTACCTTGGGTGTTCTTGCTGAAGCCGAGCTATGCCTCAAAGAATGTGAACAAGAATAAAAGAGAAAACAAGCCTTTGTGTGACTCATGCTGTCTCATCTGATGACAAACGAGACCTTGTATCCTTAGGGTGTGGCCACCATAGTTATGCTTCTCTCCTCTCCTCTGCACCCCAATGTACTTCCTAAGGTAGTCATCATCCAAGGGACGCCACATAGAACAGAGGAACCTGGGCTGCCTCTGGAGATTATGATGGCTACACTCAGAGGCTATGGCAAGGGTCAAAGGGCAAGAGACTGGCTTAGCTGAGGGCCATTCAGATAACTTGTCTCAGTAGCTGGTGCAAAGAGAGCCTTAAGCAGCTGTAATGGCAGCCTAGGGTTTGCAAGGGAACAGGCTGCTAATTCTCATCATAATACCTATTTCCTAGGGTGGCTGCAAGGAGTTAAGTGCTGGTGGGAGCGTTTGCCCAGAGCCTGGCACAGAATGAAGTGCCTTTCCAAACCAGAGACTGCTGGGCTTTGGTGCCTCACTCACAGACGGAGCCCACACACAAGGTGCCTCTGCCACTAGGCTGCCTTTGACCATGGTGGGCTCCTAAGGACAACTGCTAGCCTGCTGAAGGCTGAACTGGGCGTAGCTCGGGCGGCAGTTCAGAGGCTCTCTTAGAAGACCAAACCCCACATGTAGTCCCTTCAGAGGTGGCCTCATACTTGAGGTAGCTCTGAATTTCTCCACACACTAATTTCAGTAAGAAAAAACAGGAATGAATTAAAAGAGAAATGAGGTGTTTGTGGTTATATCACCGATACTCGGTTAACATCTAGGACTTGAGTTTCTAGCCCAGAGCTGGAAACAAATCACCATTTTGCTAGGAACCTTTGCAGGAGCTTATGTCTGGCTGGCTCAGTCCTGGTCTGTGCCAGTGGCAGGGGTTGTTGCTACCATTACACGGATGCCCTTTGACGCAAGGA
This sequence comes from Lasiurus cinereus, assembly GCA_011751065.1. Lineage (NCBI taxonomy): Eukaryota > Metazoa > Chordata > Mammalia > Chiroptera > Vespertilionidae > Lasiurus > Lasiurus cinereus. Next base: position 2,031,905 of record JAAGEH010000376.1, read on the forward strand.
CGATTCCAGCTCTGTGCCAGGTGTGTCTCAATCTGAACATCGTGTACTCAGACCTCCAACTGTAGTGGACAACCTGGCAGTCGGCGTCCTGGCCTGGTTTAGTGTTACCCAGGACCCAGGCCTGCAGTTGTGATGCCTGCTCAGAATAAAAGTCATGGGAATGACCAACAGGAGCTCCAGATGTGAAGTGTCACCCACATAGCTCAGGAATAATCTTCCTGCATAGAAACATTTCCTTACTTCACTCCTAAGATTGTCTCCTCAGAAACACTTAGCTGCTAAGAACAGCAACAGGATACTTAGCCGTACAATATCCTCTCTGTTGGAGGAACAGTCATCCTCAAGTCGACCTGCCCATTTGTTTTAGCCATAAGCCCTAAAAGTCTATTAAATACATTTTTATTGATTTCAAGAGGAAGGGAGAGGGAAGAATAGAAAGTGATGAGAGAGAATAATGAATCAACTGCCTCCTGCACATCCCCTACTGGGAATAGAGCCTGAAACCTAGGCATGTGCTCTGACCGGGAATGGAATTGTGACCTCCTGGTTCATAGGTTGACGCTGAACCACTGAGCAACACTGCCTGGGCAGATCTTGAAGGATCTTATCAAACTGCATTCTGAAAGGACTTCAGCCAGCAACCGAAAAAACCACCCCCAATGCCTGGCCAGAGATTTGTGTACATTGAAAGGAAGAAATTAGAAGAAATATTTTATCGCTATTTGCCCTTTATAATAGAAGTGTCAACCAAATTCACAATCGACAATGACAGATTGAAATACATGTGTGTGCTTGGTACCAGTGAGAGCTTTATATGTATCACACATTTGTGAGTCAACTTGGCCTTTTATATATATAGAATAAACTTGCTTAATTAGACCTGCTTTCTGATATAGCTAAACTTTTTAAAATATATATATTTTGATTTTTTTACAGAGAAGAAGGGAGAGGGATAGAGATTTAGAAACATCAATAAGAGAGAAACATCAATCAGCTTCCTCCTGCACACCTCCCTACTGGGGATATGCCTGTGCAACCAAGGTACATGCCCTTGACCAGAATCTGAACCTGGGACCTTTCAGTCCACAGACTGACGCTCTATCCACTGAGCCAAACAGGTCTTGGCAGGTGGAGACTGTTTTAGTCCTCTTAGCTAATCAGAGAGGAAGAGCCTTATGTCCCTTGCAATGGAGCTGGAGGCTGAGAAACGGTGCCATTAGGTGGCCTAGTTCCTACTCGTGGCTTGTGGTTGAGGCTTAGTAAGTGGGGGTCATTTTATTCTGTCCTGCTTGTGCAAGCTATAGATGAGGTTCAAACCTTCCATCAGTCAAAGGAAGGATCCACTTTTTTTTAAAAAATATATTTTATTGATTTTTTAGAGAGGAAGGGAGAGGGATAGAGAGTTAGAAACATCGATGAGAGAGACATCGATCAGCCACCTCCTGCACGCCCCCTACTGGGGATGTGCCCGCAACCAGGATACATGCCCTTGACCAGAATCGAACCTGGGACCTTTCAGTCCCCAGGCCGACGCTCTATCTACTGAGCCAAACCAGTTTCGGCAGGATCTACTTCTTAAGTGCGCTGAATGCTGCTAGCCTGAGTCAAGAGACATGAAAAACTCCCTCACAGGCTTTTTATATTTTTCCCTCACAGGCTTTTTTAAAAAAAATAAATCTTTATTGTTCAGTTTATTACAGATGTTCCTCCCCCTTCCCCCAATAGCTCCTCTTCACCTGATTCCCCACCCCCCACCCCATGCTCTTACCCCCTGCCGCTGTCTTCATCCATAGGTGTAAGATTTTTGTCCAATTTCTTCCTGCACCCCTCACACACTTTCTCCCGAGAATTGTTAGTCCATTCCTTTTCTATGCCCCTAATTCTATTATATTCACCAGTTTATTCTGTTCATCAGATTTTTTATTCACTTGATTTTTAGATTCACTTGTTGATAGAGATGTATTTGTTATCACTTTGTTGTTCATAATTTTTATCTTTACCTTTTTCTTCTTCCTCCTCTTCTTAAAGAATACCCTTCAGTGTTTCATATAATCCTGGTTTGGTAGTGATGAACTCTTTTAGCTTTTTCTTGTCTGTGAAGCTCTTTATCTGACCTTCAAATCTGAATGATAGCTTTGCTGGGTAGAGCACTCTTGGTTGTAGGTTCTTGCTATTCGTCACTTTGAATACTTCCTGCTTTTATTTGTGAAGTTCTCACTACAGTCAAGCCTGGAATCCTCTACAAAGCGCCCCCAGTTGACTACCACCAGGTGTTACAATGAGACCACTCAGGCTCAGTGGTGAGGGCACACCACTGAGTCAGTGGGGCGCCAGGACCTGGGCTGAGTTTGTCCTGCCACAGCCCAATCTAGCAGTTCTTGGTCTTGGCACACACAGGCGTCACCTGTAGAAAGAATAGCACCCACAAATCCTCTAGTATCCCGAGTATGTAAAGAACTACAACTCAACAACAAAAAAAACAACCCAATTGAAAAAAAGACAAAAGACTCGAGTAGGTAATTGTCCAAAGATATACAAATAGCTACAAGCACATGAAAAGATGTTGAACATCGGTGGTCATTTTGAAAATGCAAGTCAATACCACAATGAGCTATCACTTTACACATTACTAGGGTGGACATAATTTTTTTAAAAAGGTAAATGATTATTGGAAGAAATAGTACCCTCGAGCATTGGTGATTGGAATGTAAAATGGTATATAGCTACTGTGGAAAACCATTTGTTGATTAAACAGAATTACCAAATGACCCAGTAACTGCTCCTACATATATACCAAAAAGAATTAAAGACATGTGTTCAAATACTTATACTTGAATGTTTATAGCAGTACTATTCACATTAGCTTAAAGTAATTAATAACCCAAATGTCCATCAGCTGATTAATGGATGAACACAATGTAGTGCATCCACACAATGGAATAGCATCTATATATATAAAACCCTAATATGCAAATAGACCAAACAGCAGAACAACTGAACCAGTCACTATGATGTGTGCTGACCACCAGGGAGTATGCGCAGAACATGGTGGGTGGTGGCCATGGTGGGATGATGGAGCAGGTGAGTGGGGGTGCCAGACCAAGACAGGGCACCAGTCACTGTCTTTGGGGCAAGCCTCTGATGGTTACTGAAAATTATTTGTTGCTGTGCACTGCAGTCCTCCCTGGGGCTCACACCTGCTCCTGGCGCTCAGTGATGGCCCTGATCACCCCTCAGGGCTTCTTCACCTCCTCCTGCTCCTCCCCCTTGCACCACTGCCACCACCTGCCTGCCCCATTGGCACCTGCTGCTGGTGCCCAGCACCACTTCCTATTGGTTGGTGTTATCAGCAGGTGTGAGCAGTGGTTGCTGGTCCCTGCTCAAGGTGCCAACCCCACTTGCACCTGCTGCTGGCGCTGGCCCCAATCACTCTGCACCACCAGTGGGTGCAAGTAGAGCCAGTGCCATTGGTGTGTGGGAGTGGCAGTAGCAAGAGTGGGGCTACTGGTAGAAAGGGGACAGGGCTAAGGGGGCTGCGGAGGATGGCCGAGACCTGCTCCAGTACCCACTGCAGCCGTGTGGCCCACAGTTCCTTTCAAGATGCAGGAATTCCTGCACTGAGCCCCTAGTTCAGTCATAAAAAAAGAAATGAAGGACCAAGGTTTTATGTGGATGAACCTTAGAAAGCACAGATCACATTCTGTATGACTCCCTTTATTTTAAGAGAGGAAGGGAAAGGGAGAGAGAAATATGAGAATCATTGATGGGCTGCCTCCTGCACATCCCACATTGGGGATCAAGCCTCCAACCCAGGCATGTGCCCTGAATGGAAATCGAACTGGTGACCTTCCAGTTCATGGTCAACAACCACTGGGACACACTTGCCAGGCATGTATAATTCCATTTATATGAAATGTTCAGAATAGGTAGAACCAGAGACAGAATATGGACTAGTGGTTTCCGGGGCTGAGGGAAGCCCAAAACCTCACAAACGCAGGGTCATGACCCGTACCACTGATGAGGTGCCCCAGAAGCAATTCCAGGCAGCTGCACGTCTAAACGTTGTCCATCTGCCACTCAGCCAGAGCAGAGCCAGGTGTCTCACTGAAGGATGGGGCCAGGCATTCCAAGACCTAAAGAGCGTTCATTTGTTCAGCAGCTCACACCCACTTTGCTGACCTCACCCTCACAACAAAGCCAATATATTGAGTGCTGTTCACAAGGATTGGTAATGACAATAAGGGGCGGGCAGCCTTTGGAGGTGTGGGAGACAGATTCTGAATCGTGCATCTGCTACCTTCTCTACAGGACAAGCTGCAAGAAAGTTGGGCTTAATGCTTGCCATGTGGACAGGAGAAGAGGGCATTGGCTGGAGGGAGGGCCAGAGGTTGGCAAGAGGTCCCCTGGGCACTGGTTGGTATCTACACCCACTGCCACTGTTCCCCAGACTCTGCACCTGACCCACCAGAGTGAAGGGGTGAAACTCTTTATTAAGGCACATGAGCAGGTGTGTCCTAGCCACAGAAGTTTCTAGATAAAGGGGAGTAAGTCTTCTGTAGACACAATTTTAGAGCAAGAGCCACTTGGTTGCATTCGCCTCCTTCTCAGGATGTCCGTGGAGAAGCCCCTCCCTGCGCCCAGAGCCCAAGGGAGTGCTGGTCTCTCATGGAGATGCCAAGGAAGTCACAACTGCCGCCAAAGGAACGAGGATCCCAGCAGTTTCAGTGCCTCCTCAGCAGTGGCATGGCCACTTGGAGCCCAGGCACAGGATGGCCTTCTTGAGGAGTAGCCTGGACCTTGACTCCTTAACACAGGCCAGCCAGTCGCAGCCCCTCCCCACCCACTCAGGAGGTGAAGGGCTGCTTTGGTCCTAGAAGACAGCTCTTCCATGAAACAAGAGGGAGAAGTAGAGGAATGCCCTTTCACCCTCCTCTGCCCTGAGGACAGGAGGGGCGGGTGTGTCCAGGCTGGTGGCAAAGGCTGCATTTCCGCGGTTTCTTGGCTGTGGACGCCGGGTCTGAGGAGCTGGCCCGCACTCTCTTGCTCGTGGACTGAGGCCCGTGGATTTTCCTGATGCCTCCTGGCCAGAGCATGGCTCCAGAAGCCCCTGTGGGAGGAGCCAGGGAAAGTCACCCTGACCTGGAAGGAAATACAGGTTCCTTTCCATACTCCCCCCCGCCCCCCACCCTGCAGGCCAAGCCACTGCTCTGCACCAGCACACAGCATCCCTGCATAGGCCCTGAGCTCTTGAAGGCGGGCCCACATGGAGCTGGAAACTAGAGTGCTGCCCCTTTCTACCGAAGCAGGAACCCAAGCAAGAGGCTGGTCTCAGGTCAGGAAGCGAAGCAGCAAAGACAAGAGGGGCTGTGACCAACCACCTATTCCCCACCTTCCATGAAAAGAAACCTACAGTCTAGATCTTGCCAGTACTGATGGCCTTAGTACTGATGGCCTGCTCAGCCAGGGTAGTGGTCAGCTGGCCTGGAGGGCAGACCTGCTTCCTCTCAACCGGAGGAGTGGCTCTGAGGTCTGAACCACTCTCCACTCAAACATGAGTCTGTCACAGCAGGGCCCCTCTGGCTCTGGCAGCCAGCCCTGCACTTTGAAAAAATTTTATTCATTTTTAGAGTGAGGAAGGGAGAGGGATAGAGTGATAGTAATATCAATGACTGGCTGCCTCCTGCATGCCCCGCACTGGGGATAAAGCCTGCGACCTGGACATATGCCCCAACCAGAAATCAAACTGGAGACCTCTTGGTTACTGGGTACACATTCAGCTGCTGACCCACACTGAGCCTTCTGGATCAAGCATGTCAAACTCATGGCCTGTGTGACTCATGAACCCACAATGAACATTTTTGCAGCCCAGCCAATATAACTGTGTGAGCAGTTATTTACAATTATGAAAGGAAATAAATGTCCTGTCAGATCCAGAATGACTGACATTCATCTGGAGTCAGTTTTGAAAGTGATCACTGCCAACAAGCTTTCCCCTGAAATGGGAAAGAGCAAGGAAGAGATGCCAAGTGCTGGGAAGAGAACAAATGCTATCCAGGCTCACGTGCTTTTTTATACTAGAATTTAGAAAACCATGTTTCTATGATAATGGAAGCTTTTGTTCTTTTGTGGCCACATACACTTATACCTTATTTGGCCCATGTTAGCCTTTGAGTTTGACCTGCTTGCTCTGGTTCTCCCTGTATGTTCAGAGCTGGTGACATGTTAGAGCAACAGCCTGAGATTGAACTCCTTCGGAGTTCTGATGGAGAGAGACAGGTGCCCATCTTATTGAGGAAAAGGAGGCTGAGACCAGGTCCTGTGTTCAAGATCAAACTGCTGGGCTGTGGAACCAGCACATGACAAGCTCCCAGTAGGCCTTTTGTCATGCTCAGAACTTACGCTCTGCTGCGCACGAGTGCGGGCAAGCCACTTCTCTCTGCCTTCAGATGCATTACCTCCTGGACCCAATGGCCAGGTCCTGGTCTCACAGACCCATTTTGGGGTGCCACACTCAAGCTGTGTCTATATAACCTTGGGCAGGTTCCTAGACAACATCAGGGCTAGTTTACCTGAATAAATGAGGCTGATAGTAATGACTTTTCAGGGCTTACAAAGGCTACAGGTACACGGTGTTGGGATTAGGCCGACCTACTTTCAAGTCACTATGTGACCCTGAGCAAAGTCACTTCCTCATGTGACCACAGTCTTACCTGGTGAAGATGGAGGGTGCGTTGTCAACTTAGCATGGTGCCGGACCATGCAAAGCTACTAGACTCCTGGTGGGCACCCTTTATTTTGGGATGCAGATGGAGGAACAAGCCAACCTCATGCTCACACTCCCAGAACACAACTCAGAGGTCTCTGAGCAGGACCTGTCCGCCCGGCCCTCCCAGCCCACTGCTTGCAGGGTCACTGCGGGGGAGGCCACTCCTCACCTGGTGCCACGTTCTCGTCCACCCACTGAAAGAAGCCGCACTGCTGCGCTCTCGGCTTGGCACATGTGTGGAACTGGCGGCCCTTATTGGGCCCGTCCTTTTGCACTGTCCGTGTGACAGCAGCCTGACTACAGAGGCAGGACGTGCCACCACTAGAGTCATCCCCAGGGCCACCAACCCCACCGGGGTGGTCCCCTGAGCCAGTGGGGTGTCCCAGGAAGCCGCTGGGGGGTCTCGGTGCAGAGGAGGAAGGGTCTGGGTGGCTGCCACTAGCCCACAGGAAGAAGCTGCAGCTGCCAGCAGGGCACTTGTAGAACTGCCGGCCCTGGTTGGGGCCCTCCTTCCGGACGGTGAGCAGCACGGCCTCTTGGCCACAGTTGCAGACCACAGAGTCATTTTCACCAGCAGCAGTGGCTGGTGGTAGATTCCGGGCCAGAGCCTTCAAGGGCCTGGGCTGCCTGGTGTCAGGGGGCTGGGGGTGGCTGTGCTGGCTGCTGTCCATTCGGTTCAGGGACTGGCTAGCCTGCAGGTAGCCAGAGAGCTGGTTGGCTGGCAGGCAAGCTCTCGGGGGGCCTTGTGAAAACCTCAGGTTCAAGATCTCCCTCAGGGTCTCATCACATCCACCGATGCAGCCAACAAACTCCAGAGGCATGGTCGGGGGAAGGCTACCACGTTTAAACTTTAACCTCAACCTAATGGGGTGAAAAAATAAGAAAAAACATTTACTACCAGATGCAGTCTTCTCCTTGGTCCCCAGAGGTCTCCCCTTGTCATCCCCATAATGCACTAGCCAACCGCCAGCCCCTCTGGTCTTCACAGGAGTGCAGAGGGGGGGCAGGTGGGACCACAACACACAGAGGCCTCTGCAAGGCACAGCCTGCACCAGCGGCTCTCCAAGTGTGCGTCAGCGGCTTCTGCGTTTTCCTGGGCTCTTACAAGACGAGGCCAAACGTATTTTGCAACAACACCGAGTCTGCTGTGCTCTTATTCTTCCAACTGTGCACAGTAGAGTTTTTCAGAGGCTCCAACACATGCAGTAAACCCAGCAGACCCGCTGAGACCGGTTTGGCTCGGTGGATAGAGCGTCGGCCTGCGGACTGAAAGGTCCCGGGTTCGATTCCGGTTGGGGGCATGTACCTTGGTTGCGGGCACATCTCCAGTAGGGGGCATGCAGGAGGCGGCTGATCGATGTCTCCCTCTCATCAATGTTTCTGACTTTCTATCCCTCTCCCTTCCTCTCTGTGAAAAATCAATAAAATACGTTAAAAAAAAAAAAAAAAAACCCCAGCAGACCCGCTGTAGGAGCAAGCATGCGAGTCTAGTTGTCTCCCTTAAGCCAGACGTCAGACTTGCAAAAATGGAAAGCCATGCATTCTTATTAATTTGCTTTGGAAAATAGGCATTTTAACTTAAAAACATGTTATTTATGTTAGTGTGAAATGTATGTTATAAACAAATTAATAAGCTCAATTTTAGATGGCTACACTTTAATTTGATAAATATTGATAAACATACCCATAAAAAAAGCTCTTCGAATCCCTCAATGATTGTTACAAATGTAAGGGGTCGCGTGACCAGGTGCGAGGACCAGTCCTACGTGAGAACACTGGGCTTTGGGGAGGAATGTGGGAAGGATATGCAATGCATGCATACTTTGGTGATAGAGAACAGGCCACGGGGCCTTCATGGTTCTTCTTGAGGCGACTCAGGAACCTGGCTCTTACACCTACGGGGCACCAGCGGGACCTACACCAATGGAGATCTGCTGGCCTGGCGGCCATGAGCAGAGTGAATACCCTCCGAAGGCCTAGGAATGAGAGGCCCTGAATGTGCCCTACCTCCTCTATGCTGACTCAGGCGCCCAGCTCACCTGTGAACAGGTTGTGGCCGACATACTGGACACACACTCCCATCCCTATGCGCCTCCAGCACGAAGTCAGGGAGCCACACAACTGATCGACATTCCGGGAAGCCTATGCAGCTGAGGTAGAACCTGGGGAGGCATAGGGACCAGGGTCAGGTAGAAACGGGAACTGGGGGAAACAATCCCAGGCTGTCATCCATCTGGTGAGAACATTTTTTTCTTTTCAGAATATGAGAGTTTATTCAAAGTCCAGGATAGAATGGCATGCTGCCTCTACAACATGAACAGAAAGCCTGTGAAGACAGAGTTGTTACAAAATAACTTAAGCCCTGAGTGGTGTGGCTCAGCTGGTTTGGGCATTGTACTGTGCACTGAAAGGTCACTGGTTCAATTCCCAGTCAGGGCACAGGTCCAGGTTGCAGGATCAATCCCTGGTTGGGGGCATGCAGGAGGCAGCTGATTGAAATTTCTCTTCTCTCTCCCCCACTCCCTTCCTCTCTCTCTAAAATCAATTAAAAATATACTTTAAAAAAATAGCTTTAATTCAGTTCTCTCTCCACATTACAAGGTGCCAGGCAGGCAGTGGGATGTGCCATGCACCACATTACAGTTCTAAGCCTGGAACTACTGGAATCAAAACACCCATCCATGTCACCCTGTAAGATGCACTTGCTGCCCCTCATGTTTCACACCCTTGTCCCCACCCCACATGGACACCAGGGATCCAGGTCCCCACAAGAGGTCTGTGCATAGGGAAACCCCTGGACTGTAAGCAGGACCATACCAGGTGAAGGCGACAGGACTGAGAGCGGCTTTTCCACCATAAGGGGCCCAGCACTAGAGGCAGACATGGTCCAGCATTTGCAGGAGAAAGACACCTGACAGTTGAAGGGCTGCTGTTCTCTAGACAGAGGTAGGTGAGGTGGGAGGCGCTGGGAGGGCTCAGGCCCGGGCTTCCAGGGGAATGGGTTGCAAGCAAGCTTCTCTGCAGCTGGGCAAAGGCCATATGCCTGGAGGACTTACAGACACAGTCCCTGGTAGTGAATCACTTAGAAATACCGCTTGCATGTATTGCCTGTCTTCCTAAATGAACTGCTACCCTAGAAGGTGGTTAGAGCATGGCTGGCGCATGGAAGGCAACCAATTGATGTAGCTCTCTCACATCGATATTTTTTTATTTCCTCCCCCCCCTTTCATTCTCTCTAAAAATCAATGGGAAAAATATCCTTGGGTGAAAATTAACAACAAAATAATAACAAAGAAACTGCTACAGCTGATTCTGCTTTCTACTTTAAAAACAACAAACCCACCTACCAACACTCAGACTTCAGCACCAGGAAATATGAGGGCTCGGCTCAGCGCCCTGCTCTCACCTCTTCCTGACAAGCATCAGCTCACATAAGAGCAAACAGGCCTGTGCAAGGAGCCGGGGAGGGGAGGGGGTAGGGCTAGGCCCCCCCAGTCTGATGAGAGAGCCATTACTCTTTACACCTGCTCCACATCTTTGCTGGCCAACATTTCTCGATGCCTTCCAATTCTGAACTCTAGGGCTGGACCAGCCACCACACACACAATGTCCTCTGAGCATGCCTGGGGATGACCAAACCAGGAAAAACAACAAATCCAAAACCCCCAACATGGAGATTACCAGGTAACCCTGGAGGGGTAAGCCTCACAAGGTTCTCCAGACCCACCTGAGTGACGCAGGACTTGGAGCACCCAGAGCTACACAAAAGGAAGTATTCCTTCCCTTTATGTTCTGACGATTATGAACCCATTTACACTGTGGCCAAGAAGAAACCACCATTTTCTTGGTAAAACAGCATGTATTAAACGCTTACATAGGGCCGTCAGCAGTGACTACCTTTCAGTGACACTGGCTTCTACATTTGTGGGCAACATGTCCCTGACCTTGGCTGCTGGTCGGGCCCACAAACCTTTGGTTTCTGAGTCAGGGAAGCCTCTTGCTCACAGAGCAGCAGAAAGGTGAATGATGCTACAGCCAGAGGGGCTGGCAGAACGGAGAAGGGCTGTGAAGACCAGGTTCAGATTCTGCTTTTCCTGCTTCCAGGGCTGCCTATTATAGATAAGCCCTCAACCACTGGACCTCGGCCTCACTCCTTAGGAAACATCTGCCTTGTAGGGTGGTTATGGAGTCGGAGAAGATAGTCTGCCAAGCACCTTCTAGCATGCCAGCCACAGGGATGGCACAGCATACACAATGGCTGCACCACCACTCACCACTCCTGCTGGGACCTTCCCCGGCGCCCAGGTATTGGCTTGGACAGCTAGGTCCGGCTGGGCAACCTGAGCCTCGAAGCTGCCCACTCTGAGTGGATGCACTGGAAATAAGGAGGGATGTTAAGATGTTCAGACCCATTTCAAAGCCAAAACTAGGAGAGAAGTGAATCGGTGTTGTTGAGTATCTAACGTATGAGGCTCAGAGCTAGACCATGGCTTCTCACTGAATTCTCAGCCTTCCCACGGCCTTGTGAGGTAGACTGCGGTGCCCAAAGTCTAGGGATGAGAAAAGTGTTAACCTGCTTTGGCGCACAAAGCTTGCGTGTGGCAGAAGTGGGATTCTATCGCCAACACCTGGTCCGGGGGCTAGCAACAGCAGGCTGCCTCGAAAAAATGACACAAAGGAGCCCTAGCTGGTTTGGCTCAGTGGATAGAGCATCGGCCTATGGACCAAAGGGTCCCAGGTTCGATGCCAGTCAAGGGCACATATCTCAGTGGCAGCCTCCTCCCAGGCCCAGGCCCTGGTTGGGGCTTGTGAGGGAGACAACTAATCGATGTTTCTCTCACATTGATATTTCTGTCTTTCCCTCTCTCTTCTACTCCCTCTAAAAGCCAATGGGAAAATACCCTAGGATAAGGATTAAAGAAAAAAGAAAAGGTGGGGCGAGCAGAAGCTGTCTGGTTAAGCCGGCAGGTGTGAGGCGAGCAAAGGTGGGGCACCAGCTGGGCACTGACCCGCCACTCTTCTTGGTCTTGAGGACCATGTCCTTGTTGCACTGCGGGCACTTTCTGACAGGAGCTGGCACCGTCGGATAGATGGCTTCTTGCTGGGGCACCTCTGCCCCTTCCCCAAAGTATTGGGACAAGGCTTCGTCCAATCTGAAGAAACAGTAAAGCATTTGCAACATTCTTATGTGTGTTTAACATGTGTGACCCGGGAACCAGCTGGTTGCTCAGCCCAGGGGGAAGGCACAGGATTGCACTGGCAAAGCGGCCCTGGCCTGGTGGGTGACACAGCACCCGGAAAGGGCAGCTCTGCTGGTCAGTAGCCTCACATCAAACAAACAGCAGAAGCTGAAACCGGTTTGGCTCAGTGAATAGAGCATCGACCTGAGGACTGAAAGGTCCCAGGGCTTGGTTGCAGGCACATCTCCAGTAGGGGGCGTGCAATAGGCAGCTGATTGATGTTTCTCTCTCATGGATGTTTCTAACTCTCCCTCTCCCTCTCCCTTGCTCTCTGTAAAAAAAATCAATAAAATATATTAAAACAACAACAACAACAAAAACGCACAAGCCAGGCACCCTACTGAAGTCCTGTCTGGGTTCTGACCAGCTCACACATTCACAATGGGACAGAACACCTTTCTAACACACACTGGCTGCTTGCTGAATGGCCCCTCCCAACACCCTGAGAACAGTGGTCCTATCCCAGCACCTGGTTTACTGGTATATGATTGTGCTGCTACTAATTCAAAACAACTGAATCAAGAGAATGGTATTTGGCCAACAGCCCATGGACCAGGTCTCTCTGTTTCGATATTGACAAAGCTCCACGGAAAGGAACACTCGGAGATCAGAAGGAAATGACGGGGAGGAGCCAGCCTCGAGGCTCTGGTGAAAATGGACTGGCCTGGTGGGCAGCGTGTGAGGAACACCTGGTTTTGCTTAGTCATACTAAGAATTCCCACCTCTTAGGGAAATGTACCCTCCCCCACCCCCCATTGCTGTGTGCACTTACTTCTTAGCTTTAGCCACTGCTTCAGTGAAAACCGTCCTGTATTTCTGGATCTGCTGCCTGAGAACCACAGATTTATCCTTCTTCCCCTCGCAGACCAGCTTTAGATCAGCTTCCAGCTCGGCGCGGAGGTCCGGCTTGGACATCTCATAGCCCATGGAGTCATAACCTGCAGAAGAGCAGTGCTCTGTGCGGCCCCGACAGCACAACTTAGAATCTGAGTGACAGCCTCCCCAATGACTCCTTGCAAGCCCCTCCCCTTACCTTCCACAAGTCCCATGCCCAGGTGCCCAGGGAGAAAACGCTTGTCTGGGGTGAGCCCAACGTACATCCGGGCTTTGATCGTCTCGATGTGCTCCGCGTGAGTGGCATCAGTACCTGAAAGCCATTCCAGTTCCTCGGTTAATCCAGACCTCCCCGGTGTGGCCCTCCCTCTGCCTGGATTGCCTATTCCCTGCAATACTCCTCAGTTCAAGGCTGGACCATCTGGAAACCACAATGGCCACCTCACTCTCCCTCACATCCACTCACTCACTAATGCTGTCAACTCCAGCTTTGAAGTTGCATCTTTGTTTCCCCCTCAGCTCAGTGAGACCCACAACCAGAACCCCATCACCCAACTGGTCAGCACACCTCAGGCTCTGGTTTCTGGTCTCTCCCTCCACCCACCCATTCTTTACGTGGGATCAAAGGGATCTTTTATTTATTAACTTTTTAAAATATATTGATTTAAGAGAGGAAGGGAAAGGGAGGGAGGGAGGGGGAAAGGGAAGGGAAGGAAAGGAGAGAGAGGTCGATTTGTTGTTCCACTTATGCACTTATTGGTTGATTCTTGTATGTGCCCTGACCAGGGATCACACCCACAACCTTGGTGTGTCAGGGTGATGCTCTAACCAACTGAGCTACCAGGAGAGGACCAAAGGGACCTTTTTTAAAAAAATATTTTTTTAATTGATTTCAGAGAGGGAGAGGGAGATAGAAACATCAATGATGAGAGAGAAATATTGATCTGCTGCCTCCTGCATGCCCCTTACTGGAGAGTGAGCCTGCAACCTGGGAATGTGTCCTTAGCAAGAATTGAACCCGGAGCACCTCAGTCCACAGGCCAACATTCTATCCACTGAGCCAAGCCAACTAGGGCTGTAGGGACCTTTTAAAACAAGAGTAGGGAACCTTTTTTTCTGCCAAGGGCCTTGTTTATATATCATTCTCTTAATATAAATGTTGCATGAAAAAAGCTCCTAGGATTTACTGAATTTGGAGTCCTTCCTGTGGCTGCCCTGGCAGGGCCAGATCAAATGATTTCATGGCCTATGGACCTAATGTTCCCCACTCCTCTTTAAAAACATAGCTCTGCCACCAGGGAAATGCAAGCCAAACCCACAAAGAAATGTTACTCCATGCCTACTTGGATAACGACCAGATGCAGTGAGTGCTGGTGAGGAGATGGAGACACCAGACCCTCCCACACTGCTAAGGGGATGTAACACGTAGCTGCCACCGTGGAAAACAGCCTGGGGTCCTCACACATAGTCACCCCGACCCAGCAGTTGTACTCCCAGGAGTATACTTGAGAGAACTGAAAATATGTCCACACAAAACTGGGACATAAATGTTCACTGCAGCATTCATATCAGCCACAATGGAAACAACCCAAATGTCTGTCAAGGCAAACAAAATACAGAATGCTACTCAGTAATAAAAAAACAACAACGTCCTGTCCTGACTGGTTTAGCTCGGTAGATAGAGCGTCGGCTTGTGAACTGGAAGGTCCCAGGTTTGATTCCGGTCAGAGACATATACCTTGGTTGCGGGCACATCCCCGGTTTGGGGGTGTGCGGGAGGCACTGATCGATGTTTCTCTGTCAGCGATGTTTCTAACTATCCCTCTCCCTTCCTTTCTGTAAGGAAATCAATGAAATATATATTTTTTAAAAACTTGTTTAAAAAAAGCCTAACACACACTACAATGTGGATGAACGGTGAAAACATGCTAAGTGAGAAGCAAGTTACAAAAGGCCACCTGATGTCTGATTCCGTCATAGGAAATGTCTAAAAATGGCAAACCCATGGTGACAGGAGGGTCGTGGCTGCCTCGGGGGGCCTGGCTGCTCTGGATGGGGGTTCTTGCTGAGGTGAAATGTTTGATTTGTGCTGATAGCTACATCACTTTGTGAATATACTAAACACTGATCTGTGCATTTTAAGTCAGTGAATTACACACTATGTGAATTATGTCTTAATAAAGCTATTAACATTTGAAGGAAGTGCAACCTTACACTGCTCCTTTCCTTAGAGATCTCAGACAGCTGTGCTGACTGCTGGCCCATATCCGAGCCTCCAGGCAGCGCTCCTATTATCAGTCTGGCCTCCCTTCTACGACCACCCCAGCAGCACGTGCTTCCTGCCCATGAGGCTTGCCTTCACTCACCAACATTCTTACCATGAGCTACGGGTGCCCTGCCTACGCCCTGCAAGCCCAGTTGTACCCAATGTGTTGATTTGGTTTGGCTCTCATGTTAGACCAGCCCTTGAAGAGAAGGACCAGGCCTTACACCTGAGCACCAGGGCCCAGGCCTCACACTTTAATGCATCAATCATGGGCGTGAACTACCTCTCATTTTAGCTAAACGCAAGGGCTTTCAGGATAGTCGAGGGATGGCCAGTGGACTCAGGTCAGGGGATGTCTTCCTACATCACAGAACTACAACACTCACTTTGCAGTGAGGAGTTGCCCCCAGAGGAAACAGCCTTCTTCCATGACATCCCAGGCAGGCCCACTCGCAGGCACAGCCCTCTGGACAAGGCTCAGACAGTCCTCAGAGCTGTGAGAAGAAGGGCCAGTAGGTTGGTCACAAGAGAGCCACTTGTAATGCTTTGGCTACAGGGCTTGGTGGGAAAAACAATTGTGACCTGGCTTTTCTTTTTAAACTTCATTTCATTATTTTCTTTTTAAAATATATTTTATTGATTTTTTTTTACAGAGAGAAAGAAAGAGGGAGAGAGAGTTAGAAACATCCATGAGAGACATCGATCAGCTGCCTCCTGCACGCCCCTCACCGGGGATGTGCCTGCAGCCAAGATACATGCCCTTGACCGGAATCGAACCTGGGACCCATCAGTCCACAGGTCAACGCTCTTTCCACTGAGCCAAACTGGTTTCGGCTTCATTTCATTTAAAAAAATAATAATTTTAAATTTACAATTATAGTTGACATACAATATTATGTTAAGTTCAGGTGTACAACCAAGTGATCGAACATTTATATGACTTACAAAATGATCACCTTGATAAACTTAATACCCATTAGACACCATATAAACCTACTTTCTAATTATAAAACAATTATGGGAAAGACTTTAACAAAAACCTAAGACTATGGCCACCCCTGGCTAACAGCAGGGGCCTGGCTGGACTGGGTGTGCGGGAGCCACGCGAGCAGAGACGGGCACCTGGAGGAGGTGGCTGCCACGCAAACCCGAACAAGAGTCCCTGGGGAGACGAGGCTCAGGCTGCTGGACCTCCTGAGACTTCAAAAGATTGAGAGAGGTTTTTATGTGGAATTTCTCAAGTTTTACATGTTGGGACCTTATTTAATACAAACAAATCTCAGCCTGGGCCCAAAATACTGAATCTATGGGCAGCCCCCGTTCCCAGCTGAGGCAGGTGGGAAATGGCTCTTCTAGGCATCTCACACTGTGTCTCATCTGCACCAAGCAAGTTCCCCCCCTCAGGAAACACATGGCAAAGCTCTGGAGTTGAGATGATGGTTAACACTTTTTAGCAATAAGTATTTTAAAATTAAAGTATATACATTTAAGACATAATGCTATTGTATTCCAGAACAGTATAAACCTACTTCTGTATGTGCTGGGAAAGCAAAATATCTGTGTGTGACTCACTCTACCAGTGATCTAATCTAGACCAGTGGTCAGCAAATGCATTAGTCAACAGAGCGGCAAACCGCGGCTCCCGACCACTGGTCTAGACCAAATCCACAGCAACTCTCAGGAACCTCTGCGTGTGTGTGTGTGTGTGGTATAGGGTCTGAGGTGCGCGTGCGTGTGTATGTGTGGTGCAAGGTCTGAGGTGCATGTGTGCTTGTGTGTGTGTGTGTGGTGCAAGGTCTGAGGCACCTATGTGTACATGGGTGGTGCAGAGCAGTGTTAAGAGCATTGACTGTGGAGTTATTTGGACCTACATTTTAATAACACACAGTTTGAGACCTTAGGTTAAGTCCCTAACCTCTCTGAACCTCACTTCAGGTATAAGGCAGGGTCCACATGATAGCACCTGAGAACTCCTAGTTACCATGGTGATAAGCTACTGACCAATGCCATGCTTCTCCATGAGGGCAATGAGGTCGGCTTCAGTGAGCAGCTGGGGTGGACTGGTCTCCCCATCCACCATCTCCACAGTGCTGGGCTGAAAGTGGGAGCCTTTCTCATACACAGGAAGGGTCTACAGAGAGCAGAAGCATCAGTCAAACCATTCTGCCATGGCACTCAGCAAAAGACAGCTTCTAGTCCTAGGAACATGCCCCAGGCTACGCAATGGCTCCAGAGTGGGACCACGACTGCCTTCCTGCACCCCCTGAGGCCCATGGGTACCTGACTGCACCTATGATTTATCACCTTGTCACTCCAGCGGTCATATGGGTACACATCCAGATAGTTTCGGGCCAGAATCATGAGACCATGGGCCACAAAGCGTTCCTGAGAAATGTCAATCTCCACAGTAGTCTCCTGCCCCTGAGCATCCTGGGAGCAGCAAGCTAGGAAATGGCGAACGATAAACTCATATAGTCGCTGTTCATCTCCCTGTAAAGAAAAGAAAGCTGAAACTCCGTCCAGAACAATACTGCTTAGGTCTCAGCATCACTGCTGTGCCACTGGTTGATGCCCTTTTAGGCCACAGTTCTGCACAGAAGGGAGCGCACCACTCCTGCTCCCCTGCTCGAATGTGGCCCTGTGTGCTGATGGGTGTAGGCTGATCAACTTCACAACTCTAGTCATCAGGAAATGATAAGCAAGAGAGTCATGTTGCCCTCAACAGTGGGAAGTGACATTTTGGCTGTAAACCCAACCTAAACAAACAAGGTGAAAGCGTAAGAAGTAACAGGCACCCTTGTACATAAGAGATACAGAGTAAGTATGCATCTAGCAGCCTAAACCCATGGTCGGCAAACTGTGGCTCATGAGCCACATGCGGCTCTTTTGCCCCTTGAGAGTGGCTCTTCCACAAAATACCATGGCCTGGGTGAGTCTATTTTGAATAAGTGGTGTTAGAAGTAGTTTAAAAAATTTGGCTCTCAAATTTTAATTGTTGTACTGTTGATATTTGGCTCTGTTGACTAATGAGTTTGCCTACTACTAGCCTAGACCAACTTCATGAACATAGGGTTGGTGATTTTCTACTAATTCAGCAATCCAGCATTTGGTGAGGCTCAGTCTTTCAAGAGCACATAAGGTGTTCATGCTTATATCCATCAATGCTCCTTCTAAGACTGTATTAGAAGAAGATAATGAGCCGAGACCGGTTTGGCTCAGTGGATAGAGCATCGGCCTGCGGACTGAAAGGTCCCAGGTTTGATTCCGGTCGGGGGCATGTACCTTGCTTTCGGGCACATCTCTTGTGTGGGGCGTGCAGGAGGCAGCTGATCGATGTCTCTCTCTCATGGATGTTTCTGACTTTCTATCCCTCTCCCTTCCTCTCTGTAGAAAATCAATAAAATATATTAAAAAAAAGAAGAAGATAATGAGAGATCTGCACTAATATTTATGTATACACCTGTTAACTCTAGTGTATCATGTATCTAAAAGTTGGAACAGCTGAAACCGGTTTGGCTCAGTGGATGGAGCGTCGGCCTGCGGACTGAAGGATTCCGGGTTTGATTCTGGTTGGGGCATGTGCCTTGGTTGCGGATGCATCCCCCATAGAGGATGTGCGGGAGGTGGCTAATCGATGTTACTCTCTCATTGATGTTTCTAGCTCTCTCTATCTCTCTCTCTCCTTTCCTCTCTGTAAAAAAAATCAAAAAAATATATATAAAAAAAGTTGGAACAACTTAATCCTTCAGAAATAGACTTGGCAAAATAAGTTACAGACCAACCATGCAGTCATTAAATATACTTTAAATTTTTCAGCACATGGAAAAACATAAAATGGAAAAAAAATCGTTTTCAAACTATTTAAGGCTACAATTTTAATGTAAGAATATTATATGCATGCATACAAAACAGACGGTTCTCAGGAGGAGATAAGATTAGAGGACATTTTTTTTCTTCCTTACAATCTTCTGTATTTTCTAAATTGTCTAAAATGAACATGTATTACTTTTTAAATCAGAAAAAAATAGCCTGGCCTGTGTTTCTCAGTGGTTGAGCATCAACCTATGAACCAGGAGGTCAGGGTGATTCCTGGTCAGGGCACAGGCCTGGGTTGTGGGCTTGATCCCTAGTGTGGGGTATGCAGGAGGCAGCCGATCAATGATTCTCTCTCACCACTGATGTTTCTATTTCTCTCTTCTTCTTCCTTCCTCCCTAAAATCAATAAAAGTATGTATTTTTTAAAAATAAAAATGTGTTACTGCTGAAACCAGTTTGGCTCAGTGGATAGAGCGTCGGCCTGTGGACTGAAAGGTCCCAGGTTTGATTCCGGTCAAGGGCATGTACTTTGGTTGCGGGCACATCCCCAGTGGGGGGTGTGCAGGAAGCGGCTGATCGATTTCTCTCTCATCGATGTTCCTGACTTTCTATCCCTCTCCCTTCTTCTCTATAAAAAATAAATAAAATATATTAAAAATAAATAAATAAATAATGTGTTACTAAAAGGAGAAAGAGTCCTAACCGGTTTGGCTCAGTAGATAGAGCATTGGCCCTCAAACTGAAGGGCCCTGGGTTTGATTCCAGTCAAGGGCAACCTTAGTTGTGGTTTCGATCCTCAATAAGGGCATGCAGAGGCAGCTGATTGATGTTTCTCTCTCATCGATGTTTCCAACTCTCTATCCCTCTCCCTTCATCTCTGTAAAATCAATAAAATATAAAAATAAATAAAAAAGGAGAAAGAAGCCCAGCTCAGTGGATTGAGTGTTGTCCCATGCACCAAGAGGCTTCTGGTTCCAGTCCTGGTCAGGGCATATGCCTTGGGGTGTACAGGAGGCAGCTGATTGATGTTTCTCTCTCATCGATGTTTCTATCTTCTTCCTCTCCCTTCCTCTCTTAAAAAAAAAAAAAATTAAAGAACAAAAAGAAAGAAATAAGAAAATGAAAAAGGAAGAAGGAGGAGGAAGAAAAAAGGAAAAAGATGATACCAGACTTTACTAACCTGCAGATGTCAAACAAGCCTAACTAGCTGAGGCATCACAGAGTTTACTCTCCAGCTAAGCAAATACTAAGTGTGGCAGTCCTGCAGTGAGTGCAGTGTGGCAGGAGGGGATGTGGGAAAGGCAATGGAAACGGATCCAGTTTTAGGAGAATAAATAGGATTCTTCCAGGTGACAAGGGAACGAGAGGGCCAGGGTTCTGTATGGGTGGGGGACTGCACAGAGATCAGTTTGGGGATGCAGGGATCAGCAGAGGGAGCTGACAGAGTGGGGATGTGGGTGGGATGAGTAGAGAGCAGAACCCACCCTGGGGGTCTTTCATGGAAGCCAGGCAGAAGACTGTGGAGTAGGAGAGAGCTTTTACAATGACAGCTATTTCATAATCATGTAGTTCCTGCAATAAGGGCCCACTAGAGTAAATTCCAATAGCACCACTAACCCTCAACTCCCTCTGGTTCCAAGAGGCAGCAGGACCAGGGAGACCAACCTGCAAGCTGTTGGTGTATTTGGTGGGGTGGATGGGGGGGTGAGCTTGATCAGATTTGTTTCCGTTGCGTGGGGTGGGGCCCCCCCGCTCTAGAATGCTCTGGGCAAAGGGCCCCCAGCGTGGATCCGGGGTCTGCTGCTCCACTAGTGCTGTCAGGTTTAAGTCTCTGGGAAAAATGTTTGTTTCAGTTCTGGGATAGCTGATGTACCTAAAACAAAGGCAGAGAAACAGAACAAGATATTGGTCCATAAACAATTGAATTCAGTTGATAACACCTGGTGACACCTGCAATCATTCATTTGATCCAGCCAACACAAATGAAGGCAACTTTGGTTACCTACACTGACAGAAGTCCTGAAACGTGCCTTCCAAAACGGGTGAGAAGCAGCAGGCTCTTCTCCGAGGAGATGCAAAGAAGCCAAAGGATAAACGAAAGGAGGGCACAGCAAGGGCACACTCACGGCCTTCTCTAGGCCAGTCTGACAGAGCACCCCCACGATGGCCTGAAAGCTGCAACAGTGTGCACCCCTGCACTTCTCTTCAGCACAGAAATAGCAGTGCTGCCCGTTAGCCACAATGGAGACACCACATGTAATTAAAGCTGATAGCCACTTACACATTGCTGAATTGTCCATGTTCTCTTTTTCAAGCAAATCTTTGAAACCCAGTGTATATTTCACACTTAAGCACGTCCTAATTCAGACACCCCAAATTTCAGGCACTCAGCAGTCAGCTGTAGCGTGTGGCTGCCATACTAGTGTGTGTGTATTACACGGTTCCTGGACGGTACTGGGGGCCCATGACCCTTAAGGCAGGATGGCCTACAACAGGCAAACAACTCCTAAAGGTAAGGTGCTGCCTACCGCCTGCCAGGGCCCAGGGAGAGTTGCTGAGGGATCGAGACTAGGATTTGAATTTACTCTATCGGCCCTTGCTTTAGAAGAGATTTTTTTTAAAAATATATTTTATTGATTTTTTACAGAGAGGAAGGGAGAGGGATAGAAAGTCAGAAACATCGATGAGAGAGAGACATCGATGAGAGAGAGACATCAATCAGCTGCCTCCTGCACGCCCCCTACTGGAGATGTGCCCACAAGCAAGGTACATGCCCCCGAACGGAATCCAACCTGGGACCTTTCAGTCCGCAGGTCGACGCTCCATCCACTGAGCCAAACCGGTCTCGGCATAGAAGAGATTCTTTTTTTAAAATACATTTTTATTGATTTTTTCACAGAGAGGAAGGAAGAGGGATAGAGAGTTAGAAACATCGATAAGAGAGAGACATCGATCAGCTGCCTCCTGCACATCCCCTACTAGGGATGTGCCCACAACCAAGGTACATGCCCTTGACCAGAATCGAACCTGGGACCTTTCAGTCTGCAGGCCAACGCTCTATCCACTGAGCCAAACTGGTCTTGGCTAGAAGAGATTTTTAAAAGAATATATTTTATTGATTTTTTACAGAGAGGAAGGGAGAGTCAGAAACATAGATGATAGAGAAACATCGATCAGCTGCTTCCCGCAATACTCCCGTAACCAAGGTACATGTCCCTGACTGGAATTGAACCTGGAACCCTCCAGTCCACAGGCCAATGCTCTATCCACTGAACCAAACCGACTAGGTCTAGAAGAGATTTTGAAATAACTTTCCATTATTAGGAAAAAGAAGTCAGTGTCAAAATTCTTCTACTTCAGAGCTCAGGTGACATCTAGACAGTGTGATTCCCCATAAACTCTATTTCTAGAATATTCCACGCTGATAAAGTGCATCAAATTCTACCCACAGGTGAGACACTTACCCTTGAGTGTAGAGTTTCTCGGCGATCCTCATGGTCTCTTTGGCGCTTATTCTCAGCTTGCGAGACGCCAGCTTCTCCAGCTCCTGTCAATGTCAGCAGGCACGTTAGGGTATAGTGCAGCCATAGGGCATGGCACAGCCACACCATCACCTCCAGAATGGCTGGACCCATCACTCCAGCTGCTGTCACTTAGAGGGAGAAAGACTGGGCTGAGGGGAAATTCCTGGGCCTGCCTGGCAGAAACCAGGATTTACTCCAGTGGTTCTCAGATCCTGATGTATAGAAGCAAGAATCACCTGGGAAGCAAGCAGATTCCCAGGCCCTGAGCACTAGGGATTCTGACATAGCAGGGAAAGAGGCTGGCAATCTGCATTAAAAAATCTCAACTTGAGGATATGGTATTACTGATTTATAGAGAGAAGAGAGACATGAATGAGACAGAAACATCCATTAGTTACCCCTGTGGATGCTGTGACTGGGGATGGAACCCTTAACCTAAGAATGTGCCCTGACTGGGAACTTAAGCCACAACCTTTTGATATAGGAGATGATGCTCCAACCAACTGAGCCACCCAGCCAGAGAAGGAAATCTGCATTTTTTTTTAACAAGCACCCAGTACAGATTCTAACACAGACTGAGCATCCCAGTTTGGGAACACCCTTCAAATCCTGGAAGTTTCCCTGAACAATGAATGCTATTCTGCCAGCCTCCTGGGGGAGAACCGGTTGTCCTTTCCCCTGGCTGATATTCTGCGATGCTCGGCTACATGGCAAAGTAGATTTACCCGGTGGGGGAGAAATACTCCTGCCTGCTGTCTAAAACCAGTACTGACTCTCTGGCCCCCAGCACGCGCCCTCAAGCTGTCAGGCATGTTTCCGAGCCCCGCTGGCTGCGTCTTCGATCTCTGGAGTCAGCCTCGACAGGATGTTCTCTGACTTTTCCTGCACACTGGTGACTTTGAAGGGGAACCCCAATGTGTTTACTCAGACTGTGTCATGGATGGAGCTCATAGGGTCAAAAAATTTGTTCTTGAGTAGGCTCATATAGCAGATATTTAAATACTTACATATTATGCAGAAACATTTTTTAAAAAAGAGCTTAGCTAGGAAAAACAAAGTATTCCAATTACAACTCTGCAAAAAATAAGCATATAGAAAAAAGGAAGACATCAAGGTTACATCAGTAGTTACACAGGAATGGTGAGGTGATGGTTGATTTATCTTCCCTTTTTTTTTGTTTCCCAAACTCCACATAAAATAGTTATATTGCATTAATAACTTACTATAAAAACACAGAGGCCAAGCAGGCCCAGGATTTGGAGTTTGTTTTTTCCAAGCCCTGTGTGGCCCTGTGAAGAGTGATGTTATTGTGCTATCACCTGGTCCTAAAAAACAGGAAGGAAGGGCTGGCACAATCCCCCCAGAACATACCACAGTGTCCAAAGCTTGAGGCCTCCACTTGCTCTTTGCCTTAGAATTGACCTCCACCACAGTCGCCCTGGGGTCCTGGAAAGCCAAGAAAAGCAGAGGCACGTGAACCTGCTGGTACCCACCCTCTGCCACTTTCCTGCAAGGCCCTGCTTAGTGTTCTCCTCACCCACTGTCAGCAGAGACCCTAATCATCCCTTGAAAGTGCTTCATGTAACACTGGCCTGTCATCCAGTGTGGTGGGTGCCATCACCACCTTCCTACTCAAACAAGACCACGAGGGACAACTTCACAAGCTCTCAGGTGCCTCTTCTGGAGCCTGTGAATGACAGCAGCCAACGCCTCTCCTAAGTATAGCCTCTAATCTCAAATGCATGGAGTTACTTATTTTTTTAAAATTCTTGATAATACAGAATTAGAAATAGGAGAAATTATATAAGCTGAAGAAATTCTAACTTTAAGACCAACTTCACACTTTTAAGAAACTTCAAGTAGACAAAGAACTCAACTTAAGTGATTTGGTAATGAGAATATTTGCATATCAAAATCCAAATCTCTCTTTCCAAATAGACTGGGACCAGGTACTCTTGACAAGGAGCTCAAAGTATCCCACCTGCTTTTTTTTTGCACTATCCTATCCTATATAATAAAAGTATAGTATGCAAATTGTCCCAACTGGGAGTTGTCTGGGAGTTGGACCAGGGGCAGGGCCGGCTAGGGGAAGGGAGGGATGCCCTGGCCAGTGGTGGCAGCAGGTGACGGGGGTACAAGTGGGAAGGGAAGGGGAAAGGGAGGGAAGTCCTCATGGTGGCAGGTAGACAGGGGAAGGGAGGAAGTACCTGGCTGGCAGCTAGCAGCTAGCAGCCAGCAGCCACTAGGAACCCTACCAGTGCATGAACTTTGTGCACTGAGCCTCTAGTACCCTAACAAAGCACATAAAAGGGCAGGTCTTTTTTACTGAACAGATAAATGTGCAGGATGGCTTTGTGACCTTCACAGTCAAAGGGTGAAGTAGTGGACAAATGACTCCTGGGAGGCAGCGTGCTCTGCAGGAGCTGGAGTCAGACACACTGGGACCCAGTCCTTGCTCTGCCCCTTACTGGCTAAAATGTGTCTGTGCAGTTCCTTCACTCTCTCTAGCCCCTCATCTGTAATATGAGAGACCACCACCTGTGCAGGCAGTATTCTAAAGAAAGTCACATGTAAACACACAGTGTGTGTCTGGCACAAAGCAGGTACTCAACGGTCATTACTTTCCTTAGCAAATCAATACTAAACCTGCCAATGGGCTACAGCTGAGAAGCACAGCTGACTCATCAAACCTAGAGAGCTCCAAGTTTTCTTTAGGTGCCACAGGGTGCAGCCCTGGGTTAACACCGGCAGTCAAGTGCTGACTGACAGGAAGCAGCATTGCGAAGTGGACAATCAGTCTAAGGCAGTGGTCAGCAAAATGCGGCTCGTGAGCTGCGGTTTGCCACTCTGTTGACTGAGTTTGCCGACCACTGGACAGATTAAATATTACCGTGTAGGTGGAAACTGCGAGGATTAGGCAATTGTGGCATATTATGTGCAAAGAGGTAAAGGGTAGTATATGACAGTGGTTGGCAAACTCATTAGTCAACAGAGAGGCAAACCATGGCTCGGGAGCTTCATGTGGCTCTCAAGACGCAGTCTGCCAACCACATGGTCTAACGGATACAGCTGACACTGACTGGCCTGTGGCTGAGCTAGTCCTTTGCAAGTGCTGCTCTCTTGACTGGTACATGCTTTCTCCACGTCCTCCTATGGCTGCCTGCTGCTAATCACTCCAGCCTTCCCTGACATAGCTTTCCTGACCACCATGACTAGAATAATTCCCCTTTCTTCTCCCCCTGGCCATTCTCTATTCATTTATCCTACTTTTACCTCCAGTCCTTTATCATTGTGTAAAATTAACTTGTTCACTCATTTGAGATTTTCATCTCTTTAGATTTCATCTGACTAAATAGCCGAAACAGTCAGACCAGAAGCTGTCCAACTCCTTCCATTTGGAGAGCGCATGGCCCACACTGACCCAGCTGGTCCTTATTAGCTGCTTCAACAGGCCTCAGCTTCAGGGGAGAGTTTTGTAAACATTTCTCATTTTACCTAAAAGTTCCACAGGTCCTTTTTTCCACAATTTTTAGTGCTGTTTTCATGAGGTTCTACTCTTATGGTCCCAAAAAGTGATATCCTGAAAGCTACAGCTCAGGGTGAAATGAGACAGAATCACCTCCACCAAGAAACACTTGGGAAATTAGAGTTTTCCCAGATCACTGAGATTTCAAAATATTTCTTACCTCCATGCACAGTTGATAGAGGACAAGACAAGCCGTGTGGTTAAAGAGACGATGCCTTTTCCAAATGAATTCTACGATGCCTTCTCTGTGGTCATGTGTTACTATAGGGGAAACACGAACAGGAAGGCTGTGCCTCAGCCACATGATATGACAGGTAAACTAGGAGTATTATAGCGAAAGTCAAAAGAATATGAAAATAGCCGAGACCGGTTTGGCTCAGTGGATAGAGCGTCGGCCTGCGGACTGAAAGGTCCCGGGTTCGATTCCGGTCAGGGGCATGTACCTTGCTTGCGGGCACATCTCCAGTGTGGGGTGTGCAGGAGGCGGCTGATTGATGTCTCTCTCTCATCGATGTTTCTGACTTTCTATCCCTCTCCCTTCCTCTCTGTGAAAAATCAATAAAATATATTTAAAAAAAAAAAGAATATGAAATAGAGAAGGTCACTGAGGAAATGATGTGGATTCTGAATATTGTAATGGGGTAGAATAAAGATCAGCAAAACTAAAAATGAACATTTAATTAATGCCACTGATAATCATAGAGCCCTGGGTTATTCTGGGCCTGTAGGTTCCATATCATAAACATCTCCCTAGCCCTACCTTTAATTTTATGAAAGATTTCTGGCACAAAAGCCTGAATGGCTTTAAACCTCTCCACCACAAACCCCAGTGTTGGGAACTGGCAGCTGCCATAACTGATTAGCTGTTCTGCCAACACCTGGGGGAAAATCTTCTGCAGCCTCAGGGTCTGGAACCTTGTGAAAGCAGCTCCTAGAAAGCGAAGAAGGAAAGGAAGAACAAGAAAATGATGTCCTGCAAGGTCAAAGCTAGCTGCACATATTTACACACAAACCTCATTCTTGGTTCCATATCCCAAAACCCAACAGCTGCATGACCAGCAAAGGAGCTGGTGCGGCCCCTCACCAATCCTCAGGTCCAGCTCCTGCCTCACGTCCACAGCATCGCTCACTCTCTGGTCGGGCTGGGTCAGGTTTTCACAGGCCATCGTGACGGCTCGGGGGGTGATCTCAGAGAAACGGGCCCTCAACACCTGCAGACTGGGCTTCACTGCAGAACAGAGATGGTCACCAAGGTCAGAACCAAGTCACACCACCCTCTCATCATAAAGGGCTCCCTGTTCTTAGGCCACCTTGAACGAAAAAAGCTGGACAGTTCAAGAAGCTGTGAAGCATCCAATTGAGTGAGCAATATGCTTTCTCAGAGGGAATTCATTATAGCCGCCAAGGTGAGCACTGTCAGCAACCATAGTGGGCTAAATTTAGCTATTAACTGAGACCGTGTTGGTGAGCCTTTCAAGACTTTAATTTCACTTGCTCTTAGATCTTTTGGGAAAAGAAAAACGTTAACAGATCCTATGAGGGAATTTCATGTCCTGTCATGGAAATAACATATACACTATACTTGAAAGTTAATGCATTTAAATGCCAGGAGTCGCCCTGGCTGGAGTGCCATCCCATACAATGAAAGGTCATGGGTTCGATTCCCAGTCAGGGCCCATTCTCATGTTGTGGGTTTGATACCCAGTCGAGGTACATACTGGAGGCAAATGATTGTTGTTTCCCACTCACATCGATGCTTCTCTTTCTCTCTCCCTCTTCCTTCCTCTCTCTAAAAAAAGAAAATACCTTACAACAAAATTTTTAAGAATTAAAACAAAATTTCAGGAATCATTATAGCTTCAGACTCACATTTACATTCATTTCAACATTTATGAATGTTCAGGAGGTAAAATTAATATAGATTTTAAAAAATGGAATCTTGTCCTGGTCGCTTTGTTAACTGGTTAGAGCATCGGCCTGCCCACTGGAGGGTCTTGGGTTTGATTTCTGGACAAGGGCATGTACCTGGGATGCAGGCTCCATTCCCACCCATAGTTGGGGCAAGTGTAAGAAGCAACAAATCCATGTGTCTCTCCACATTAATGTTCCTCTCTTCTTTCCCCTTCCTTCCCCCTCTGTAAAAATCAGTGGGGAAAATTTTCTGACTCCTTGAAGATTTTAAAAAAAGGAATCTTACATAATGTTATTAACCAATGTTACCTCAATAAACTTAATTTTAAAACTGATTTGAGAGGGAAACATCAAACTGTTGTCCCATTTATGCACTCATTGGTTGATTCTTGTATATGTCCTGACCAGGGATTGGGCCACAATCTCAAACCTTGTTGTGTTGGGTCAATTTTCCAATCAATTGAGCTATCTGGCCTGGGGAGAGGGGAGCTACTGATGGATGTTTCTCTCTCTGCCTTTCCCTTATTATCTACCTTAAAAAGAATCAGTAACAAATATTTTAAAATAAAAAATAGAAAATAAAGTCCCTGTTTCCAAGGAGCTGGCAATGTACTTGGAGCTAATAATAGTAAGGCCTGGGCTACAGGATCTCTGTGTGATTGGTTCATTCAGTCCTTTAGACTCTGGGAACTGTGCCAGGCTGGCTGCCTTTCCAGAAGAGGAAGCCGAGGCTCCCAAGGGGTCAGTGACTTGCTCCAGGACACACAGCCAGTGTGAATGGCAAGGGGGACTCAGGAGGAAGAGTATATGGGGAGGAACTCAGACGCAGCCACTCACACATCTATGCCAGAGAATCATCTATATACATTCCCAAAGTACAGAAACTTAGAAGGGGTATCACTTACCAGCCTTGCATACGTGGATAATCTCAAACCCAATATTTTCACCCTCTCTATCACAGTCAGTCCAGATCACCAGGGCCTGGCACTGCCGAGTCTCTCGTTCCAGAGTTTTCTGAAGTTCGCAGGGAAAGAGCAGTGAGAGCACAACCCGTGGTGGGAATTTCTCTGTACCTCTCCAACTAAACAGATCCGACTAAGCATTAACAATGTTCTTAGAATATGCACCATGTGAAAAAAAGAAACCAGAGAAAACTATGCTTACCAGTTCTAAGGGTGGTGAAGAAGCTAGCACAACCCTTCAGCTTAGAGTCAGACTCATCAATGAGCTTCTAGAAGCCTGAGGTTAATGCAACCATACCAGCAAGAAGAGACTCGAAACTCAGTTCTCATAGAACATGTAACTCTGTTTATGTTCTGGTTAAAAAGAATGGACTCCTAATTGAGATTCATCCCAAGGTTTCCCAGTCAGCACTGAATTAACTACAGGTGCTCTGACTGCTTGAAAACTCACAATTTACTGTCAAATGACCATTTTACATACTTTGTAGTCTCTTCATCCTAACTAGAGATGGGGTCGGCGCTAGAATTAGTAATTTAACAATACTTATTCTTAGAGTTTATTTAAACAACTATTATTCATAATAAGGCTGACTCCAATCCTTTGGCCACTTATTTCCAATGGCTTCATTTTGGGGATACTTTTTTTGAATCATGGCACTTAGTTTGGTGGGAAACTTTGCCTCTGAATTCTAATGCATTAAAACAGAGCAATCACTCAGTTCAGTTATCTGTGGTTGTTCAACTCCAGTGCCATGTCTTCCAAATGATCCCACCTTGATGTCTACAAAGTTCTCTGGGCAGTACTTCTCAATTTCTGCTTCAAAGAGGACAAGAGGATTGCAGCTCTGCCTAGAAAAGAAATAAAAACTCACAAAAATCCCACATCAGCACGATGGGAAGTCCTCCATTTTAATGAGAAAACTTTACCCCAGTGCACTCAGGGAGGGATCCCTGCATGAAAATGCCAGAGATCAAAAGCAAGACTCAGACCCTCTGCACGATGCACTTTCCACTTCCCAGGACTACTAGCAGGAGCTGCTAGGAAGAAATTCTAGAAGCCTCCCATGAATATTTGCTATCAGATAAATGCAATCCAATGACTGCATGACAAAGTTCTGGCTATTTTGGGAAGCACACTTCAAGCAACTCTTTATTTTATGCCTTTGGTGAATCCATTAATCCTAGGTCATTTCTATAGCCTCACGCTTTGTTTCCCCAAAACTCATATTCTGGAATCCTAACACCAAAGTGATGGTGTTAGGAGGTGAGGCCTTTGGGGGTGGTTAGGTCATGAGGGTGGAGTCTCATGAGTGGGATCAGTATGCTTATAAAAGAGACCACACAAACTCTCTAGACTTTCCACCAGGTAAAGGCGCAGTGAGAGGCCAGCAGTTGGCACCCAGACCTCCTCCTTCCAGCCTCCATAACAGAGAGAAGTAAATTTGTTGTTTATAAACCAACCAGTCTGTGGTATTTCACTATAACAGAATGAACTAATTCAGTCATCTTAATTTTATAGGTTACACACAACAGGATCAATATGCCTCAAAATTCCTGTAATGGCCCTAACCGGTTTGGCTCAGTGGATACAGTGTCGGCCTGGGGACTGAAGGGTCCCAGGTTCAATTCCAGTCAAGTGCATGTACCTTGGTTGCGGGCACATCCCCAGTAGGGAGTGTGCAGGAGGCAGCTGATTGATGTTTCTCTCTCATTGATGTTTCTAACTCTCTATCCCTCTCCCTTCCTCTCTGTAAAAAAAATCAATAAAATATATTTTAAAAATTCCTGTAATGTTCTACAACTTACTATAATAATCTGCAAGTTCTGCTCCCCAAGAATTGTACTGACCATTTACGAAACTGCATCTGGAAATCATGAGCCAGCAAATGTCCGGAAACCGAAGTCATTATCATAGTAACATTCTAAATGGCAACAAAATTTGAATCAGTCTTTTAGCAATTATATTTTACTACATCATTCAAATAAAAAGGAGAAACTTCTACTGAGGAAATGAAAGTGCTTAGGAGGAGGTTGGAATGAATAGGTGGTGGAGAGGGTTTTAGGGAAGTGAAAATAATGATGGAGATGTGTTTACATACATCTGTCCAAACTCAAAGAAAATACAACATGGAATGAACCCTAAAGGACTCTGAGTGATAATAATGTGTCAAGGTAGGTTTGTCAGGTATCACAAATGTACCACTTTGATGAGGGATGTTCTTTTGTTTGTTTGTTTTTCTTTTCTTAATGAGTGTTGATAATGAGGGAGGTTGTGTGTGTGTGTGTGTGTGTGTGTGTGTGTGTGTGTGTGAAGGAAGGGGGGAGAGGGTGTGTAGGAACTCTCTGTACTTTCCTCTCCCCTCAATTTTGCTGAGAATCTGAAATTGCTCTAAAAAAAAATAAAGTTTATTAAAAAAATACACAAACAAACAAACCCAGTTGATTGGGAAGAAATAAATATAAATATAGCTCTTTGGAAACAAAAGCCATAGTAATACAATTAAATCACCATTTTAACTCTAGTACCCTGATGCTTTTTGTAGCATTTAAAATTTCCTCAAACTGTTGTACATTAGCTTCTTTCTTGTTATAAAAATAGCTGAGAAGGGACCACATTTTTTTATTAAAAGGAGACTTCCTTACAAATTATAAAGTAATCACCTGTAACCAGGGATCTTTAGGTCATAACAATAGTTATTCTTAAAAGACAGTGCATATTCTACAATGGCCAGGCTTTCTAACTTCTTAAGTAATTCTAAAATACATACAATTTAGGGAGAACTTGTAGTAAACAGCTGCTCTTTTTAGCCACAATTAAAAAGGAAAGGAATGTATATCAAAGGGGCAGCTGATCTGAAAGCACGCTTCCGTTGTACGATAGAAAACTGTACCACCCACCTGGCCACACAGATGATAATCAAATTCATAGATCTTGTTGAATTTAGAAAGTCCTTCCCTCTATAAAACAAAACAAAGAAAATACATAAACCACATAAAAAGGATTCCTTAGCATAAAGATAAAGCAAAACCCTGCTAAGTGAGAATATTAAAAATGCAACAGCATTTCCTATAGAGGCTGGGTTAACTTACTAACACCATTTATTTAGTGGTCCCTCAAAACACAGTTACAAGCATGGACCTGATGAAGCCCATGGAATTTCTATGCTGGAAGGCAACCTTGAGATCAGCTAATACAACATCTTTTTATAGATGAGAATGGATTTGTCTAAGTCACAAGACAAATCAATGGCAGAGAAAGGATTAGGGCATCTTTGGATTTTCTTTCCTCTCCACACATTTCTACTACTTCCTGACTATAAAACTGTAACAATAAACCGTGAACGTGGGCAAATCATTCACCTTTCTGAACCTCAATTTATTGTTAATGAAGTTACCTCTAAGGTCTCCCTGGCTCTGAAATCTATGAGCACTATGAGACTCAATCAGGACTGCGGTCAGTCTACAAAGCACTTCAGCTGTACTTCTGAATGAGCAAGAGCCTTTCTAAGGAGATCCCATCTTCTTCCACAAAGGTCAAAAGTACAATGGACCTCTGAACAAGATGGGGTTGGGGCAGCAACCCCTACTCAGTCAAAAATCTTCATATAACTTTTTAAAATTCTCACCTGAGGTTATGTTTTTACTGATTTTTAGAGAGGGAGGGAGGGAGAAAGAGAAACATTGAGGTGACAGAGAAACATCAATCAGCCTCCCCTGCATGCACCCCGAATGGGAATTAAACCACAAACTTTTGGTGTACTGGATGATGCTCCAACCAACTGCGCCACCAAGGCTGCATATAACTTTTGACTCCCCCAAAACTTAACTACTAGTAGCATACTGTTGACCGGCTTATGATAACAAACAGCATATATTTTGTATATAATATGTATTGAATACTGTATTTTTACAGTAAACTATGGGGGGAAATGCTATTAAGAAAATCATAAGTAAAATATATTTACAGTACTGTACATATTTATTGAAAAAATCCATGCATATGTGAACCCATGCAGTTCAAACCCATAAAGGGTCAACTGCATTTGTGCGAGTTTCATACCAATAATGCGCAGAAGACAAGGGAAAGGCAAAATGGGACCTGGGGAAACTTCTGTTAACGGGCAAAGGAAAATCACTGTGGACAAGATTCTCTTTCAGCTCACAAATACAATTTTTCTGGGTGGAACATTGAATGCGCTTCTTTGAGGCAAAATGGCAAATTTATTTTTATTTGTTTAAAGATTTTAAAATTTATTTTTAGGGAGAGAGAGGAAAAAAAGTCAATAAAAGAAAAACATTGATTGGCTGCCTTCTGCACACCTCCTACCAGGGATTGAGCTTGAAACCTGGGCATGTGCCCTGACCGGGAATAGACTCGGCAAGCCTTTGGTGCATAGGACGAGACCCAGCCAACTGAGCCACACCAGCAAGAGCTGTAATGGCAAATTTAAAGAGGGATTTATCTGATGCTTAAGAGCTCAATGCTGCCGAAACCGGTTTGGCTCAGTGGATAGAGCATCAGTCTGCG
Organism: Lasiurus cinereus; assembly: GCA_011751065.1. Classification (NCBI taxonomy): domain Eukaryota; kingdom Metazoa; phylum Chordata; class Mammalia; order Chiroptera; family Vespertilionidae; genus Lasiurus; species Lasiurus cinereus. The sequence continues at coordinate 2,065,278 of JAAGEH010000376.1, forward strand.
GACTGAAAGGTCCCAGGTTTGATTCTGGTCAAGGGCATGTATCTTGGTTGTGGGCACATCCCCAGTAGAGGGCGTGCAAGAGGCAGCTGATCAATGTCTCTCATCGATGTTTCTAGCTCTCTATCTCCCTTCCTCTCTGTAAAAAATCAATAAAATATATTAAAAATAAAAAAAGCTCAATGCCAAAAAAATAAATAAAAATAAAAGTTTAGTGCTTTAATGTTGCCAAGAAAAGAGATGCCCTCTTAAGCCTTTACAATACAATAGTCCCCCTTATCCTCAGAGAATACATTCCAAGACCCCCAGTAGATCCCTGAATCCTCAGTACTATTGAACCCTACATCTACTGGTTTGTTTGTTTTTATCACACACCTACCATTTTACTTAAAGGAAGCATTTTATAGATTCCCTTTGGCATATCTGAATTGCCAGCTGTTGTGTTTTGGGGCCATCATTAAGCAAAATAAGGGCTACCTGAACATATGCACTGCGATACTACACATCCAGCTGGTATCTGAGACGTCTGCTAAGTGCGTGGTAGGTGGGCAGGCAGCGTACACAGTGTGGACAGCTGAAAAGATTCTAACGTGGGACAAAGTGGAACAGCACAATATTTCATCATACTATTCTGAACGGTGCACAATTTAAAACTTAAAAGTGGTTTACTTCTGGAACTTTCCATTTAAAATGTTCAGAGTGTGGTTGACCACGTAACAAATCATGAAAAGTAAAACCTCGGATAAGAGGAGACTATGGTAATACAGAATAAAAACTACTTAATCAATGGTTTCTATTTCCTTCCCCCTATTTTTTTTAAGGAAGCACTGAAGTCTTCTCAAAATCTTATATGGACCCTGACACATAACAAGGCTGAGGTACCGGCTGAATCCTGCCACTCAACCTTTCCCCAGCCCAACCACAGTGGCTCTGAGGTGCACATCAATGGCCCTCAGGTCTCTTTGGAACAGCGTCTTAAACCACTGTCTGATGCTCTCCAGGCAAGTGATGCACCTAATAGCAAGTGTGATCTGAGGTTCAGGGCTTTCCGAGGAAGCCTTCCTTACCAATGGGTAGTTTTGAGTATGTAAAATGTTTTCCTGGTATTTCAAACTTTCCTCTCTGTAATTCTGAGGATAGTACACTCTTGGGTGAAGTTCTCAGATGCTTTAGGCTGCTCCCCAATTACAGTGGCGTTTTGGAGCCTAGAGAAAGGAACCCTAATTGATAGACCAAGAGTGTAGCTTCCCTTCCAAGCACGCCTCATGCTACTGAAGAAGAGCCTGTCACACCTTCTTTGAGCATGTTGATCACACTGCTGCCACCGAATCTGCAGCAGGATCCTTTTAAGATTCCTCCTTCTGCCCTGGCCAGTGTGGCTTAGTCATCCCGTGCACCAAGAGGTGGCCAGTTTGATTATGGGTCAGGGCACATGTTCGGATTGCGGGCTAGATCCCCAGTACAGGGCATGCAGGAGGCAATTGATACCTCTCTTCCTCTCTCTCTCTCTCTCTCAAATCAATAAAAACATATTTTTTTAAATTTAAACAATTTTCTCCTGAATGTAAAAATAAAACTATGAAAACTATAGAAAAGTCCTCAAGGATCTATAAGTTATTAGCAGTGATTACTGTGGGTAGTGTCCCTCACTTAGTTTCAGGGTAAGGAACTTGAGGAAAAAGTTCTTGAAGAAGAGACATTTAAACAGAGCCCTGAAAGATACAGAAGTAAACTAGTTAGGTGTAGATGGGCCATTTTCAAGAGGCCCAGACCCTTATAAGTTGACAAACATTGGGTCAGTCACCAGGACTTTTGGCGCTGAAAAGTTGAAGCTCTCATCTAGCACTCCAAACAACCTTGGCTCCTACTCTCACTAGCCACACACTAGAAATAGAAATCTAAGGATCCTAGGTCTTGAAAGAAAAAAGAGCAGGGAACTTCTTATCCCATGCTCTCAGAATGTTTTCCCCAATACATTTCTAGGATCCACTTTTATTATTTGGGAGATTTTCCTGAATAGTTCTTAAGACTTTCCTATCAAACCTTTTCTCACTTTCCCCTTTCTTTGTGCCCCCAGTGTGTCTAGAAACATCTTATCTCTTACTCGCCTCTCTCTTGGAACCAGTTTGTATGATAGTGTGAACCCTGAGAAAGAAGATACCTACTAAGAAGGACTCCTGGCGGCTAACTGGGCTCAAATTTAAAAAACAAACAGCCCTGGCCAGTGTGGCTCAGTTGGTTGAGCATCATCCCATGAACTAAAAGGTCAAGGAACATGCAGGCTCCATCCCTAGAAGGAGGCGTGCATGAGGCAGCCAATGGAAGTTTCTCTCCTTTCCTCTAATTAATTAAAATTAAAAAACCCACAAAAACAAACAAACAAAAAAACAGAGCCCAACAGCCATTTCTACACAGGGGCTTCTCACATAATTTGCACTTCACAGAGAAGCCTGCATTGCACTGCCTGCCTAACTGTTATGTCATTTGAGACAGCCCCTGCTAAGGAGTTTCTGGAACAATATTTCAACCAACAGGAATGAAGCTTTCCCCATCCAATCGGAGCAGTGTTGCCATATTCTCATAAGCTTCTCCACAAACCAATCAGAGAAGCTCCATTCAGACCAATCATAGTGTCTTTTGGATCAATCAAACTGAGGTGAGAGTTGAAGGGACTAGACAGGTACTAGAGTTGGGACTTCTGGCAAAATAAACCAGCTCCCCTCTGGCGCTGAGAGCACACTTTCTCCTTCCACTTAATACAGTTTTCCCAGCCGGAGCTGAAACTGAAACACGGATGGGATATCACCTCCTGATGTTTTGCCCTGAATAGTTTCCTTCTTGACTGTGACCGCAAATTGGGGATTCCTGTGTTGAACTGGCACTAAGGACCATGGGTTGAGGGCTGCCATCTGCCTCTACTCCCCAAACCTTACATAATGTTGCCCTGTCAATATACACTTAGAGGCTGTAAAGTCAGCGGCGCTGCATTATACAGAAGTAATGGCAGAAAATAGGCTACCTGGGAATGATCGGGCAGGACGTGAATGCCAAGTTAAAGGAGTTTGGTCAGTGCTTCCCAACTTAACCGAGTTTTAGAATCCGGAGGAAAAAATTTTGAAATAGAGATTACCCTAAGTCTCACTCCAAATCCACCAAAGAGCCAGTGCCCTAGGTGGTTTTGAGGACCAGACAAGTTTGGCAACCACTGCTGTTGGCAAGGAAGATCAAGGGTTTTCAAGCAGATGAGTGAAACCTCTTAACTACATTTTTAAATGCCCGTCAGTCCTACGAACGACAGGAGGCCATTGCAATAGTCTGGAGGAGACAGAAAAGACAGACACAGGTGGGAGAAAAGTCGCCTTTATCGCTAATCCCCGTACCCACCAAGATGTCCCGCTTCCCGGGCCCCACCAAGTACAGCTGATTGGAAATGTGGCCCCTTACCCGCCTCATGCGACCCTTGGACAGCAGGTCGGCGATCCCCTTGGCCGCGTCGTTTTTCTCCGCCACACAGAGGACTTTCCGCACGCCTCGGAAGGTCACCTCCATGGCGGAGGTGGGAAAGGTCCGGCCTCCAGGCCGATGCAGACACCGGAGCGCGCAGCGGGAGACGGAAAAGATCATCCCGGGAGCCTGCACATGCTGTGGAACACAGAGGTGAGGGTCACCCCGCACCGACCCTAAGGGAACCAGAGCCTACGAGAGCCGCCAGTGCGCGGGGCGCTCTGCTCCCAAAAGCCCACCCGGCTTCGGGGCTACGACCACTTGGCCTTCTACTCTCCACCCTTCGCTTCCGCCCGCCTTCTCCAGCAACTTCCGCCAGGCGCGAGTCCATAGCAGCACCGAGAACTACAACTCCCGCACTGCCCCGCGCTCTCGGATTCCTGGTCCCAACACATTTCCGCTTCCCCGCATCATTTCCTTTCTTTCCTGACAGTGTTAGTTAATCGATTGGTCCTTGCTCCACAGTCCCGCTCCGAGACTTTCAGTCACTATCTTTTCCGCTCTTGCTCGGAAATCTACGCGAATGTTTCCGGGTCAAGCGGCTCCAATACCGCGAGTCATGTGATACCAAGATGGCGTCGCCGCTGTAGCTGTCTTCGGGTTGTGGCGTCCAAGGAGCGGGACCGTTTCTGCCCTCGGGTCGTGGGGGCGGCAAACGCTTGGCTGGTTCATGCGGCAGCTTGTAGCCCACGTTAGGTACCAGGTCAGGTCCGGGTCTGTTGCTACCACCGGTGGGTTCGGGGAAGTCCCGGTGACTTCGCTGCAGGTGCTCTGCGCCGGCCGCGCTTGCCAGAAGAAGAGGGTAGAGGGTAGCCCGCCTTCCTGACTTCTGGACCTGCGGAGTTCATGAATCCTGGAGGTCCCTGGAGGGGATACATCTCTGAGGGGCTGCGGAGTTTGAGTTCTTGGGTGTGTGAGAGGCAGGCAAGTACCCCTAAGGGCGCAACGAAGTCAACAAAGACTTTGCTTCCTCTTGCAGAGGCCTGGCTTCCCCGCGTTGATTACCCCAGCGTTCTTTCTCACTTCCTCTCAATGTTCTCTCTGCATACCTGGAAATATGATCAGTGCCCCTGACGTGGTGGCCTTCACCAAAGAGGACGAGTATGAGGAGGAGCCTTACAATAAGCCGGCCCTGCCAGAAGAGTACTCGGTGCCACTCTTCCCCTTCACGAGCCAGGGAGCTAACCCATGGTCCAAACTGTCCGGAGCCAAGTTCTCTCGGGACTTCATCCTTATTTCCGAGTTCTCGGAGCAGGTGGGACCCCAGCCCTTGCTGACCATCCCCAATGATACCAAAGTTTTTGGTACTTTTGATCTCAATTACTTCTCCTTACGGATCATGTCTGTGGATTACCAGGCTTCCTTCGTGGGCCATCCTCCTGGTTCTGCCTATCCCAAGCTGAACTTCGTGGAGGATTCCAAGGTGGTGCTGGGAGACTCCAAAGAGGGAGCCTTTGCTTATGTGCACCACCTCACCCTGTATGACCTGGAGGCCCGTGGCTTTGTGAGGCCCTTTTGCATGGCTTATATCTCAGCAGACCAGCACAAAATCATGCAGCAGTTCCAGGAGCTTTCAGCTGAATTTTCCAAAGCTTCAGAGTACTTGAAGACAGGCAACAGGAAGGCCTTTGCGGTGGAACTTGAAAAAAAGCTGAAAGACTTGGATTACACTAGGACAGTGCTGCACACTGAAACGGAGATCCAGAAGAAAGCCAATGACAAGGGCTTTTACTCATCTCAGGCAATTGAGAAAGCCAATGAACTGGCTAGTGTAGAGAAATCCATCATTGAACATCAAGACCTCCTGAAGCAGATCCGCTCATACCCTCATCGGAAATTGAAGGAGTCTGATTTATGTTCTGGGGAGATAGAGCATGCTCAGGATCAGCCTAACCAGGCATCCACTACTTCTAACCTTGATGAGTATGCTGACACAGACCTTTACACCTGCAGACCTGCCTACACCCCAAAACTCATCAAAGCAAAGTCCACTAAGTGTTTTGACAAGAAGTTGAAGACCTTGGAAGAGCTCTGTGACACTGAGTATTTCACCAAAACCCTGGCTCAGCTCAGCCACATTGAGCACATGTTCAGAGGAGACCTGTGCTATCTCCTGACTAGCCAGATTGACAGAGCACTACTAAAGCAACAGCACATAACAAACTTTCTCTTTGAAGACTTTACAGATGATGATAGAATGGTAGAGAAACAAGAAAGCATACCCTCTAAGCACAGTCAAGACAAGCCACCTTCCAGATCTTTAGAAGAATGCCCAATTCCTCAAGTATTAATTAGTGTTGGCTCTTACAAGTCCAGTGTGGAGTCTGTGCTCATCAAGATGGAGCAGGAGTTTGGAGGTGAGGACTGTAAGGAAGTGGAGGTGGCAGAAATGGGCAGTTTTGATCTCCAGGGAAACTTAGACTACTTGGAAATGGATATGAAAGGGAGTATCAGCAGTGGTGAAAGCATTGAGGTTCTAGGCACGGAGAAGTCCACCTCTGTGCTGTCGAAATCTGACAGTCAGGCCAGCCTCATGGTGCCACTGAGCCCCCAGGTGATCCGGAGCAAAGCAGCCAGCCATCGGACCATCAGTGAGGACAGTATAGAAGTCCTCAGTACCTGCCCCTCTGAAGCCCTCATCCCTGATGACTTTAAGGCCAGCTACCCAAGTGCTATTAATGAAGAAGAATCATATGCAGATGACCATGAGGGAGCCATCCACTTCCAGGCAAGCATCATAACCAAGGTGGGTGAGCCAGAGGAAAACACTTCGTCACAAGTAGACTCTTGCAGCATTGGGAAAGAGAGTGACAGTCTGCTGCTGCCACTCACCATTCCAGTCCACACACTCTCTGATGAGGATGGAGTAGTGAGTATCTCACAACAACGCTACAGGCAGAAGGACCAAGGGTTCTGTGTGGACTTCGCAGTGGAAAATGCCAACCCTTCTTCCCAAGACAACAATTCTGAAGGCTTCCCTGCTTATGAGCTGGACCCAGGCCAACTACTGGCTAGCAGAGATATCAGTAAAATCAGCTTGGACAACTACTCAGACACCACCAGCTATGTGAGCAGTGTAGCCTCCACCAGCTTGGACAGGACACCCTCATCTGCTCATCCCACTGGCCCCTCTTTTGAGAGGCATAAAAAGAGGGCTGGCCAGAATGCCTTAAAATTCATCCGCCAGTATCCCTTTGCCCACCCAGCCATCTACTCCCTGCTCAGTGGGAGGACACTTGTGGTCCTGGGGGAGGACGAGGCCATAGTCAGGAAGCTTGTGACAGCATTGTCCATCTTCGTTCCCAACTACAGCTACTATGCCAAACCCGTGAAGCACTGGGTCTCCTCCCCTTTGCACATTACGGATTTTCAGAAGTGGAAGCTTATTGGCCTGCAGAGGTAACTGGTTACAGATAGTGGGGAAGGGACTTGTCCAGTTAGAGATGAGGCTTCAAATGCACATGCCTCTGGGTGAGGCTAAAAGTTGGTATGATGGACCCAGAATCAGGAGGCCTGGCTTCCAGTCTGAGCCCAGCACTAACTCACTGTTACTTTTGGCAACTTATTCCCCTTCTGGTCTTCTGTTTCCTTTATTATTAGTCACATGAAGGGATTGTAGTTCCTAAGTTTTGCCAGTCCCCGATTGCACCCAGTTGTGCCAGAATTAGAAGAAAATTTCATTTTATTTATTTTAAGACATGTTTTTATTGATTTCAGAGAGTAAGGGAGAAACATCAGCAGTGAGTGAGAATCTCAATTGGCTGCCTCCTGTATGACCCCCAGTGGGTATCGTGCCTGCAAGCTGGGCATGTGTGCAGACTGGGAATTGAACCATGACCTCTGGTTTCATAGATTGACTCAACCACTGAGCCACGCTGGCCAGGCTTCTGGGAGAATTTTAAAAATCACAATTCCTGGGCTCCACTTCCAGAGATTTTGATTCAGTTGGCCTGGGAAAGACTGGACTTCTAGATCTCGGGTTCTTATTTATCCTTAAATTCACACTATGGTGTAAATGACTAACAAGAGATCTGCATCTGAGAAAGAACTGTGGGAATAATAGGAGGGTAGCCATCACTGACTGCTGAGAGGGACATCAGAGGGCTCCACTGTCCTGTTTGCATTTGAAGGCTGTCTTAATAAGGAAATGCAAAAGCCAATTCATTCTTCCTCTCTGAATGCTTTCTACTTCATTTTCTGGTGCTTTAATAGGTTCTTTTTGTTTTTCCAAATACTGCTTGACAAATGTCTGACTCCTTCAGTGTATGTATGCACTGTGTTCAGTTTCCTCAGTCCCTTCTCTGCACCCCACTTTACTCATCTATAAAACAAAGGTTTTGAGCAAGGTGATCATCAGAGCCCCTGCTGACACATAGGAAGAGCAAACATTTCCACACTGCAGTCAGCCACCCTTTGTTCTAATTTTCTGACTTCCCCTTTACATGGGTTCCTAATGCCAGTGAGGTCACCATCCTGCGTCTCTTTGTGTCCACACTTCTTGATGAAGTCATCTGGACTTACCTAACCCCTTGCTGCATTAGGCTTTCCTCAGAGTCATCGTGGTGGGATTCAAGCAAATACCACTTCCATGTCATGACTTGACTCATTTGTTGAGAACCTACAAGCCATTCTGGCAGGTGCTGTGATATCAGCTGGAGGTACCTGAGCAAGGTCATTCATTGCTCTGGGAAAATTTGTAGTTTAGGAGAGAGGGCAGACAGTGACCAGGACCTTGCCATACAGAAAGATAAAGAGTTCTAACAGTGTTTTGTGTATTCTAAGAAAACAGCATAATTTAGTGACAGATGGGAAGGAGGAAGGGAGACTGGAGAAGGCCTGGGGTCTTTGAATGACCTGGAGGGTGAACGTGCCCTTGTTGGGGAAGAGACATCATGGGATGTGGTGTGATGTGCCTGTGACAACTAGACAAGCTCATTCTTTAGGCATCATAGGAAACCATTAAAGTCTTTGCTTACCGATGCAGAATCTGAGGATCAGTAGGTTAGATGATGGCACTGACTGCCCTGGCAGGCTTTGTCTTGCCTCCCAGCATCCTCACCCTCTGCTGGTGGCACCTCTGTGCTCTTTGGATTAACCCTTCTGTCCCAAGAAGGGAAAGGGTTTTCAGGGATTGTGTTTTGCTACTGTTCTTGGTGGAATGATGAACTGGTATTCCCCAAATGCACCCACATACACGCTCACCTTCTGTTCTCCAACTCAAGCCCTTCACCTTTGACATCTTTACTTCAAAAGATGGAGCATCTAAAACATATGTCAATCTATCAACATCAGCTGGCTTATTAAGGACCAGGCTCAAGATGGTCTTGCCCATACTGGAGGCTTTCCCTTAAATTCCCTCCTTAGAATGTGCCAAAATTACAAAAGAGATTCATTTCTTTAAATATATATTTTATTGATTTTTTTTTTTTTTTTTTTTTACAGAAAGAAAGGGAGAGGGATAGAGAGTTAGAAACATCAATGAGAGAGAATCATTGATCACCTGCCTCCTGCACACCCCTACTGGGGATGTGCCCGCAACCAAGGTACATGCCCTTGACCGGAATTGAACCTGGGACCCTTCATTTCGCAAGCCGATGCTCTGTTCACTGAGCCAAACTGGTTAGGGCAAGAGGTTCATTTCTTATATCAGCTCCATTCTGCATATTTGATTGAATGAAGTGCTCTGTTGGGAAGGACTCAGGCCTAGGTTGGGCTGCACTGGAAATCCTGCTGTTATCTAGTAATAATGTTTCTGTGGTGCAGGGGAGGGTAGGTGGCAGATGGGCAGTATATTAGGCACCCTGGAGTGGAGGAGGTGTGAGGTGGTCTGAGTCCTGTGGCGTCCCTCTGACTATCCATCCACAGTGGGCACCTGGGCAAATTATTCCTTCTCTTGAGGCTTTGTTCCCTTCTGAGAGAAGAAAAGGGTTGGATCACTGAATATCATTTGCCAAGCACTTATTGAGGGCTATGTGCCAGCTACTGTACCCAGTACCAGAATTATAAAGTGAGTCGGCAGCTGTGTCAGGGCAAGCATGCCCTTCCCCGTCAACCCTCACTGTAGCCCCAGCTGTGTCACTGTTGTCAGCTTGACCTCTCTGAGGCTTGCTTTGTGATTGCAGAGGTCGGAAGGCCCATCACATCTGATCTGTGCCTGATCTGTGAGCCCTCCTCTGTAGATTCCTTATGAATAGAAGGCAGGCCAGGTTCTGAATGTGGCCCACAATGCCAGAATTCAGACCCTTGAAGCAGCCCTTCACGAAAGTGAGAGTCCTGTTGGAAGTGGCCGTTGAGATCTTTTCAAGAATCCCAAGTGGGGAAAGGATTACTTCTGTGAAGCTCTCCTGCTGATCTAGTGTGCACACCTGCTGGGAATTGGGAGCACCTGTCTCCAAAGGTCCTGCTCAGGCATGAAGAAGGGTAGATGGGCTGGAGGTCTTATTCCCTAGGGGACTTGTCACTGGATGATCAACTGAGGGACTAGAAATGGAGTGGGGACTGGATTTCTACCAAACACCTGAAATAATTCTGAGAGGTAGAGTGTGAAAATATCAAGAGATAAAAACCCATGGGAGTTGTGCTTCATGGCTGTTAGAAGGAGGCAGTGTGTGTTCAGAGCTTGGTGTCAACACTACTAGCTGTGTGAATTTGGACCAGTCATGTCACTCATTCCCTGAACAAAAACTTGTTGATCCTGTCTGTAAATGGGGCTTAGAGGAGTCCCCACGTGGAGCTGGAGGCAGGCACATCTAAGATGTGTGAACAGCTCTGGTGTCGTGCTTGGCAGCCCTCAAAAATGCTTGGAGTTGTGAATGGATGGTGAGTCACCTCCATAAGCAGACCCAATGTTGAAATAGGCGGATTGAGACCCATGAGGGTCAGTGTTAAAGAGTATGAGTAGAAGAGGTGTCTTTGTGTGGTTACAAACTTTCCAACTATGGGGTGCTCAGCTGTGGAACAGGTTGGTTCCATGTGCTAAGTTAACCTGGAATTACAATTGTGTGACTCCGGAGAGTCTCTTCCCACTCAGGTGCTTTGCTCCAGCTAAAACCAGCTCAGATGATGAACTGTTCTTAAGGTGTCACCCCAGAACTGCCAATGTTGTTAGTGGTTTGATTTTATTTTCCTTCTAAGGTAGGCCTCACAGAGTGGATACAGGATATGGACACACAATAAAATTAGTCTCCCATTATTTTAAGTCAAAAGCAGAGGTTATTGTATTGTTTAGCAGGCAGTAGTAACAAGCCCTGGACCATGTGAATAACAGCTTAGTTCTGGAGGGAAACAGTGCTAGGGTGGGTCAGGGGCCCTGAGTTGAGTCCTGGTTCAGCCACTTTCTAACTAGGAGATCTTGGACAAGTGATGGTCCCTCTGGGCCTCAGTGTCTTTCTCTGTAGAGATTGCCTCCCTAGCTTTGGAATAGGCCAGTGGTTGGCAAACTCATTAGTCAACAGAGCCAAATATCAACAGTACAATGATTGATATTTCTTTTGAGAGCCAAATTTTTTAAACATAAACTTCTAACACCACTCCTTCAAAATAGACTCACCCAGGCTGTGGTATTTTGTGGAAGAGCCACACTCAAGGGGCCAAAGAGCTGCATGTGGTTTGTGAGCCACAGTCTGCCGACCAATGGACTAGACCATAATGAATCTACGCATGTATGGGAAGTGAAGTGTGAGGCTCTCAGGTGCCTATGCGGTACAGCTGAGGGCAAGCCTGGAACTTGCTTCTTCCCATGTCGTCTGACCTCCTGATAAGGAGTTTTGAGGGAAGCAGAAATGGTGGAAGAGGTAGAAGGAGCAGCATCTTCACAAAGAAGTGGTGCTGCCATAGGTGGGACTGAGTGGGGGCATCTGAGTTTTCCTGGGAGACGCGGGGCCTGAGGCCAGTATGATCAAGATAGGTGGCTGGAATGGAGGGGCAAGAAGATGAGGTGAGGCCTGGCTGTGCTGCTGCAGCAGTGCCTTGGTGGGCTGGATGTGCCAAGCCGGAGGAGGTGTTTGGCTCATAGCCTGGCCCCCTTGGCCATCTTTGGTCTGGATGCCTTCCACAGATCCCAAGGCTACTCCTCCAGAACCCTCTGGCCCAGAGTCTCTCCTGTGGAGACTGAGACACATCCCCCCTCACTCGGTGTACTTGGCTTTTCTTTCCAACCAAAGCAGGCTCATTCGCCACCTGCCCTGCCCCTAGGTCACTACCTGGAATATAACAGATGCTCAGGAAATGACAACATTTAGGAAGGAAAAACTATGAGATTACCTTGGTCCCAAGTGGCAGTCCATTTTACATACCATCTTGGGTCTAATACAAGCCTTAAATTCCAGAGTCTGTCAGTCTGTGAAACCTAGTCAGCCATTTGCCAGACTACAGGGAAAAACCTATGTAAATGAGGGTTTTAAGGAGCTGCTTACTAAGACTGATCGCTCCAATTTCCTTCCCTCACTGAGCAAATCCTGCCTGCCTAACCCTGATATACAAGGCAGTGGAAGCAAGAGGCCAAATCAGGGACAGTCATGGATCTGCAAAAACTTGTCCAGTGGGCAGGACAAGAAGATAGCTATCACACAGTGGTTAGGGTCAGGCATTCTGAGCAAACTAGTTTTGTCTCCAGTGACCCCAAGAGGTGGGAACTATTATCTCTGTCTTTTACAAATAAGTCTCAGGTTAAGGAACTTGACCAAGGTCATAGCAAAAAAGCAGAGGGAGAGGATCAAGGAAGGCTGGAGAAGGTTGACATTGGCATAAGCCAGTAGTTGGCAAACTGCGGCCCGTGAGCTGTGGTTTGCCTCTCTGTTGACTAATGAGTTTGCCGACCACTGACATAAACTCTCGATTCTAATAATTACGGGCTGTTGTTCCTTATGATTAAGCCCCTATCCCAATGGTTGGCAACAGAGCCAAAAACTAGGGCTCGAGAGCCACAGTTTGCTGACCACTGGCATAAGCCATGGACAGAAGGGAGGGAAGGGTATCCAGCAGAGCAAATAGACTGTGATTCTGAGTCCCCATAGAAAGCTTGGCATGGTTAAGTCTGGGTTAGTAACAGATGAAATGAAACCTCAGAGGTCGGCAGGCAGCAGGTCATAATGAACTTGTTGACCATGCCAAGGCATTTGAACTTCATGAGGGTGGTGAGAAGCCCTTTGAAGATCATGATGAGATTTGCCTTCCAGAAAGCCAGTGAGTGCTGGCCGGGTGGGAGCTGGCCTAGAGACAGGAAGCCCCACTCCCAAATGTTTGCTTCCATCTTCCTGGCCCTTGTCCTTCCTCCTGACCTTGGCCTATGTGTTTCAGAGTGGCATCCCCTGCTGGTGCCAACACCCTTCACGTTCTCAGCCGCTACAGCCGCTACACAAGCATCCTGGACCTGGACAACAAAACCCTACGCTGCCCCCTTTACAGAGGTACCCTTGTTCCCCGGCTGGCTGACCACCGTACTCAAATCAAGCGGGGCAGCACCTACTACCTGCATGTCCAGAGCATGCTCACCCAGCTCTGCTCCAAGGCCTTCCTCTACACCTTCTGCCACCACCTGCACCTGCCTGCCCACAACAAGGAGATAGAGGAGTTGGTTGCCAGCCGGCAGGCAAGCTTTCTGAAGCTGAATCTGGGTCTAGTGAATGAAGATGTCAAGGTGGTCCAGTACTTGGCTGAGCTGCTGAAGCTGCACTATATGCAGGAGTCTCCTGGGACCAGCCAGCCTATGCTCAGGTTTGACTATGTCCCCAGTTTTTTGTACAAAATCTGATGACAGTTCCAGCCACTGTGACTCAGGGCACAGGGAAGAGAAGGGTTGGCATGACATTACTAAGCAGTCCTCTGAGCAGTTTAGACTTGTGGTGTCATAGGTGGGAAGGAAACCAAGATGGCTCAGGCAACTTGCAAGTTGGACCTAGCCAGAAGGAAAAGCATGGCTCTCTGAAAGCATCCAGGACAGTAATAGCTCTGTTGTCTCTCTGGTAAAAAATGGATGTGGAGGGAACTTTTGGCCTCCCAAGAACTGGTAGCTAGGGCAAAGGAAAGCCTCAGTGGGTTCGGATGAGGGGCCAGAAGGCAAAGCCATGATGGGAAGAACATGTGGCCATGCTCATCTTCACTAAACACTTGAGTGGCAAAATCAAGTGAAATAGCTTGTTAACTGGAATGATCTTATGGAAAACAAGAGGGTGGAATATCCGTTTTCTCATTCAAAACCCAACTGAAGAATGGCCTCCTAGAGTCTGTCATCTCAGGGGAGGCCTCTGAGGTAGAGGGAAAAAGCTTTGTCTCCGCTGGGTGGTGGAGAATGTCAATCTTCAGGCCCCAATGCTGCAGGGAAAGTGAGCAGCTCCCTGTCCCCATCCTCACTTTCTCACCTTGCAAATCATTCCTACAGGCCAGCAGGAGAGAGTGGAGTATCACTGGTCCTCAGTTGTCAGTGGGAACTGCTCTTTGAGGTAGAGGGTCATGAAGGCTCCCTGAGGCCTGGTCCAGCAGTATTTTTGGCCAGAGTGAGTCAGCACTGTTCTCTCACACAAAGCAAGCCCTTGCAACCACTTCACTACCTCTCTCAGGGTCTTTCAAGCATGAGACAGCAGAGTTCTGTTCAGCTGGCTGGTGTGGGTGGGCAGCCCAGATTCGGGGCCAGGATTTCCTCCAGGAAAGAGGACAGCTGTCTTGTGTCGCTGCCTTCATGGACCTGCCTGCCAGGTTGCACAGGCCTAGCATGTGGGCACTTCACGGCAGTTTACTTCTGCCCATGTGTGACTCTCCCACCTTCTCAGATGTGCCCAGGTCCACCCACCACAACTCCCTGAGCTGCTTATAGTTACCACTTGCTTTTTACAGTTGTATGTAGATGGATGGTTTCTTGCAACCTTGAGAATTTATACCTTTTTTTAAAAACTGTCCCCTAAGTAGGGAGAACTCTTGGTATTACTGCTTTTTAATTTGTTCCCACAAAATTGTGATAAAACAACCCTGAGCCAGTGACAAGTGGTACTCCTGGGCACATGTGCATATCTACGGGGTTGTGTTCTGTGTGCTGAGACCTAGTCTGCCTGTCAGCTTTGGGGCACACCATTGAAGTCACAGAGTAGAGGCAGAGACCTCTGATGTCTAAGGAAGGTTTCCGTCTCATCACTCCTTTGGTCCCTTCCTCGCCCAGGTCCTCTGCACAGGATACGGGCCCATTGGCTCCCACCCAGCAGTTTCTGGTCTGAGACCCCATTCCTGTCAGGTCAGGGATTTCCTCCAGAAAAGAGGAAGGTCTTCTTGTGTGGCTGTCTTTGTGGATGTGATTTTGCTCCTAAGGCCATGACTGAGAACTTTGGTGGTAAATGGTGTTGCTCACACTTGTTGGTTTCCTTGTACCTCTAGTTGTTGCATGTTCACACACAAGATGGCTCTCCAGGAGCTGCCGGTAGCTTTGACAGGTGAAGTGTTGGGCGGGAAAGCTGCACAGGAAGAAGCTTGCTTCTCTCCCTGAGCTCCTTGCCTGTTACCATCTCCCCTCTCTTATGTTCAAGATCTGCTTTGTTTTCTAACTGGGTGGCTAATTGCTGTCTGCTTAGGCTTGCAGGAACATGAGCTGGTGCCATTTTATCTCCAAGGGAAGAAAGGTCTGTAGGGTCCCAGTGATAAGATGGAAAGTGATCACTGGCACCATCACTGGTGTTTCATTCCTGTTTCACACTGACACAGACTCTGCGGTTAACACTGTTCTCACTTGGAAACTGATACAGGCAGGTGAAACTTGGCCTTCTAAAAGCAGAGAGCCATGTTTGCCATAGACATCCACTATAGGGGTGTGTTTGCTTAGAAGCTTGGCCTCAGGGACATTCGAAGGCTCTAAGGCAAGGCCAGTGGCTGTAAACAGGACAGGTTGCTTCCGTGGTGCGGGCCAGAGCTCACGGGGCAGTACACTGGAGTTGGTTTTGCACGAAGTACATTGGCTTCATTGAGGAGAGGGTGAACTCCAGGATTTAAATTTGGGTTAAAATTTAACTTTTCAGGGTGACAGTTTCAAAGGATTGCCTGATGCCTAGGGTGTTTCTTTTCAAATGGATGAAAGTGGCACTTGGGCTGGGCAGTTTGGGCAGAGGCAGTTAAGACTGAACTGGGACCTACCACAGATAGCTATAAACGGTAATGGTGGGGAGTCCTACACAACAGACTGATCATTTCTTCAAGAATTGTGATTTGATGTTGTCCTGTAGTATAGGCCAGTGTCAATAAGACATTTACAAACACTTCCCAGGCAATCAAGGACATTGTTGCCCCTTAGTAATTCTTTAGTTTTCTTTATTTCTTGGTACCTGCCTCCCTTCCCTTTGTCCACACAGTCCCCGTAACAAAGCTGCCTGGGCTGCAGTCCCGTAATGACCTCCAGGAGCTCCGTTAAAGCGCAGCTGAAGTTGTCACTGCACCCAGCCTGAGCTGCTGCCTCCTGCATTTCCCCAGGGACCTAGCTCCTTTAGTGGGATCTTTGAAGTTTGGAAATTATGACTTTTCCATAATTGACTGCAATGGCTGAAGTTATACACATTTACACCAGATTTAGAAATGGGCCATGGTAGCTTACCTGTCATTTCCCATTTAGCTTTTAACTTTATTTCAGGTTATTATATTCAAAGTATAGTAGACTTCAACCCCCAACAAACAACAAATCCCATTTTAAAATCCAAGAAAGGCCAATAGTTTCTACCCCAAATGCCAGGCCTGTTGCAATGCAGTGACGTGTATCTGGAGGCCAAGAGTGGTCTTAAAGATCTTGCATTTGCACTGGCCACCGCATGGCCCACTCCCTGGCCCGACACTGCAGGCAGGTCAACTGCTGCTACGTCATCTCTGCACAAGTGGTAGCACTCAGCTGGTAGCCAGTTGGGGTGGGGGGGGGCTTCAGAGGCACTGACTTCCCAAGCTAGCAATCAGATGCTACCTCCTATTTCAGAAGAATGTGTTTTGGTTCGTGCTTTGAATCAAACCAGCCAGCTTTCTGATTTTTTCTCCAATACTGTTAAAATGAAAGAAACACATACTCACATACACACACACACACACACACTGGAACTGTTAAGAAATAAGAAAATAGCATCAAGTTTCTGCTTCTGGCTAGAAACAAAAACAGTCTCAGCTGATAAGGCTGGAGCACACCAGGTTTCCTGAGCCCTTCCCTGTTGAGCTCTGACCTAACATAGCCTCATCTAGTAAGGTTATTACACACACGGGAAGAGGACACAGGAGAGAGAACGTGCACTTTGCAGTGACTCAGCTGCTGGTGGGGAGCCTTGGTTTCTGAGGCTACATGAGGGGTCTTGGAGATGTCCTTTTGTCTTCAGCTGGGAGGATACAAGCCCCTAAAGGTAAGCCTTTGAGCAGCATAACAGCTCCCATATTGAGGCAAAGATGAGGGTACCTGAGAGCACTCACTGAGAGGCTGCGCAGCTGTCCCCACTGCGGTGAAGCAACCGCCAACATACTGGACACTAGGCCACAGGT
This sequence comes from Lasiurus cinereus, assembly GCA_011751065.1. NCBI lineage: Eukaryota > Metazoa > Chordata > Mammalia > Chiroptera > Vespertilionidae > Lasiurus > Lasiurus cinereus. Next base: position 2,082,261 of record JAAGEH010000376.1, read on the forward strand.
GCCTTCCAGGCAGGACCACAGGGAGCCTCAGCCACCGACTGCCGGTGCTGCTGGAGGGCTGCACACGTCGGGCTGAGAGATGCCACCTATAAGGCTGCAGTGACAAGTGTTGCCTGTGAGGAAATCTCGTTATTTTTTGAAAATATTTTATTACTGCATGTTTCTGTCCACATCTGTGAATGGGAGTCTGACCAGCATGTGAGCTACAGTTGTCACAGTGGTGAGCAAGAGTATGACAAAGACCTGGGTGACAGCGGCTCCCAGGTACAGCTGCACCAGAGTTGAACCAGAGTAAATGCCAACAAACAGTACGAGAGGTGTACTTTTTAAGAAATTAATTTATTTGAGTTATTTTTGAAATATAAAAATTGGTTGTATTTTTTAAAGCTGTAATTCTTGTAGACATTCTGTGGTTAAAAATTTGACTGTGCTTATTAAAAATGGTCATTTATGTTTTGCACTTCAGCTTTATGAAAAATAAAGTTTCTTTGGGAAGGTGACATTTGGCTTATTGATAATAGGAAGGAGTTCTCTCGCAAGACAAAGGTCCCTGCCTGATACTCCCCAAGAGGCTGCATACCCCAGGCTCTCCCATCTGCCCAGCTCAGAACCCACGGCCTACAGGCACCTTTATGGGCATGTCTGAGAATTCTGAGCCAAAGCACAGCGCAGAAGGGTCAGGTTTCCCTCTGCAGTTGTAAGGTCCTGGTTTAGTTTCCTTTGCTGTCCCTCTGGGGAATAAGCTTGGGTGTTTCTTCGTTGTTGCAATGAGCCAGAGGAAGCCCAATAACTAAGAGAAGGGTAAGTGAAGCTCCTGGAATCGTTCCAATAGCTCTGTCCAACCCCACTGTCTCAATGAGTGAAAGCTAAATAGGATTTCATTTTTCCAGAATAACTATAACATAGAGCTGTGAGAAAGTGAGGTTTAATAACAGTGGGGCTTACGCAGATTTTGATTTGTGAAAATAACATGAGAAAAGTCCCAAAGAAACCTCTTCAGAGAGCACCCAGAAGTTGACCACATCTTGTGTGGGATGGTGCTTCTCTCAAGGGCACTGTGTCCTTGGTCCTGATGCTCCGATGTGGCACAGGTGCAGCTGGTGGCTCCTCTAAAAGTCTGGCAGGCCGGGCAGAGGGAAAAGAGACGCGAAGCTCTCCACCTCCTCCCGGAGGGCTCGGATAGCCCCATGGTGCTGCTCATCCCCTGCTAGTTTCTCCTTGAACTCCTTCAGGCTGGCCTTGTCCCCAACATCCTTCTGGATCTGCAGAGTCAGTTCTATCCCTGTGTGGCACACAAATGAGTCCTCTAGGACCAGGAGACCCAAAGACCCAAATACCCCAGCTGGGGGTTGACAGCTGTAGGGATTAATGTTCACCTCAGAAATGATTCTTGTATGCACCCTTCTGTGGGCAGGACAAGTTTACAAATGTTTCAGATCGATGGTTTGCTAAGTGATTTCTACTGTTTCCTGTCCCCAACACTCAGCCTTGACCCAGAAACATTTCTCAGTGGCTGGGTGACCAGTGTTCAGAGACTCCATGCACACAGTACAAGGTGTCAAACTTCCAAACCGATATCCTTACCTTTGTGAATAAAGTGAGCTACTTTCCGGAACTCTGTTTCCAGAAGTCCTCGGGACGTCAGTGCCGGGGTCCCCAATCGCAGCCCACTGGGCCGCAGGGCGCTTCTGTCACCTTGAACAGAAATAGGCTCTGTACTTGGGCCTCACTCAAACTCATTTCTGACCACTGTGCGTTGAAAAGGGACCCTTGGGCAAAAGAACAGGCTTGCAGATGCCAGTGTATGGTGAGAAGGGCACTGACTCCCACAGGAGAGGCAGGAGCAAGCACAGGCAGCGGCACATGGACTGCTCTGCTGTAAGCAGTAAGAAAGTCACCTTCTCCGATGTGCCTTTGCTCCTAAAAATGAGGCCAGCCTCTGGGTTTGGATTGCGTCACCCACCCTTGTTAACAACACACTGAGAGCCAGCCTGTTTTCCAGTGACCCTGCCTCACTTCTCAGTACCCCCTTGCCCTGTCTTGGCTAGAACCAGGCAGGGCACCCCAGAAGAACCCCTGCTGAGCTCCCACCTGGTATGGCACACGTATCCCCCAAGCATCTGGGCCAATTATCATAGCTGAAACAGCCCAGAGGTGCAGACAAGTGTGTAAGAGAAGACCGAGGAGGATTCTCACCTGGGCAGGTATTCTTGTTGCAAGCAATAGAACAGGCTTCTAACACCTTCTCAGCCCGACCACCATCTGTGCCTTTGGAACGGAGATCCACGAGGATCAAATGGTTGTCAGAACCACCTGGGAACCAAGTTGGACATGTGAGAATGCAAATGGTGACTCCATGCAAGTGGAGGAATTCCCTCTCCTAGGAAATGGGCTGGGAAGACAAGGTCTAAAGCAGATGGGGCAGGACAGTGAGCCCCACCATGTGTCCTGGGAGGCTTTACTCGCTTAAAAAAAAAAAACACTCAGGACCAGAGAGCTGGACAAGAAGGATCGAGTGGTATAGTAGGGTGCCTGGCAATGCAAAGGGCTGAGGCTGAGGGGAGGATGCAGCCTGCCCACTGCAAAGAGCCAGCCACCGGCTGCCTGGCAAGGGCCTCCACTTGCTGGGAGTGCTGCTTGCTCAGTGTTGCTCAGGATTCCGCCTTCTCTGACAAATCACTTTGGCAGTTCCCACACGTCTCTGAAGTCAATCTTTAAGGCTCCTTCCAACGCAGCAGGTGGTGGTCCCATTTATGGGACAACAGATACTCACTCTTTGCTGAGCATGTGCTGGGCACCAGCACTACTAGCCTGTCATATCTAATCTCTAATCCTGCAAAAGTGATCATAGCAGAGCGGTGCAGATGAAGATGTCGAGGCGACAAGATCTGCAACTAGCACAAGCACCCAGAAGTCTTCGAAGTATATCCTATTTCCCCAAAAGTAAGACATCCCTGAAAATAAGACCTACTTCAGTTTTGCCCCTCGCTGTAATATAAGGTATCCCCTGAAAATAAGACCTCCCCGAACATAAGGCCTCCCCGGAATATAAGGCCCCCGAAGCTAACGTAAGACATATGACTTGATTTAAAGAGACCTCGCACTGCCTGAACAGCACCAGCTGCACTGCGGCCAATCAGTGAGCTGGTTTGTAATGACAACTACTCAACTGTTGTTTATTACCATATACAGGTAATAAATATCCTTTTTTGTTGTTGTTCAACAATAAATGTGTACCGTATTCTTCTTCATGGAAAAATAAGACATCCCCTGAAAATAAGACCTAGCGCATCTTTGGGAGCAAAAATTAATATAAGACATTGTCTTATTTTTCAGGAAAACAGGGTAGTACCTAGATCTTTTCACTTTCAATTCTCATTAGTACCAAGTCACTGACCTGGGCAACAGCTGTGACTTCAAAAATGCCGACAAACCAAGTCAGCGCTTAACTCTGGACCTTGCAGCCCAAAGCTTAAGACACAGTTCCCACAGCCTCCTGCTTCCTGGCCATGTGGCTTTAGTCGGGCAGCTCAGCATTTAGAATCACAGACATCCATTTGTGACGTAAGACTAGCAACATGCAAGGCTGTCATGAGTGTTAAATAAGGGCCTGTGAATCGTGCTTGGCCAGTGCCAGGCAAGTTGGTACTCAGATGTGCTGGCTGCCATCATAGTACCCATTATCTGCTTCAGCTGCCTGCACTCAGTCTTCAGAGCAGAGGGAACGAGGGTTAAAGACAGGTTGGGCGCTCAGGAAGTAGGGACTCATTGGAAGCTCTGAGCAGGAGGGCTGTGGAGGATGAGTATATCAAATGACTTTGGCCTAAATCCTGGTGATGCCAAACAAGCCTGGCTCCCAGATCAGCATCTCCTGGGTGCTGGTTGGAGGCAGAGCCCGCCCTAGGCCTGCATTAATATGCACATCCCCATTTGAGAAACAGTGACTTAGAGAATCTTGAAGGTCATAGACCAGACAGATCCCTGGGGCTTTCTTATTGGAAGATGTAGAGGAAGGAGAAAGCAAAGAAAGGAAGTGAAGGAAAGAGATGCTTCTCTGAGAACATGGCATTTGCCCTGCTCAACCGCTCATAGACCGTGTGGGGAGCCCACTCCTCAGAGGGGGGCCTATAAAGGCAGCAGGCAGGAGTGGCACCTGCATCCACAGGGGACCAGGACCCACCTTCCTGGGCCACCTCTGCTGGCACGGGGTAGCCGGCAAGCCCAGGAAAGCTGCCCTTCCTCTCGGTAGCAAAGTACGCTTACTGCCTGCCAGCTCCCATGGCCATCCTGACTCTGAGCCTGCAGGGACTGGGCAGCCCCCGAGTGAGCCCTCATCGCCAAGTCCAGCTCATTCAGGGTCACCATCTCTGAGTTAAGGCAAAAGTGAGCACAGCGGTGTCTGAACTCCCTGGCGTCCCGGCAGGTGGTCTGCTGCACTGTGGCCTTGGGGTGAGTAGGTCAGTCCCACAGGCCACGCCAGGCATCACTATGGGCAAGGTCCTGGTGCTGTCACCCACCAGATGTGACCACAGTTCCTAGCCTCTCAGCTCAGGCACTCCTTCAGAAAGCTGTTCTGAGGGCCCAAAGCCTCACTAGCCCAGCAGAGGAGGCAGCTGTCCTTGTGTGAAGAGGGGAAGGCTATCAGGGCTCAGCAACACCTCTGGAGGTGTCCTGACTCATACCCCTGGCAGCCGCAGTCCAGGGCCCTGCTACAGCCACACCCTGCCTGGAGGAGTCAGAAGCAGCAGGGTCACAGCCTAAGCAGTGGGTGCCACCCAAGTTTCTGTAGTACCTGTTACTATTTTGTAGCCCAGCTCCATCAGGGCCTCAGCCAGCGCCCTGCAGTTGGCCACCACCTGGTGCTGGTACATGCGGAACTCTGGCGTCATGGCCTGCTTCAGAGCCACGGCCACTCCTGGAGGGGAGACAGCGGTTAGGAGGCAGGATGGAGCACAAGACAGGCTGAGACTCAAATACCTGGTTCTGTTCAGGCTTGTTTTTCGTTGTCATGGAAAGGGGTGGATGACATCCCCCGAAATGACATATATTTTTAACCCTGCAATGACCTGGCCATGCTGCCAGACCTCTTCTGGTTGAGGATGTGCTTTTCAGGTAGCCTGGCTCCCAGGCGTGGAAGTATGGTGCTGGTAAGATTTCACAGGAGAGCTGTTCTAAGCCAGGCAGAGCTTGTAGGCAGTCCTCTATGCTCCATATATGAAAATGCTGCTGAAAGCTGGGGCGTTGATGCCAAATCATGCAGCCCTTTCAGATCAGATTCTAGGTGAGGGTGCAGGCCTGTGCCACCTGCATGTCCTGACTTATCTGGTACCTTGTATTCAATCCTGCAGCTGCTTGCATGGCACAGAAATGGAGAATGCAAAATGCACGCGCTGCATCCTGCCAGACGCTCCGGTCAGTATGGCTGAAGGCTGCTGGGCAATACCATCCTCTGAGGGCGGAAGAAACTGCAAATGCTGAGCTTGGGGGCGTTAGATCTTTGTCCTCAGCTCATCTAGCAACTGCTTTGTTCCAAAGAAGAGAATGGTGTAACTGAGGTCATCACAGATTTCTGAGCCGCTTGTACAGAGAGGGAATGAGTCAAGGACTGCTTGCTGGGGGTCCTGGAATCAGGTCCAGGAACCATGGGTGCGGCCCTAAGGCCAATGGTGCTAGGACCTGACACAGGTGCCCCACCCTCACAGGTCAGGGGAGAGACATTTTGTCCTTGCCTTCTTCCAGCCGTCCAATTCCTCCCATTTGCTTCTTAAAGAGAGCTCCACATAGACTAGCCTGAATCAGTTTCTCCGAGGGTGGGCACACATGTCCCTACCTGTAACAGTCCCTAATTTCTCTGGACTTCTTTGTTAGCATCTCCTAGACGGGGACATTCCTCTCGTGTCTCCCCAGCATGGAAGTCCTAGCACGACTTGGGTGGATAGGTGAGAGGGATTTGGGGACACAAGTGAACAGAAGTGGGACTGACAACATGGGGCTGCTAAGGTTGAAGGGACACCTTCCAAGGGCTCGGGGTTGGGTTTCTTGAGGTCCTACCAGCAATGGCGTGGTTGTGGGGCCCTCCCTGCAGCCCTGGGAACACAGCAGAGTTGATGAGTGACTCCAGGTTGTACAGAATCTCTTTGCCAGTTTTGGGATCTGTGCTGCGCACACCTAGATGAAAAAAAAAAAGATCAGAATGGGAACAACAGATGGACTGTTTTCTCCACCTGGACTCAAACCCAGGCTGCGGAGCTGTGGGCGCTACTCCTGGAGGTGATACCTGCATGACATGCTGCAGGCAGAGAGGGCGCTGGCTGCCAGGTGGGCAGACTACCCTTTCACAGATGGAATGAAATGATGAACATTTCCCTCCAAGAGACTGTCACAAAGAATACGCCTTGGGCATATCTCCTCAAAGAAGTGCCAGAGAGCCTTCTGCCAAGATGATTACTCTGAGGAGACAAGACTCATGTCGCTAGAGATGGGGACTAGGGCTCCTTTTGGAGAAGAGGTTAATAATGAGGACTAGAACACTGATGTGTCCAGAGAGCTTCTCATGAGCCGGAATAGCTCTCAACACTTTACCTACATTAACCCGTTGCATCCTCACTACAGCGGCCAAGGCACCCACTGCTGTGGTCCTGCCCCAGAGCTGAGGGAGGAGGCAGAGGTTCATGGCTGACCCCAGGCCCAGTGAGTCTGGGGCATGGCCAGGACTTGCTCCAGCTGGCTGAGCTGACAAACAGGCAGTGGGGAAGGCAAACATCCCCCAGGCGGGAGGAGGGCTACCTGCCCCAGACACCTCAGTGCACAGAAAGGACAGCAGGGTCCAGAAGCGCCCACGGGTGTGCCAGGCAGGGCCAGGGAGGATCTGCTGACAGGGTTATAGACCCCGTCACCCAAGGGTGGCTTTCTCTGCAGACACCAGGCCCCTGCACAGGCCCACATGGCTCTCACATGTGGGAATCCCAAAATATGGGGGGCATCCACATATATGTGGGCTGGAAGCATCCCATTGCTGGAGAAATTCCTTACTGATATGATAAACGGATGCTATGACTTGTACATCGATGCCTTACAGCTTGATTACTGGGAATCTTTCTCTAGAAGAAACATGGCAATTCACCAAAATAATTCCATACTGGTGGCCCCTGGTTGCCTTGGCCAGCCATGCAGTCTTCCTTTCCCTCCGGCACCTGCCGCATGAGGAGGAGGCCGCCGGGCATGATGCCATCCTCCTTTCCTGGGTCCGACAGCTGCACTGCAGGCTTCTCTCCAGATCCCTGAACAGCCTGTCATTACCCTCAGATCTCTCAGATCCCAGTGTCTTCAAGGCATCCCAGGTCAGAGTTTCCCAGCCCCATAAGTGGATGTGAACACTCAGAGGAGAGAGGAACCTCCCCTCCCCCACACAGCCACCATCCTGAGGAGCACACCTCGCCTATAGAAGATCATGCCGGCTCGGCAGCCTCGCAGGGTCTTGTGGGTGGTGGTGGACACCACGTGGCAGTGTTCAAATGGGGAGGGCACCACGCCAGCCGCCACCAGCCCGCTGATGTGCGCCATGTCGGCCATGAGGTACGCCCCATTGTCATCAGCAATCTTCCGCAATCGAGCATAGTCTAGGTTTCGGGAGTAGCAGCTGGTTCCTAAGGTGGCAAAAGCGACCCCGTTGTCAGAGATCCATAGCCAACTGCAGCCCAGTGGCAAGTGGCCTCTGGATCGACACATCTGAAAGTCTGGAAACTTCTCTCTCCACAATTGAAGAACAGAAATGAAGGATGTTATCAAAAAACATCTTGTGTCAAGGCAGCCACTCTGATCTCTGCCTCTTTGATGCCCTGGGGTGGGAACAGCCCCCACCTATGATGCCACCCCCAGTTAGTAAAGGATTAACATTCTTAGATGCTTTTCCAGGAACAGCCTCGGACCTATCCACCAGGGGCTAATTGTGGCAAAGTGGACATCAGTCCTGAGAGAAGGATATACTTAGACCCAGAAGCTCAGGCATCCAAGGCAGAAACCAGCAGTGAGCCAGGATGAGGTGAGGAGCAGCATCCCGTCTCCACTTTGCAAGAGGCCAGGGACTGGGAACTACCACCACTGCTTTCCGCCCGCTCATCACCTGCGATAATCAGCTTCGGGTGGAAGAGGCGGGCATTTTCCTCCAGCTGGTCGTAGTTGATGTAGCCAGTGTCTGGGTTCACCTGTGGGAAGCCATAGACACCAAGCTCAGGCCCGTGCGCACCCCCCTCCCCAGGGACTTGCACTGGCCATCAAGGGTCAGGTGACTCCTTCCACCTGTCCAAAGTTGTCTGCTCCTCTTTGTCCTGAAGACAGGAAGATACCCCAGGCCAGGACTTGAAGGTGAGGTGGGGTACCCCTCATCTGGCATGCCCCTGTGGTGCAGACAACCAAGTAGCATTCACAGACTCATGAAGGCCTGAGAGGTTCAGGGGAAAGTAAGCCCTTCCCCCAGGGTTCTCCTGGGATGAGGAGGAACTAGAAAGCCACTGCAGAGAGCAATAGGAGCGAGGTCAGCAGGCAGCACACATGCAGGTGCCCATTTCAGGAAGGAGTCAGAGGGCCCATCAACAGCTCCTTCAGTCCCAGCCCAGGGAGACCAAAGAGAGGAAGTCGTGGGATTAGGAAACCTAAAAGCTGACTTTCTTCACCTAAGATTCGAGAAGCAAGCTACTAGAACTAGTAACTGCATTTAGGGAAATCACTGGATGTAGGATCAAAAGCCAATTTAAAAAATCAATTATATTCATATCTATGAGTAGCAAAATTCAGAAAATGTAATTTTAACATTATATCATTCATTAGTTTCAAAAACCACAAAATATCTAACAAAAGATGTACAAGATCGCTACCCAGAGCACTATTGAGAGAAATATAAAAGCACTCAAAAGTGACAGAATGCAGGCTGCGCGTGGGGAGAGGCGGTATGACTGCAGAGTGGACGGGGGAGAGCCGGCTGGGACCGGCTGCTGCTGAGGTGGTGCAGGACTGCAGGGCAGCAAGGCCTTCCAACATGTGGCACAAGGTCCGCCGAATGCCTACCACAGCCACCACTGGCCTCCAGAAACCAATTCAATTCCAGATGGAGTATAGAAGGTAAGACAACTTTTCTCTTTTTTGGGCAACACGTTTCTTGGTAAGTTAATTTATTAAAGTCATGTTAAAGCATTTATGCTAGGGGAAGTAAAAATAATCACAGGGGTCCTGTGTGGCTCAGTGGTTGAGTGTCATCCCATGCACTAGTAGGTCACGGTTTGATTCCCGGTCAGGGCACATGCCTAGATTTCGGGCTCAATCCCCAGTGTTAAGCATGCAGGCGGCAGCTGATCCATGTTTCTTTCTCTTGGAAGTTTCTCTCTCTCTGAAATCAATAAAAACATTTAAAATAAATCTCAGGGGGTTACTATAGGAAAGTCTTAGGGGTATGGGGTCATGTGAGCCCTCGGGGAGGAGGTGGTGAGAAACTTCCCTGTGGAGGGAAGGATTTGGGGTTAGGTGGTCACCCTTTCCAAATTTAAAAAAAAAAATGCTTTCAGTTCAACACAATCACAGATATGTGTACACAAGGTTCTGGGAACCAAGAAGTCTTCTGGAAAGCAGGCTGAAAGACCGTTTGTGGTTTTGTTGTGTTTTAAGGATGTAGCTGAATCTTTCTTAGTCACCTAAACTCAGCAAAGAAACTGTTAACTGAAAAATCAATGGCTGATCCACATTAAAAAAATGGACATCATTTAAAAAAATTTTAGAGGACATAATTACCCAAAAAAATCAGTTGCTACTCTCTCCCTGCACTTTTTGCTTTTGAAACTTGTGGGATATTTTTAAAGTTTTTGTGTTTTTTTTTAATTTCAAAAATTCGGTAATAACACAGCTCCTGGAAGAATTCACAGGCATGTAACCAACTGCCCTGCAGCCAGAGCAGAGTGGAGGCTTCAGACAGGAGGGAAGGGCCCTCCTCCCAGCACAGACCCAGCGGGAAGGAGGTTCCTTAGTCACGAGGAGAACGACAGCAGGTGCTTGTGATGTTTCTCCATAGAGATGGACTGCCTGGCCCAGTGGTGGATGGTGCCTGGTGTGAAAGTCCATGGGGGCAGTGCTGAAAGGCTGGGCAGGAAAGCAGCCCGATGGGTAACAGTTGCTGCTGAAGGCCAATCAGGTTTGTGTCCTCCTGCCTGATCACCAAGGCCAGTGCCCACAGATGTCCTCCAGCAGGTGAGCTGGCCAAGCTGGCCAGGGTCCTGGTCCCAGCCACTCCATTCCAACAGGCCCAACACTGGGCTGGCCTCCCGTGTGTCCACAGGACTGCAGCCTTGCATAGTGCATGTCAAAGATGCGGGTGGCTGTGCGGGTGACTGGGGTGCAGCCCCAGGCTTGTTAATGGTAGGAAGACTTCCTTAATAATAGCAGACATTGGGCTAAAAAGCACAAGGTTCCCCCAAAGGCCCCCTTGAAGGTCAAAGAACAAGCCATGGCTCCTCTGCCACCATGCTTTCCTGGTGAAAGAAACTAGGAATTGGCTTTTGTGTTCTCAGGGCAAAGACAGAGTATTGTATTACTACTGTCCTGTTCAAATTCTACATCCACGGTCAGCATTGGCCAGTGCAGATACTGTCACTGGAAACACCAAGGCTTTCCATGGAAAGAAATAAGCCAGCACTTGCACTCAAAAAACATATGGCCCTGGCCAGGTAGCCTAGTAGGTTAGAGCATAGTCCTGATACACCAAGGCTGCGGGTTTGATCTCTGGCCAGGGCACATACAAGAAGCAACCAATGAGTGCACACATAAGTGCAACAAGTCGATGCCCCCCTCCTCTTTCTCTCTCTCATCAAAATCAATGGGGGGGGGGGGGAAACACTTATGTGCAATTACTAGAACTGAGACAAAGACTAATAAAACAGCAAACAGCCCTAGCCAGTGGATAAAGAGTTTCCCTGCAGACCAAAGGTTCCTAGGTTCAATTCCGGTCAAGTGCATATAACTTGGTTGCAGACTCCTCCCTGACCCAGGCCCTGGTCAGGGAGCGTGAAGGAAGCAACCAATCGATGTGTCTCTCTCACATCGATACTTCTGTCTTTCTTTCCCTACTACTCTCTAAAAATCAATAAGAAAATATCCTCAGATAAAACACACAACAAAGCAAAACAGCAAAAAATCAAGGATATGCAACATGCTAAAAAATGCCTCTGAAATCCCCACTGGGGATCCAGTCCCCAGCCGGGCGTGTGCCTTGACCAGTTCATAGGTCAACACTCAACTGAGCCATACCAGCCACGGCTTTCTTTCTCTTTCTCACCAGAGGATATTTTTTCCATTGCTTTTCAGAGAGTGGGAGGAAGGGAGAGAGAGAGAATCATTACAGCGATGTGAGAGAGACACACTGCGTGCCTCCTGCACGCATCCCAACGGGGTGGGGTTTGAACCCAAAATCCAAGTATGTGCCCTTGACAGGGAATTGAACTGTGAGCACAGGCCAATACTCTAATCATTTAGCTCCAGACAGGGATAAATATGTATTATTGTCTTTTGTGGATTTTTTAGGGGGCTTAGGGGGGAGAAAGAAACATCATCTGGTTTCCTCCTGCACACTACGACCAGGGATTGAATCTAAAAGCTGCCTATGTGTCCTGACCAGGACCACCTCTCAGTGTACGGGAGGCCGCTTCACTGAGCCACACTGGTCCAGGCAGCTTGATTTTCTTAAAAGGATAAAAGCATGTGTGATACTCAGCCACACAGAGTAGTGCATGGCTGCTTTTGTTCTGATGGGATATACAGAAGGAACCAGGGACGGCTCATGGAATGAGAGCCACAGGAGTTCCCAGCATGAGGAAGAAGCATCAGGTGCATAGGTTGTACCATCTCTCTACTCATCTTCATGGAGACTTCCCTGCGCCCCCCAGGAGCCCATGGATCTTACATGCAGCTATACTTTTCTCTATTTAATTTAGAGAGAGAGGCGGGGAGACACTGATTTGTTGTCCACGCATTCATGCACTATTTGTTGCCTCCTGTAGGTGCCCTGATTGGGGATGGAACCCTTACCCTTGGCATATCAGGATGATGTTCTAACCAACTGAACTACCTAGCCAGGGCCTTACATGCCTTTTTTTTTTCTTTTCTTTTTTACCAATCTGTTTATAATGACAAGGACCCCACATAAATATGTGCCAGTCCCGCGATGGGCACAGGGCCTGGCTAAGGAGGCTGATGAGGTGCTTATGGGGGCTGTTGACTGCGGCGGGAGCTCCAGCTGCAGCTGCTGTCACTAGGGGTCCAGCTGGGGGACCTGGTTGTTGGAAGCTGTCACTGCCCCTAGTTCTGGAGCAGCTGGCAGCCCTGCTGTGGCTGAAACCCCCTACATAGTTGCTTCCCCAACCGTCCCTATGCCGCAGCACTGCCCCTCGGTGTTCCAACCCAACTGCCCCCAGCCTGCCCTGTATGCCTGAGGAGTCCCCAGGGCAAAGAAATGACAAATGATGAAAGTGGGGACTTCCTAGAGTAGCCAGGTGAACAAAACTCATTCTTATTGGTGCAGCCACACACTGGTGGCTTTCTGAGGAGGCATATTATGGGGCTGTGGAGAGAGAGGCACTCTTACCTTATAGGGCATAGATTCAAAAAAGATGGATGTAGCAGAGATTTTCTTCTTGTCTGTCATGAACCCGTGGGTCAGATGGCCTCCGTCAGGCAGGTCTAAGCCCATGATGCGCCCATGGGGTTCCACCAGGGCGGTGTACACTGCGAAGTTGGCAGGGGAGCCTGGATCGGGCAGACCAGAGGGCGTACAATTGCTTCTGCCCATGCGGCACCTGGCAGGACCCCAGTTTGGCCACTAGGCCATCAACCAGAGTGGCCAGAACAGACTTGGCTACCATATGGAACAGAGAGAAATGCTCTGTCTCTGACTCCATTAGGTTCAAATCTGTGCAGCTCCCATGGCCTTCAGGCTAAGAGCCTGCTCCAAACATGCTAATCACTAGAGAAAGTCTGCGGGGCCTCAACTCTGCTTTCTTAAGAAGGGTTTGAGGATTAGGGCCCCATCTTCTCGATCAACAAATCTTTCCTTACTCCAAACTCTGAGTTTTGGCCTTTCAAAGTGTGGGGCATGCAGACTTTGGAATGGAAACAATGATGCAATCCTCGAGCCCCCAGAGGTTCCCTACACCAATTCCTTTGAGAGTGAGGGAAGAGGAGGGTCAGACAGCACACTATCCTTGAAGGGCAAGAACAGTGGGAGCCAAGACATGGAGAAAGACAACCACGACAGGAGGGACTTTTTCTAACTTCTGTGGATGGCAGACCTTCTCTTAGGTTCCTCTCCATGAACACTGGCCCAGGCCTCTATGGACCCGGTAGTTAGTTACCTGAGTAGGGCTGGACGTTGACCCCCCAGCACTGGGGGTCCAGATCATAGACCTGCAGCGCTCGCTTCTGACAGAGGATCTCCAGCTCATCAATAAACTCAGTTCCACCGTAGTACCTGTGTGAGAAGAGCAGGAGACTTAGGGCTTCTCTGGCAGAGGCCAAAGAACTTTGCGCAGGGCAGAACAGGAGTGGAGCACTTGTGTGAAACCACAGGACTTGCCTTCTCTCAGTGCCCCGCTCCGACACTGATTTAATGTCTCCTCATCTATGAGGAAACTGACATAAGCTATAGGACCAGCCTGACATTAGCATTTTGCTAAGTGAAACAAGCCCGTTCCGACACTGAATGCCCCTTACATAAGGTACCAAGAATAGTCATATTCATATACAGAATGTGCAATGGTGGTTGACCAGGGAGTGGGTGGGGGAGGATGTAGAGGGTTTTTGCATTTCTAATAAAATTTTACTTCTCTTTTAAAAATAATGTATCAAAATTTCTCATATATTTATGGTTTTTATTGGCATACATACTAATAATCATAATAACTCAATCCAGAAGAAATTTTTAACACTTAGGTCTTATGGTCACAAAAAGCTTTGAAATTCTTTAAATTAAATGTGTTTACATTTTTTAGTTACAGTAAAAGTCACATAACATAAAATTTACCATCTTAACCATTTTTTAAAAAAAATGTTTTTATTGATTTTTAGAGAAAGAAAAAGGGAAAAAGAGTGAGAGACAAACATCGATCAATTGCCTCCTGCATGTCCCCAACAGGGATTGAACAACATGGCATATGCCTCCACTGGGAATTAAACCAGCGACCTTTGATTCATGGGACAATACACAACCAACTGAGCCACACCTTCTTGACCATTTTTAAGCATACAGTGTAGTAGTGTTAATGCCTCATATTGATAAGTACTCACATTATTGTACAGCAGATCTGTAGAACTTTTTCATCTTGCAAAACTGAAACTCGGAGAAACCAAAATGGTGGCATAGGTGAACACCTAAACTGCTGCCTCGCACAACAATTTCAAAATTAAAACTAAAAGACAGAATGGACACCATCCAGAACCACAGGAAAGCTGGCTGAGTGGAAATTCTACAACTAGAAGGAAAGAGAGGAGCTCACAGAGACTCAAGAGGAGCTGCAAAAAGCTGAGGTACAAAGACATGCGCGTGGAGAGGATGGGTGGTGGAGGGTCTGGCAGGTTTCCTCTAGCGGGAGGGAAATGGAAACTCCCAACTGCACTGAACCCCACTTCTGACTGCATTGAACCCTAGTTCTGGGTGAGACTCATACAGGGGGAGTCTGGACTGACATTAAAAGGGAGGAGTGCACAGAAACTAGGGGAGCCGCAAAAGGCAGATGTCTGGAGGCTTGCAAGTGCGAGTGCATGTAAGAGGACTGACTGCTGATTTTGCCCGGGGCTTTCTCTAGCAGGAGGAAAACAGAACTTCCCAAATGCACTGAAGTCCAGGTCCGGCTGCACTGAACCCTAGTTTCAGGTGAGACCCTGGGGACCCAAACTCATAGGGGTCCCCGGAATGCACGGAAACTCAAGGGAGCCGGAAAGGCAGAGGTCTGGAGGCACGCAACCAAGCCACAGAGAAGGCTGCAGTGATTACTGAGGGGCACTGAGACCAGGGGCTGCCGTGTAGGGCAGGGCTGACAGGAAGCCAAGGCTGTCTGCTCAGCCCTGAGATTCTGCCACATCCAAGCCCAGCACAGAGGCTGTTGCAGTCTTGCAAGTCTTAAGGCTGAGCCCAGCACAAAAGTTCTCTGGGAGCTGACATAACTGATCCTCATAACTAATTGGCTTGGCGGTCAATTCCCCCCAGTCAATACCAACAACAATCAAGACTTAACTACAACAAGGCTATATACACAATCCACAAAAGGGTACACCAAGAGTATCTACCTCAGGTAACTGGGGAGGCGGAGCTACTGGGTCATATAGGACACCTAGCACACAAAGCTACTCTACCAACTCTGGGAAGCAGCGAGAATGAGGAGACAAAGAAACAGATCATAAATGAAAGAAATGGAGGAAAACAAATGACTGGATATAGAGTTCAAAAACACACTTATAAGGTTTCTTAAGAATTTCCTAGAAAAGGTTGATAAATTTAGCAAGACCCAAGAGAAGATGAAAAAGAAATTAAATATACACTGACTGAAATAAAAAATATTATACAGAGACCTAACAGCAGACTAGAGGAATGCAAGAATCAAGTCAAAGATTTGAAATACAAAGAAGCAGAAAACACTCAACTGGAAAAGCAAAAAGAAAAAAGAATCCAAAAATATGAAGACAGGTAAGGAGCCTCTAGGACAACTTCATGCGTACCAACATCAGAATTATGGGGGTGCCAGAAGAAGAGAGAGAGCAAGATGCTGAAAACCTATTTGAAGAAATAATGACTGAAAACTTCCCACACCTGCTGAAAGAAATAGACTTACAAGTCCAGGAAGCGCACAGAACCCCAAACAAAAGGAATCCAAAGAGGACCACACCAAGACACATCATAATTAAAATTCCAAGAGCAAAAGACAAAGAGAGAATATTAAAAGCAGCAAGGGAAAAACAGTTAGTTACCTACAAGGGAGCACCCGTACGATTGTTGGCTGATTTCCCAACAGAAACTATGCAGGCCAGATGGAAGTGGCAAGAAATATTCAAAGTGATGAATAGCAAGAACCTACAACCAAGATTACTATACCCAGCAAAGCTATCATTCAGAATTGAAGGTCAGATAAAAAGCTTCACAGATAAAAAACTAAAGGAGTTCATCACCACCAAACCAGTATTCTATGAAATGCTGAAAGGTATTATTTAAGAAGAGGAAGAAGAAAAAGGTAAAGATAAAAATTATGAACAACAAATGTATATCTATCCACAAGTAAATCTAAAAATCAAGTGAATTGAAAATCCGATCAGCAGAATAAAGTGGTGAATATAATAGAATTAAGGGCATAGAAAGGGAGTGGACTGATAATTCTCAGGGGAAAGAGATGAGTGGGGTGGTACATGGAGAGACTGGACAAAAATCATATATCTATGGATGAGGACAATGGGGGAAGGTAAGGGCAGAAGGTGGGGTGGGAGCCGGGTGGAGGGGAGTTATGGGGGGAAAAAAGAGGAACAATTGTAATAATCTGAATAAAGATTAAAAAACAAAACAAATTGAAACTCTATACCCACTGAACAACTCCCCATTTCTCCCTCCTCCAGCCCCTCGGAACCACCATCTACTTTTCATTTCTATGATTTTGACTACTCTATGGGCCTCCTATAAATGGAATCATATAGTATTTGTCTTTTTGTGACCAGTTTATTTCAGTTAGCATAATGTCCTCAAGGTTTATCCTTGCAGCATGTGATAAGATTTCCTTCTTTTTTTTTTATTGCATGTAATAGAGGCCCGGTGAATGAAATTCATGCATGGGGGTGGGGGAGTCTTTCAGATTGGCCTGCACCCTCTCTCAATCTGGGATCCCTTGGGGGATGTCCAACTACTAGTTTAGGCTTGTGGGATCGGGCCTAAACCAGACATCCCTCTTGCAATCTGGAACTGCTGACTCCTGCTTGCCTGTCTGTCTGCCTGCCTGATCTCCCCTAACCACTCTGCCTGCCTGCCTCATTGCCCCTAACCATTCGCCTGCCTGCCTGATTGCCCCTAACTGCTTGCTTGCCTGCCTGATTGCCTCTAACTGCCTCTATCTTGGCCCACGCCACCAAGAAGCGGGAAGGTCGTTTGGCTGTCTGGTCTAATTAGCATAATTCACTTTTATTATTATAGAGAGACCACCTTTGCTTTTCCACCTGTCCATCAATGAACACTTGGGTTGCTCCCATATGTTGATTACTGTAACAAATGCTGTTATAATGGTGTACAAATATTTGTTTGATTCTCTGATTGGAATATATACCCAGAAGTGGAACTGCTGGATCATATATTTTTCATTTTTTGAAGGACCTAAATACTGTTTTCCACAGTGGCTGCACATTTTACATCCCTACCAACACTTGTTTTGTGTGTGTTTGTGTGTGTGTGTGTGTCTATAGTAACCATCCTAATGGGTGTGAGGGAATAGCTCACTGGGGTTCTGATCCGCATGTCCCTGATATTCAGTGATGTTGAGCACCTGGTTCATGTGCTTGCTGGCAGGAGTTAGAGTTTAATAGGTACAGAGTTTTGTTTATACAAAATGAAAAAGTTCTGGAGATGATGGTGGCGATGGTTGTACCATATTGTGAATGTATTTAATGCCACTGAACTGCACACTTAAAAAGGAAAATTTTCTATTCTGTATATTTTACCACAAAAAAAAAAAGGGTGAATGAGGGGTTTATACTCACAATAAGGCAGGTTAGTAGGGAACTAGGAAAGTTCCTTGGCAAGTGGGATGGGGAAATAGAGAGCTGAACAAACTGGCCAGCAATTCATAGCAGATAGAGAGAGCCCTGGGTGACTAGCAACGGGCAAAACTGGTGCGAACTTGCCCCCAAGTGGCCTTTCTTTCCCTGGCATATTGCTGGTCATGCAGTTTAAACCCCTTGCCCTGGGGCTGGCCAATTAGTGGAGACCACAACCCTGAAAGGGTTTAATTCCTCCCCTAAATGCCCAGCCTTTAAAACCCTAAAGAGGAAGGACCCAGCCTGCACTCTCCCTCCCAGGAATGTGCCCATGCCTTTCCTTTCCCCTCTACTCCCCACAGGCAGGCACCTCCTACACTCCACGGAGTCCCCACCTGGGCACAATGGGCAGCAGCAGCTCGTCCTGGCTCACCCTCCAATCTAATCCTGTCTACGAAGCCCCTTTTCTCTGACTCCTTAGTGAACCGGAACAGCCCCACCCAGGCTCTCCTGCTGCTTCTGTCCCAGGCCCTTCCTTGTCTCAGTGCCTCAGCTTCAATAAGCATCCTGCAAAGTCACCTGGACTCATGGTGTGAAATCTTCCTGATACCACGTCAAGAACCACACACTATTGGCTGGCCCAGGGCGGATCTGCTCCAGGTCAGGTCCCCCTTTCCAGTAACAACACTTCTGATGTCAAATGTGAGAGGGGTTTTCCTTACAGCATCCAGTTCTGACACCAACCATCCATCCTACAATTCAATTCAGCTCTGACCACTAGCTGGGGCAGTCCCAGCCTCTGAGGCTAAGGGCTCATCCCCCAGGCCATCCCACTTCAGAGGCTGTCACAATGGCTGGTCCCAGGTTGCTCACTTCTTTCTGACAAACTCTGGTATTACTACAACCCTCTCTCACGTTCAATAACTCACCAAAGTGAACCACGGAACTCGAGACAGCACTTTACTTCCTCTCACTGGCCAGACGCATGGAATGAGGTGCGGGGAAAGAGTTCGGAGCTCTGGGCCTCTCCAGGACTGCCCCTCCCAGCACCTCAACTGTTCACCGACTGGGAAGCTCTCTACCTCACTGTGCTGGGTTTTCATAGGCTTCCCTATGAGGTGACTGATCAAATTACTGGCCATTGGTGAACTCAGCTTCAGCCCTCTAAGCACACCTTGGTCTTTCTGGCCACTAGCCCCACCCTGAAGCCATCTAGAGGCCCAGCAAAGGTTAGCTCTTAACATAAACTCAGGAGTGTTCATTATGAATAAGACATTCCTATCAGATTCCAAGAGTTTTAGGAGCTCAGGTGCCAGAAACCAGGGACAAAGACCAGGTATTTCTTATCTTACTCCCATTGGAAAGAATCTGGATCCATCCCAGCTCCACTATCTGTGTGCAAACTTGAAGAGTCACCGAATCTTAGTAAGTCCTCGCTCTCCCGTCCTTACAGCATGGAGCATAGCTCCCCTTTCCCTACAGGGTTGCTATGAGGGTCAAAGGAGATAGTAGTTCTGAAAACACCTAGTGACCTACTCAAGGTACCATGCAAATGTTAGTCATTCACAGCAGAAGGAACACAAGCCCTTACTCTGGTGTCTGGCTGTTCTACAGAGAGCTGCAGAGTAACTCAGGATGGAATGCCAGTTCAACTCCCAGGGGGACCCTTCTTTTTCTGTGTCCTTTGGGACACAAAAATACAAATTTGCAAAACCAAACGTCAGATTCTGTAATCATCTCTTTGTCTGGTGATGACTGTAAAAGCATATAATTTCTCCAGGTTCTCTGAGTGAAGCGGTTGACCCAAATCACTGCCCATGTAAATCCAGCATTTATAGCACAGAAACGCTTCTGTGCAGCAGGTTCAGTGTCCACTTCTGAAACTTATTTGATTGCTCACACGCAGCAATCCTCTCCCATAGCATCACTTAGAGTACTTGCTGATCTTTTCCTAGAGGCTCACCCTCAGTTCAGCAGCTCTGCACTCCTTTAGAGGGACTGGCTGGCTTGTCAAGAAAGCCTCACAGGAGCTGTTAGTGAACCTGAGCGTAGCTGCTCTAGAACATCAGTGCTATCACAGGGCCTGGCATAAAACGTGTGTCAGACCGCAGGAATGGACAGAAGCCTGCAGGGTCTGCACTCTGCAGACTCAGTGCCTTGCCCACCCTGCCAGAAGCAGTGCTCAGATAGCATTCACATACCTCTGGCCAGGGTACCCCTCAGAGTACTTGTTATTTAAGCAGGAGCCTAGGGCCTCCAAAACAGCTCGGCTGGCGAAATTCTCTGAGGCGATAAGCTCTAGTCCAACCCTTTGCCGGTTACTCTCCTTCTTAATGATGTTGTAAACCTGAAAAGAAGAAAATAGACATAAACATTTGGACCTCTAAGCTCAATGTTATACTCTGATCAAAGCAATGACCGAGGAAAGAGAAGAGCCACTGTTGTAGAGCCGTATTTTGCTCTTAGAGATTGACCATAACCCAAAAATCCAAACTCAGAATCAACTAAAAAATAAGTATCTCACCTAATTTTTAATTCTATACCATCTTATCTTTAGTTTTACATTTCGCCAAGTTTCCCCCTCCCTGATTCTCTTCCTTAAAATAAGCTTCCTAAAAAGATGGTTTATGCTAGCCTGGTGTGGCTCAGTGGTTGAGTGTTGACCTATGAACCATGAGGTGACAGTTCAATTCCTGGTCAGGACACATGCCAGGTTGTGGGCTCTATCCCCAGTAGGAGGCATGCAGGAGGCAGCCGATCCATGATTCTCTCTCATCATTGATGCTTCTATCTCTCTCTCCCTCTCCCTTCCTCTCTGAAATCAATAAAAACATATTTTTTAAAAACACATTAATAAAAGATGCTTCTTTTTTTTAAAATATGTTTTATTGATTTTTTACAGAGAGGAAGGGAGAGAGATAGAAAGTCAGAAACATTGATGAGAGCGAGATATCAATCAGCCGCCTCCTGCATGCCCCACAGTGGAGATGTGCCCACAAGCGAGGTACATGCCCCCGACCAGAATAGAACCTGGAACCTTTCAGTCCGCAAGCCGACGCTCTATCCACTGAGCCAAACCAGTCTCGGCTAAAAGATGCTTCTTGGTGTCTGAATGTACTCCTCTGAACTGTAAGAAAAGGGTCAAATCTCAATGACCTTCCCCTTCCTTTCAGAGCACCCACCACAGCACTCTGTACTTTGTGGAAACACAGGAATACTTAACCTTGCCTGGAAGGGCTTTTAGCACTTTGTCAGCTGCTGCCTCTAAGTCTAGCACTCTTATGCTAACTACAATGCTGTTCTGAACGAAGGGTACTTATGATTAGAACTAGAAAGTAAACAGGAGACTGGGATTTAAGGACCCCCATGAAGACCCCACAACCTCACCTCGATGTCGCTGTCTTTCAGGGACTGTGCCAGCATTTTGTCATGCGAGGACCACAGGTCAGAATTCTCGGGAGCCCTGCTCACCGCAGTCGCCATTGCACTGGTTCAAAGTCGCCTCAAAATGGAAGAACTTCCAACATTAATTTTAATCAAAGCTCAATGCAGCCTGTTAGTTCTTTGAATTGCTAAAGTATCGACACTATTATTTAGCCCTTCCCTCAACTGCTTGGTAAATATGAAAATATTCTGGTTCCACTCTGAACTGCGGATGCCAGCTTGTTATCTAGTTAGTAATGAGAACCATGGCCACTCACTAGGAGGTCCGACCCTGTGGACAGAGCCCTGCACTGCCTTTTCTCAACGAATCTTTCCAGTTATGGCTATCTCTCCAACTACACTAACCTCCTGGAAGGCAAGGACTGTGTGTTATTTTTATTTTTTTTAAATCTCCCACAGAATTCAGTGCGGCCATATATGAAGTAATATCTGCCTGAACAATGAATTACGACTTAAATGTTATTTTTTCCATTTTTCAAGTAATGAAAACAAGGCTCAGAGAAGTAAAGCATCTTAGCCTGTGGCTGCACAGCAAGTTGGCCATGAAAGTCAGACTCAAAACCCGAAATCATATGCTCTCTTTACCCACAGGGTTCCTGTAGAGACGGCAAGTTAAAGCATGCACTGGCTTTACTACAAACTGCCCTGTAAGAATTATAGATAGAAAAAAAAACAAACTATAGATCAATATTTTTCATCAGAAAACTGTATCTCATCAAAATGCTGGAAAATGTATGTTTCTAAAAAGAACGAGAATTTGTGATCCGTGGCCTCTCCCCTGGTATGAAAGTTTAAATATTCCCAGGAACCAACCTCCCCTAATCAACAGCCGTAGCTTTTCCAGAGTGCTCCATTAACTTGGTAAGCTTTCATCTAAGAAGGATTCATGGAGCCTGGCCCATGTGGTTCAGCGGTAGCATGTCAGGCCATGCCCTGAAGAGTGTCGGGTATGATTGCCCATCCAGGGCACATACCTGGATTGCAGGTGGATCTCAGGCCCAGTAGGGGTGCTTTTGGGAGGCAACAAATCGATGTGTGTCTTTCTCACATCCGATGTTTCTCTCTCTCCCCCTTGCTCCCTTCCACCCTCTTTAAAAAATCAATGAAAAAAATATCTCGGGCAAAGATTAACAACAACAACAAAATAAAAATAAAATAAAATGATTCACCAACAACTATTTACTCAGGCCTCTCTGTGCCAGCATGGCATTGCTATTGGGAACACAATTGTGAGCACAGCAGACTGGGCCCTGCCGTCAAAGACCTTCCCTGGTGCAGAAGATGAGTAGCAAACTGAACAAGTGTACTAAATGCAGATGGATAAAATGAGAGCACCATGAAGGATGAGAGCTGGGTGCTGGGCTGAGGGGGGCTCACTGTGGACGCTGAGGCAGGAGCCTATCCTAGGAGAGGGCGTCTAGATTAAGAAAGATCCAGTCATGAGGGGAGAACCCACCTCCCAAGAGTACCGAGGTAATGCATATATATTGGTCTCGGCTCCTACCCCCTGTGAGTTGCTAAGTAAAACGAGCTTGGAGCCTCAATTGTTTTAATGAGGTGACTCTGGGTGGACCCCTGGATGGCTCCTGGCTTGGGTGCTGGTCAACAGAAAGACCAGCTATGATTAGAAGCCTGGGATTTTCAGCCCTGCCCCCACTTCCTCAGTGAGGAGTTAATACTTGATCATGCCTACATGAGGGAGCCTGCATATATTCAGAGTTGCCAGGTCGGTGGACACATCCACACTGGAAAGTGACGCACCCTACTCCACGGGGCACAGAAGTTCCTGTGCTCTGGACCCTGCCAGACCTCACCCTGTATGTCATCTCGCTGTTCACCTGTATCCTTCATCACCTTTCTGAAAAAATTGGTAGCCTGGCTAAACTGGCTCAGTGGTTGAGTGTCAACCTACAAAGCAGGAGGTCATGGTTCACTTCCCCGTCAGGGCACATGCCCAGGTTGTGGGCTCCATCCCCAATGTGGGGCATGCAGGAGGCAGCCAACCAACGGTTCTCATCATTTATGTTTCTCTCTCTCTCTCCCCCTCTCCCTTCCTCTCCGAAGTAAATAAAATTATATTTAAAAAACTGATAAAAAGAGAGAAACCAAAATAGTGGCATAGGTAAACATCTAAACTGCTGACTCAAACAACAATTTCAAAACTACAACTAAAAGGCAAAACAGACATCATCCAGAACCACAGGAAGGCTGGCTGAGTATAAACTCTACAACTAGAAGAAAAGAGAAAAGCACACTGAGACTCAGAGGAGCTGCAGAATGCAGAGATACGGAGGCACATGTACACACGGAGAGGACTGGCACTGAGTTAAGCGGGTGGCTTTCTCAATCAGGAGGGAGACAAAAGCTCCCGATGGCTCTGAACTCCAGTTATGGGCAAGGCTCTGGGAACCCAGACTTATCAGGGGAGAAACTGGACTGTCTGGCAGCAGGCAAAACTCAAGGGTAGCTTTCTCTCAGAGGTACTTGCAGTGATAACTGTGGGACACTGAGACACAGGGCAGGGCTGATGGGAAGCCATTGCTGTCTGCTCTGCCCTGAGACTCTGCCCCATCCAAGCTGAGCACAGACGCTTTTGCAAGTCTTGTCTCATAAGGGTGTCTCCAGCACAGAAGTTGTCCCAGCGTAGACACAGCTGATCCTCACAGCCAATTGGCCTGGAAGTCAATTCATCCCAGTGATACCAACAACAATAAAGGCTTAACTACAACAAGAGTGGGCACACAGTCCACAAAGGGGTGGACCAAAAGGGTACACCTCAGGAAACTGGGGAGGCTGAGCCACTGGGCTCTATAGAACACCTAGCACACAAAGCCACTCCATCGACACAGGGAAGGAGGCAAAATGCGGAGACAAAGAAACATGTCACAAATGAAATAAATGGAGGAAAGCAAACAACTGGATATAGAGTTCAAAACCACAATTATAAAGTTTTTCAAGAATTTTCTAGAAAATTCCAATAAATTTAGCAAGACCCTTGAAGGTATGAAAAAGGACCAACTGGAAATTAAGCATACACTGACTGAAATAAAGAATATCAGAGATCCAACAGCAGACTAGAGGATCCCAAGAATCAAGTCAAAGATATGAAATACAAAAAAAGCAAAAAACACCCAACCAGAAAAGAAAAAAGAATCCAAAAATATGAAGATAGTGTAAGGAGTCTATGGGACAACTTCAAGCGTACCAACATCCAAATTATGGAGGTGCTAGAAGAGAGAGAGCAAGATACTGAAAACCTACTTGTAGAAATAATGACTGAAAACTTCCCCCACCTGCTGAAAGAAATAAAACTTATAAGTCCAGGAAGCACACAGAACCCCAAACAAAAGGAATCCAAAGAGGACCACACCAAGACACATCATAATTAAAATTCCAAGAGCAAAAGACAGAGAATATTAAAAGCAGCAAGGGAAAAACAGTTAGTTACCTACAAGGGAGCACCCATATGATTGTCAGCTGATTTCTCAACAGAAACTATGCAAGCCAGATGGAAGTGGCAAGAAATATTCAAAGTGATGAATAGCAAGAACCTACAACCAAGATTACTCTACCCAGCAAAGCTATCATTCAGAATTGAAGGTCAGATAAAGAGCTTCACATATAAGAAAAAACTAAAGGAGTTCATCACCACCAAACCAGTATTATATGAAATGTTGAAAGGTATTCTGTAAGAAGAGGAAGAAGAAGAAAAAGGTAAAGATAAAAATTATGAACAAATACATATCTATCAACAAGTGAATCTAAAAATCAAGTGAATAAAAAATTTGATGAACAGAATAAACTGGTTAATATAATAGAATCAGGGGCATAGAAAGGGAGTAGACTAACAATTCTTGGAGGGAAAAGGGTGTGTGGGGTGTGGAAAGAGACTGAACAAAAATCATATACCTATGGATGAGGATAGTGGGAGGTGGGTAAAGACAGAGGGTGGAGTGGGAACTGGTTGGAAGGGAGCTATGGGGAGGGGGGGCGGGGGAAGGAACAATTGTAATAATCTAAACAATAAAAATTTATTAAAAAAAAAGAAAAAGAAAAAAACTGATAAATGTTAAGTGTTTCCCTGAGTTCTGTCAGCTGCTCTAATGAATAATGGAATCCCAGGAGCGGGTCATGGGAACCTCTGATTTGTAGCTGAGTATGACAGAAGTCATGGATAACCTAGGGACCTACTACTTGTGATTGACATCTGATAACCTGGGGACCTACTACTTGTGATTGACCTCTGAAGGGGGTGGTCTCATGGGCTGAATTAACTCTGGGTAGAATTGGACTGAATTGTAAAATACCCAGTGGTGTCTCAGAACTGCTGATGCATGGAAACCCCCACACATTTGGTGTCAGAAAGGTTGCATGGTAGTGGTGTGAGAGAAAAAGATAAACTCAGCAGAAAGGTTGTAGCTTTTCCCATACAAGTACACACACAATAAATTTGCTACACAAATATATCCATTAGACAAAATAGTCTAATAATCCCAAATTACAGTGATCCTCCTTAATCTCTGGTACTATAACCTTTAACCAAGAAATTCCTCTTAGGGCTTTCAAAGCAGCCATTGTTTACCGTAAGCACAGCACATTTAGAAATGAAACACTGTGCTGGAACGCAATTGACACTTCTGTGGTCACAGCAGTACCACTTTGCCAAGGACAGGCAGGTGACCTTGAATGTGGCTGGCCACATCCCACATTTCCACCAGCGGTGGAGACACATGAATGTCGACCTCCGCACTCAAGAACGGCCAGTTCAACCCATGGACCTGTGCATGAACCAATGCGCACCTTCGGCTGGTGGTAAGCCCACAACAAAACGCTCCAGAGCCAAAAATAGGCTCAAAGGGAAAAGTTCTTTTAAATACTGACTAGTGAAAGTTAAAAAGGATTTGCAGGTGGCAAGCAGAGACAATTCTCAACCACCCAATGGCTAAAGCTCATTGGGAACCCTCCCCCTAAGGACAGTCAGCAGATCCACAGTCACTCTGTGAAAGCACTCAGCTCCCCTCTGCTCAGGAAAAAGAAGTCTCTGACTCATCTGTGGTCTCACTCTTCTCACTGCAGCAACAACCTGCAGCCTGCTGCAAATATTTTCCCTGTGTGTTCTTCCGCCCACCAAGAGAGTGCGTATGTGGCCAGCACCTACTCTCACTGCCCACCCACTGCGAGTCTCCTTCCCCGGGTCCTGTTACCACTCAGGATCAAGTCACCCCGCAGACACAGTACTTAATTCATACTTTCAGTAAATCCATATTCTCGAGTCTAACTTAAGCTTTTTTTTTTAAACCAGGAATAAGTTTGAGTTTGTTTTTTTTAAAAATATATTTTATTGATTTCTTACAGAGAGGGAGGGAGAGGGATAGTTAGAAACATCGAGAGAGACATCGGTCAGCTGCCTCCTGCACGCCCCCTGCCGGCAACCAAGGTACATGCCCTTGACCGGAAGGGAACCCGGGACCTTTCAGTCCGCAGACTGACGCTGTATCCAGTGAGCCAAACCAGCCTCCGCTAGTTTGAGTTCTTCATTCAGAGTTTAAGATTTTGTGTCTTGTTTCCATTAAATCAATTATAGATATAATCTACTGTATCTACTAAATCAATTAAGTCTATTCTATGCTGAGGCACCCCATAAGAAAAAGATCCTGAGGGGTGCTGTATGGATACTTTGACTGGGTTAGGGATGCAGTTCCTGCAGCCTCAACTGTCGTGATATGGTGGCATGAGCCTCACTCACCCCTAGGGACACAGACCTAGTAAGTGAATTCATTCTCCAAAGTCACCAGCCTCCTCATGCCTCCAAATCTTCCCTGGGCCTCGGTCACAAGTGGCACCACGCAGGGTTCTGCGGAGGGAACCCTGGGATGAATGTCACGCCTCAGCCTCACAGACTCTGGTGATCTCCACTTTACAGAAAGCTGAGGCTCAGAGAGCTCAGGGCCTAAGGGCATGTCATTTGAATTCTTTTCCTGTAGTTCCAGAACCCTCCTTCGCTACCCTGGACTAAATAAAAGCACAATCATCCAACTCCGCTGCACGTTCCCTCGAGCAGGAAGTTGCAAATTTGATCCGGTAAGAATCTAAACTGGTGTTTCCATTGCAGCAACTGCCTGATTGAAGGCACCTGCGGGTGTGGGGCTCGGCCGATCAAAGTTCACTTAACTTCCAGGACCAGGAAGCACAAGGCACGAGGCCAGGAACCCTTGAGCGCAACGTTTGTCTCCTAGAACGGGCTGCAGCCTGCAGGCCCTCCTGCAGGGATCCAAGAAAGCGACCACAAACGTAGAGGTTGAGAGCGCAGGCTTCAGTGAGCTCGGTTCGATTCCGTGTGCCCTGTTGCAGGGGCCCACTTAAATCGGCTCTTCTGTCCGAGCCTCACCTTCCCCGTAGGCAGAAGCACTCTGTGAGGATACTGTAGCGAGGTGAAGGGCTGCACTTAAAATGCTCAGTCAGAGAGTGCTCAGTATAGAGCGGCAACTCGGACCTATGTTAAGCTGAGGCCACCCCCCTACCGCACTGGAGACCAGAGGACGAGCGCTCGGGACCCACGCCGACCCATAGCCAGGCATTCCGCGCGCTCCTCACCTGCACGGTCTGCAGAGCACGTGGGGCTGGGGAGCCAGGAGACGCTCACAGCCGAGCGCGCAGCGAGTGCCAGGTCAGAGGCCCGCCCGAAACTGCGCACCTGCCGGGACTGACTGGGCGCGACCGCCTACCGACACCGACACCGTGGCCCACGCTGCTATCGGCGAGACCTGCGGGCCGCGCAGCTGCCACGTGACCCGCCGTGCCCGCCTCCACTCGGTACCCCCGCGGTCCGCCGCGCCCCACCTCTGGAAGCGCCCAATCAGAGCGCGCTGCGTGGCTGGGGGCGGGGCGGGGGCGCCAGCTCCCCTGGGCCCGGGGGCTGCTGGGCGCTGCTGGGCGCTGCTGGGCGCTGCTGGTCTGGCTGTGAGCCTGGAGCTGGGATACTGGGAACACGGTCAGGGCCTGTCCCAGAAACTTGGGTTTAAACATATTTTATTGATTTCTTACAGAGAAGAAGGCAGAGGGATAGAGAGTTAGAAACATGGATGAGAGACATCAGCCGCCTCCTGCACGCCCCCTACTGGGGATGTACCCGCAACCCAGGTACATGCCCTTGACCAGAATGGAACCTGGGACCTTTCAGTCCGAAGGCGGAGGCTGAGCCAAACCGGTTTCGGCAGGAATGAATTTTGTTGCTTATATTTAACTCTTTCATTACATTTAACTTATAGTTTAGCACGATAGTAAGAATCCTATCTCTGAGGTTTCTTCCTCTAATTTTCCATCCACTGACACCCTTTCCTCCCCCCCCCACCCCCCCGCCCGCCTCCTTGGCTATAAATTCTATTGGCCCATACTATATTCACACCTGAGACCAATCTCTATTGCCCATCGAAAGATTCCATTGTGGTGGTCCCTATACCTATAGAAACAGTTTCCCCTTAAATAAAGTCTCTCTTAACGTGTCAATGAATAATTTGTTCTCTAACAGCTCCTAATATTTCCAGTCCTCAGTGTAGCAACAACTCTTAACTTCTTACAATGTCAAGCAATTTCCAAAATGTAACAATTGTGGGTAATGTGACAGTTAATAAATAGATTCAAAACTGATTCAGAAAATTCCTGGGAAAGACAGTGAGAAAGTGGGGATGCATAAGAAGTCCTGTTTCCAGGAGGGTCACACAATACAACACAGACCCAGAATGATTTTGTCAAATAGCTTCTTTGCCTAGTGAGTCTCTTCCTTCTCTAGATCCCCTGTGTCACCCCACCCCCTCACTGTGGAACTTTGGAATTTAGAGCACCAAGCAGGAAGTAGATTGTGTGGACACTGATAAGGAAGATACATACTAAGAGGGGCTCCTGGTGGCTCACTGGGCTCAAATTTTTAAAAATATATATTTTATTGATTTTTTTTACAGATAGGAAGGGAGAGGGATAGAGAATTGGAAACATCGATCAGCTGCCTCCTACACACCCCCAACTGGGGATATGCCCACAACCAAAGCACATGCCCCCAACTGGAATCGAACCTGGGACCCTTCAGTCGCAGGTCAATGCTCTATCCACTGAGCCAAACCAATTAGAGCTGGGCTCAAATTTTTTAAGAAATAGAGCCTAGCAGCCATTCCTTCACAGAGCCCTCTCATGCAAACTTCACTTCAGGGAGAGGCCTGCTTTGAACTGCCTCCTCAGCAATGAACTCCTGCTTGCCTGTGTTCCTGCCATCTGAGCCAGACTTATAAAGAAGTTCCTGGACTCCTATTTCAACCAATAGGACTGAGCTTTCCTCTTCCAATCAGAGCTGTGTAGCTGTATCAACATCTTTACCCACCAATCACAGCAGCTCCATTGAACCAATCAAATGTCATGAATTTGGATCTTTATTTTATGAGGACAGACCAGTCAGGGATCAGGGGACTTCTGCTTACATAAGCTGGCTTCCCTCTGGCACACTTTCCCTTCCCACTGAAGACTGAGACTGCATTTCCCTGGCTGAGCTGAAATACTGAAGATGTCTTGCTGGACCAGAGTGGAGTCACCTGCACAGGCCAGAGAAGGGCCTGGCCCCAGGGCTGCTTCGTAGCCGTGATGTATCACAGTTGCATTCGTCTGCACTGAATTAAATTTCCTTCTTCCCTCACCCCAAATTGGGGATTCCTGTTGGCATTAAACTGGTGCCACCAACCATTGGTTGACAATTGTAAAGACAAATACAAATTAAAAATAAGAGGCTAGCCCTCACTGGTGTGGTTTAATTGGTTCAGCATTGTCCCATGCACCGGTTTGATTCCTGGTCTGGGCACCTACCCAGGTTACAACCCTGGGTTGAGGTAGGTTCAGGAGGCAACTAATGGATGTTTCTTTCTCACATGGATGTTTCTCTCCCTCTACCTTCCTCTCTCTCTGAAATCAATAAACATTTAAAAACAAAAATAGAAATGAAAAGTTTAAGTCTCCCAGTTTAAAATAAGAGAAGGAATTTTTCTCCACTTTGTTTTCTTTGAGCATGTTGATGAAGAACATCCAAACCTGTAAAGAATTTTTGTAAGAATTTATTTGAGCCAAAACTGACAACAATGCAGGAAGCAAGCTCTCAAATGCACTGGAGAATGGCAGTTGGGGTTTCTTTCATGTGTTTGGATTAAGAAGGGAATATAAGGAAGATTAAATGAAGCGAGAAGAAAGCAATATGGGGACTGGGTTACAGGAGAGTTAAGATTGTGGGCCCCCAAGGGGTCTGAAGTGTTGTGAAGTGGTAGAAAGTGTTGTGAGTGTGGTAATGTTGTGAACTAGATTAAGAGAAAATAACCAAATTTAATACATAAAATGCATGGGAACTTCTCATACATGAGAGAGTTGGAGACCTCACAGGCATGGGAGGATCACAGGGAGGGTAAGTGTGGCATATATGACACTCTGAGCTAAGAATGAGGTAAAGCACCGTGGGAGCTACTAAGATTGCTTGCAGAATGATAAGAGCACTGTTTAGTAATGAAGTTGGTCCTGCCTGGTCCTTGTTGATGTGACTCCGTTGAGCATCATCCCATGCACCTGAGATGGCTGTTTCAATTCCCCATCAGAGCACCTGCTGGGGTTAGGAGCTCAGTCCCCAGTAGGGGGCATGCAGGAGGCAACCCATCCCCTAATTGATGTTTCTGTCTCTCTCTCTTTTCCTCTCTCTCTAAAGTCAATAAAAACATATTTTTTTTTAATTAAAAAAAGTTTGCCCTGCCCTATAAGTAGGCAAAAAGCGTTCTCTCACCCTGGCTGGTAATCTCAAATGGTTAGACTTCGCACTAAAGGGGCAAGGATTCCATTCCCAGTCAAGGGCAGGTACCTGGGTTTCGGGGTTCCTCCCCACTCCCGGTTGGGCCACCTGTGAGAGGCAACCAATTGATGTATCTCTCTCACATTGATGTTTCTCTTTTCCCTTTCCCTTCCATTCTTTCTGAAAAGCAATGGGAAAATAATATTCTCAGGTGAGGATTAACAGGAAAACACAAACATTTATCTCTGATAATTTCTCATTATGGGAACAGCCCCTAATTTAATTTCTTCTAGATAGTTATGTGAGGGCAAACATTTTTCTTGAGCCCACAGAGTCCTGGTTGCCTCTAGTTCAAAATGAGCTGCACACCACAGCGACACATCTAGCTGTATAAGGGGGTGAGAGTCCTTTCTGTCTTACGAATGTCCTGTAGACAAAAAAAGGAAAGGGGGGATTCTACAGAAAGTAACCTCCCAGGGTGATCTGATCATAAATCCCCTACTCCGTAGTCACGGAGGGTAGTCATGCCCAGGCACCTAACTTCTATAGTAAAAGGGTCATGTTTGCCTTAAGCAAGTCTTCTCCATTGTGTATGTGCCTAGAAGTAACCCATCTTTGAATTAGGTGGTAATCACCCTCAAGGGAGCAGTAATCTTAACTACCCTGTATTCTATTCCACCTTGCTTTCTCCCACCTTCATTTTATATTCCTTAAATTTCCTCCTTAATTTCAAACAAATAAAAAAAACTGCAAATCTGTTCTTCTCTGGAGCATTTGAGAAATTGTTTCTAGCATCGTCATCAGTTTGGGCTCAAAAATTCTCTACAGGTTTGGACACTCAGTGACAGCCATAGTCCCAGTGTAGCTGGACAAACAACGGTGCTGCCTGATACAAGCAGAGGCAGGATTGAATCATATATGAGCATTTATTCAGTACTAGAAGCTTGATGCACAAAATTTGTGCAAGAGGAGGCCTTTGCAACCCTGGCCACTCCGGCTGCTGGTCATCCAGAAGGTCATTCTGCTGTTTGGTCTAATTAGCATTTAGCTCTTTATTATATAGTATTGCCGGCAGCATGGGGGAGCAGCAAGTCATCCACAGAAATCTGCTTTGCAGACCCCCGTAAACTGGCTGCTTATATAGGTAGAAGGACAAAGGAAAGTAGGCAAAAGGGCAAAAGAGCATGCACAGATATGTGAAAGAGAAGGGATGGGTCTCCAAAGGGCTGAGTGATGTGCAAAGGCTGGGGTTACAGGGGTAGGAGCCAAAGGGAGTGCCAGGTGGGCAATTCACAGGTGAGTAGGCTGGAGATCTGCAAAGCCTGCGGGTATGCAAAAGGGGCTGCTGAGTCTGGTTTCTACAGCAAAGTTGTTCATCTTTCCATGATAATAGGCAGCTCCAAATGGGGAGAATGGGCTGCATCTCCAGGTGAGCTCCCAGGTCCTGGATGCAGCTGCCAGCCAGAGTAGAATGTACCTTCTTTAATCAGAATAAAACAATCATGGTTAACAGAGCATGGGTCATATTTCTTATAATTCTAACTGGTTCTCCAGCATTCTATTTCTGCCCCCTTTCATTAGACATCTTGGCTTGTCTCCCCCAACTTGGACTCCCAGCCCCATGAGCAAGGGAATCATGGTGCTCAAGATAGAGCCTTGGTCTCACAAATGCGAGTTGGGTGGAAGGAGGAAGCCCCTACCCTTGTCTGCACTCACTACGAATGTAGGCTAAATACTGGCTGTTGAGGGCAAGGTAGGAAATGCTGGGTCCTGCCCTCCTGGGAGGAGAGCCCGTTCTTTGCCAGTCTTGGGCTGGGGTGTTCTGTCTGAGCTGAGAGGAAACAGAAAGCAGACCTTGATTCAAACATCACAGACTTGCTTTTCTCACTTTGTTTTAGTAGATTTTCTTGAATACATGTTTCTTCATTTGCTGTGTGCCTGTAACCGTATAGGAATTTCATTTTTTTAATACGACTTTTTTCCTTAAATCAAGCTAGAATTTATCCAGTCTAATAGCATCATGACATATTACACATCTACTCCCTTAATCATTAAGCCCTTAGGACATGTTCTGGTCAGCATCAAACTGTCTGAGAATGAAGCCTCAGCCCTGGCCAGAGGCTCAGTAGTTAGACTGAGCTGGTTTGGCCCTTGGACCAAAGGGTCGCAGGATGGATTCCTGGTCAAGGGCACCTTTCGGGGTTGCAGGTTTGTTACCTGGTCCCAGTAAGGACATGTACAGGAGACAACCAATAAATCATTCTCCTCCTCCCTCGATCTCTCTCTTCCTCCTTGTCACTCACTCTGAAAAAGCAATGGAAAAAATATCCTCTGGTGAGGATTAACAACAAAAATAATAAAGCCTATGGAGAGGAATCAAGATGGGGGCATAGGTAAACAGCTGAACTTGCTGCCTTGCACAACCACTTCAAAACTACAACTAAAAGACAAAAAGGACATCATCTAGAACCACGGGAAGGCTGGCTAAGTGGAAATTCTACAACTAGAAGAAAAGAGAAAAGCACACTGAGACTCAGAGGAGGTTCAGAGGCACAAGCGAAAGGGGCTTGTAACTGAGTACGCTGTTGTCTTTTTCAATTGGGAGGGAGATATAAGCTCCCGACTGCTCTGAACGCCAGTTCTGGCAAGACTCTGGGGATCCAGACTCATAAGGGGAGAAACTGGACTGTCTGGCATAGGGCCAGAACGTGAGGGCAGCTTTCTCAGAGGTGCTTGCAGCGATCATTGTTTCTGCACGGTGCCGTGGGACACAGATACCCAGGGGCCTCTTTGGGGCAGGGATGATGGTGACTTCCTGAGACCCCGCCCCACCCAATTTACAACCCCACCCAAGCTGTGCATAGAGGCTTTTGCATATGAATGGCCTGGCCTTTTGCAATCTAAAACCTAACAAACTGCACCTGGGTTAGAGAGCCCCAGAGCCTCCAAAAGAAGGCTCAAAGCTGGATAGTAGCTTGCACTGCTTCACAGCTGGGCCTCATCTGGGCACCTCCAAACCCCAAACAAAGAGGAGGAATCTGCAGATCTCTCTGTAGCTCCTTCTGGGTGGCTCAAGCAGTGGCTGACTTTGCACCTTCTTGGTAATCCAAGAACCAGTGTACCTAGTGGTCAGAGTGAGATCATCCAGATTACAACTCTTCACATCCATAAGAGACATACTCAGGGGGCAGACTCAGTGAGCGCGAAAGCCCCACTGAAGCAAGTCTTGTCCCATAAGGGTATCTCCAGCACAGAAATTCTCCCATTGTAGACATAGCTGATTCTCAAAGCCAATTTGCCTGGAGGTCAATTCATCCTAGTGATACCAACAACAATAAAGGCTTAACTACAATAAGACTGGGCATACAGCCCACAAAGGTGCACCAAGAGTGTTCACCTCAGGTAATTTAGGAAGCTGAGCCACTCGGCCCTATAGGACACTTAGCACACAAAGCCACTCTATCAACACAGGGAAGCAGCCAAAATGTAGAGACAAAGAAACAGGTCACAAATGAAAGAAGTGGAGGAAAGCAAACTACTAGATATAGAATTCAAAACCACGGTTATAAGGTTACTCAAGAATCTTTTAAAAACCTCCAAGAAATTTAGTGAGACCCTTGAGGATATGAAAAAGGACCAACTAGAAATTAAGCATACAATGACTGAAATAAAGAATAATATACAGAGATCCAACAGCAAACTAGACGATCCCAAGAATCAAGTCAAAGATATAAAATACAAAGGAGCAAAAAACACCCAACAAAAAAAGCAAAAAGAAAAAAAGAATTAAAAAATGTGAAGATTGTGTAAGGAGCCTCTAGGACAATTTTAAGCGCACTAACATCCAAATTATGGAGGTGCCAGAAGAAGAGAGAAAACAAGATGCTGAAAACCTATTTGAAGAAATAATAACAGAATACTTCCCCCACCTGGTGAAAGAAATAGACTTACAAGTCCAGGAAGCACACAAACCCCAAACAAAAGGAATCCAAAGAGGACCACACCAAGACACATCATAATAAAATGCCAAGGACAAAAGACAAAGAGAGAATATTAAAAGCAGCAACAGAAAAACAGTTAGTTACCTACAAGTGAGTACCCATATGATTGTCAGCTGATTTCTCAACAGAAACTATGCAGGCCAGAAGAGAGTGGCAAGAAATATTCAAAGTGACCAATGTGGATACCCTGGGAGGTCACTCTCCCTGGACTCTGTCCAGGTGGCAAAAAAAAGGGGGGGGCGGAAAAGTAATATTCAAAGTGATGAATAGCAAGAACCTACAACTAAGATTACTCTACCCAGCAAAGCTACCATTTAGAATTGCAGGGCAAATAAAGAGCTTCACAGATAAGAAAAAGCTAAAAGAGCTCATCACTACTAAACCTGTATTATATGAAATGCTGAAGAGTATTCTTTAAGGAGAGAAAGAAGAAAAAGGTAAAGATAAAAATTATGAACAACAAATACATATCTATCAACAAGTGAACTAAAAATTAAGTGAATTAAAAATCTGATGAACAGAATAAACTTATGAATACAATAGAATGAAGAGCATAGAAAGACTGACAATTCTCAGGGGCAAAGAGGTAAGGAGGGTGCACGGAGAAACTGGACAAAAACCATACACCTATGGATGAGGTCAATTGGGGGAGGTAAAGATAGAGGGAGGGTTGGGATTCGGGTGGAGGGGAGCTATGGAGGAAAAAAAAGAGAAACAAATGTAATAATCTGAACAATAAAGATTTAATTAAAAAATAAAAATAAATAAAAATCAAGTATATAAAAAATCTGATGAACAGAATAAATTGGTGAATATAATAGAATCAGGGTCATAGAAAGGTAGTGGACTGACAATTCTCAGGAGGAAGAGACTAGACAAAAAGCGTACACATATGGATGAGGACAATGGTGGGGGTAAGGGTAGAGGGTGGGGCGGGAATCGGTTGGAGGGAGGTTATGGGGGGGGGGCGAAGAGGAACAATTACAATAACCTGAACAATAAAGATTTATTTAAAAAAAAGAATAAAGCCTGAGGTCTGATGATCAAGGGGAAAAGTTTTGGCAACTAAACATCTTTTAAAAAATATATCTATTTTATTGATTTTTTTACAGAGAAGAGAGAGGGATAGAGAGCTAGAAACATCGATCAGCTGCCTCCTGCACACCGCCTACTGGGAATGTGCCCTCAACGAAGAATCAAACATACTCTTGACCAGAATCGAACCCATGACCCTTCAGTCCGAAGGCTGATGCTCTATCCACTGAGCCAAACTGGTTTTGGCTTGTTTGTTTTTTTAATCCTCACCTGAGCACATGCTTAGAGAGAGGAACATCAGTGTGAGAGAGAAACATGGGTCAGTTGCCTTCTATAGGCGTCCCAACTGGGGATCCTATCACAACCAGGTATGTGCCCTGACTGGGAATCAAATCAGTAACCTTTCTGTGCACAGGACAATGCTCAACCGACAATTCCTGCGGGCCGAAGGGGTCCCTTGATGTCACTGTGTTTCACCCTAGGCCTATGAAAGCTAAGTGACTCCCCTGACCTCAGGGTTCCCTTGATGTCACTGTGTTTCACCCTAGGCCTATGAAAGCTAAGTGACTCCCCTGACCTCAGGTCCATGGAACTACAATATGACCCTGGCTCCTGTCAGCACCTGGGACAATATTCAGCTGCCCCTATCCTGGTCCCAACCAAACAATAGAGTCCAGGACTCCAACTCCCATAGTCTCCATGACTAAAGATTTTTCCCTTATATAACCGCTCCCCTGGTGGGCATCCAGGCTTGGCACCATTTCCTTAATAACCCTTTACTTTTTTTGCAATAGACTCCTATTCAAGTTGTGTTGGGCTTTGATGCCCACAGGCAAAACACTTTGTTAGGACCATCTCCAGAGACTTTAAATTTTTAAAAATATATTTTAGGCCAGTTGGTGTGGCTCAGTGGTTGAGCTTCGACTTATGAAGAGGAAGTCACGGTTTGATTCGGGTCAGGGCACATGCCCGGTTGCAGCGTTGATCCCCAGTTTGGGGTCTACAGGAGGCAGCCGATCAGTGATTCTCTTTCATCATTAATGTTTCTATCTCTCTCTCCCTGTCCCTTCCTCTCTGAAACCAATAAAAACACTTTTGTTTTTAAAAAATCAAGACTTGGGTAAGGATTAACAACAACAAAAATCCACAGAACTTTTTTTTTTTTACCACAAAGATAGCTTGTGAATGCAAATTTAAAAAAATCAATCAGATTCTTGCTCAACCCAAATACCATGCAGACGATGACAATGTAACTGAGCTACAAAGGAACCACATAACCACGCTGAGGGGAATGGGACAGAAAGGAGCTGATCTAGTTATGTTTGGAGAACAGTGTTTTGACTATATAATGTAACCCTAAAGACAAAAAGAACTACAGGGACACATTGTACCCCAGTGGTAAGTTTACTTCTCAGTGGGTTACAGGGTCAACAATTCTGAAGCTACTTTATATGCATTGTAAGATTGAACAAATTTATTGGCTTTAAGAGGGCCAGCTTTCTCACGATGAGAGGGAAGTTACAACTGAGGAAAGGTGGAAGGCTAGAATGAACGTTATGGTGCTTCAAATAAAATACAAGGGGGTGGGGAGGGCAATAGCGGGGAAAAATAAAGTTGAATGTATTGAAAAAATAAAATAAATAAATAAATAAAATTTAAAAAAGTTAATACCTTTATAGTCTCTAAAAAAATAAAATAAAATACACATGGAGACATACAGATATAAATGTGTGTGTGTGTGTGTGTGTGTGTGTGTGTGTGTATATGTACACATTGGGTGGTATATGTAGAGATATTTCTTAGCTCTGCCCACTGAGAAGAATGATGCACAGTAGCAATGAACACACGTGGTGCCCAGGTCTCGGATTCTTGGATTTTGGAGTAGTGGTTGAGTCCATGGCGGAGCAATAAAATACAAAATGGTTCTGGAGAATCCTGCAGTGCCCACAGGTAAGGGAGTGCTTTTCTTTAAAGGATGGGGCACATTAGAAGGACAAGAGCCACACTGAAAGCCGTCCCAATGACCAAACTTAGAACAATTTGGGTAACAAAGTAATGACAGTATTGTAATCCAGAGAATAAAATAAATATTCATTAGTCCATATTGACATAACTAAATATCTTAATAGATAAATGAATGGAAAGAGACAACTCTTTCTTGCAGAAGAATTCCAATAAATAAATATAGAAGGAATAAAGGAAATAGAAAATCGCTGTTAGAGAATTTTGCTGCAAGCAACATCCAACATAAAAGGGTGAAAATTTAAAGAGAAATAGGATATTTGCATAGTCTCAAAATATGTATTATTATTAACACAAAGGGAAAAATAGGAACTTTACAGTGGAGGAATCTGGCAGACATTACCTTACCTATGTGATCAAGTTAATCTCATCTACACTAATAAAAGAAAGATGCAAATTGGCTTCCTTCATGATGCCCACCAGTCAATCAGGAGTGAGTATGCAAATTAACCCAGGCCTCTAATTGGTACATATTTGGATTTCACCAGTTGTTCCCCTCAGGTTTACTGTTTGTCTGCTTCAGTTTCCAGTCCAGGACCCCATTTCCATGTGGTTGTCACATCTCTTAGTTTTTCTCAGTCTGTGATAGGTTCTCACCTTTTCCCTTGCCTACTGTAATTTTGAAGGGTTCTAATCATCTATTTTGTAGAATGTTCCTCAGTTTGCATTTGAGCTGACCAGTTGTTCCACCATCCGGTCAATTTGCATATTACACACACACACACACACACACACACACACACACACACAGATAGATATATAGACAGACAGATATAGATATAGATATTAACTGCTTAGTTTTCATACTTACACTATGTTATGTAAGATGTTATTAATGGAAGCTGGGAGAATGTTATATGGGAATTCTGTACTTTTTTTTATTGTGGTTAATATACACATAACATAAAATGGACTATTTAAGCCATTTTAAAGCATGTAACTCAGTGGTATTTACTACATGTGCTGTTGAAATAGGAATTTTGGGGGGTGAAAAAGACAGGTTTTAGGAAATTTTAGAAATTAAGGGGACCATGGAGGAAGCACAGGGCTACAGAACAGCAGAAGGTATGTTTCCATAGAATAGGGAAGCTGAAAAGCTGCAACAGGTGCATTTCCAATAGAATGAGGGAGCTAGAAACAGCAGAAGATCTATGTTTACAAAATAAAGGGAAGGAGCCCCTCATCCAGAAGGAGAAACCCCAAAGGGAATAGGAAAACAATAAGGAAGGAGTCGGGGAAAACCTCACATGTCCCATGTGAGGTTCAACCTTTGACCTCAGGAGTTACTATAGTAACCAATTCAAGGAAATAATGACCAATCAGAGGGGATATCAAGGTACAAGGACCTGTAGCCTTTATAAGCCACAGGGAAAAGGAACTCAGTGGGACTCTTTCCCTCCCCCACATGAGAGTCTGTGCTTGTTCTTTAATAAATCTCCACCTTTGCTATTCCACCTTCCATCTGTGGATTCATTCTTCAACTCCAGTGGACAAATAATCTGGTTCCAGCCCTAAAATTCTGCTTCACTATGTTATGCAAACTCAACAAGAGTTTCAAAACATATTCATCAACCCAAAATAATTCTGAAATATTTTTACATTTATGTAGAGTTAAAATTAAAAATATATATATTATTAATTTGAGAGAGAGAGAGAAAGAGAGAGAGAGAGAAACATCTATTTGCTGTTCCACTTATTTATACACTAGGGGCCCAGTGCATGGATTCATGCTCCAGTGGGGTCCCTAAGCCTGGCCTCTGGGGATAGGGCTGAAACTGGCCTTCTGACATCCTCCAAGGGGTCCTGGAGACACAGGCCAGGCCAAGGGACTCCACCGGTGCATGATCAGGGCTGGGGAGGGACTGTAGGAGGGCTCCAGTTGTGTCCAGCTTGTCTTGCCCAGTCCTGATTGGTGGGAACCCAGCAGCAAGCTAACCTACCAATCAGAGAGTCTGCTGCCTGGTGGTCAGTGTGCATTATAACTACCAGTCAAATGGTTGAAAGATTGCTTAGGCTTTTATATATATAGATTCATTGGTTGATTCTTTTTTAAAATCAATTTTTATTTTTCAATTATATTTTACATACAATATTATATTAGTTTCAGGTGTACAGCATAGTGATTATACATTTATAACTTACAATGTGATCACCCTGCTAAGTCTAGTACCCACCTGGCCCAGTCAGCAATTTATCCCAAGGCCTAGGTGGCCCCACAGAGGCTGAGCAGAGGTGGGGGAAGGGTGAGTGGACATGGAGGAGGCTGGGCTTGCTGTCAGGCTGTGGGAGGCCGTGCGGCCTGGCTGACAACAAATATGGATGCTGAGCTGGTGAGGGACTGGGCACCAAATGGCATAAATCCAACCT
Organism: Lasiurus cinereus; assembly: GCA_011751065.1. Classification (NCBI taxonomy): domain Eukaryota; kingdom Metazoa; phylum Chordata; class Mammalia; order Chiroptera; family Vespertilionidae; genus Lasiurus; species Lasiurus cinereus. The sequence continues at coordinate 2,122,695 of JAAGEH010000376.1, forward strand.
TTCATGCATTACTTCCCAGCTCTGTCTGTGCTCCTTGGCTTCTCTGTTCCTCAGTTTCCTTATCTTAATGAGTGATTCTGCCATGGCACTCGGGTTCACAGTGGCATCACACTGGCTGCGCTGAAGCTCTCAGCCTGACCCACCAGGTGCTGGAGTCCAGCTCAGGCTGCCTCTCTGCCTCTCTGCTGGTTCCCCACCCCCTGGCTCCTCAATGCACCAGGTTTGTTCTTGGTTCTTGTCTGTACCCTGACCGGGGACCAACCTGCAACCCTGGCATATTGGCAGGATGCTCTAACCAACCCAGCTGACTGGCTAGGGCTATATGGAGCTAAAATTATCTATGTATATAAATAAAACAAAAATCTCAGCAGGGCCGAGACCGGTTTGGCTCAGTGGATAGAGCGTCGGCCTGTGGACAGAAAGGTCCCGGGTTCGATTCCGGTCGGGGGCATGTACCTTGCTTACGGGCACATCTCCAGTGTGGGGTGTGCAGGAGGTGGCTGATCGGTGTCTCTCTCTCATCGATGTTTCTGACTTTCTATCCCTGTCCCTTCCTCTCTGTGAAAGATCAATAAAATATATTAAAAAAAAAATCTCAGCAGGCTTTTCTTACTTTTGTAGAAATTACCAGCTGATTTTTAAAATTTATACAAAAATGCCAAAGCCAAATCAATTTTGAAAAATAATAAAGTTAGAAGACTTACATTGCCTGATTTCAAGATTTAGAATGTAGACGAAGAATAGAAATCAAGTCAGTGTGGAATTGGGGTAAGGGTAGATATATAAATAGGAAGACATAGAACCACACAAATATGGCCAATTGATTTCCAACACAGGAGCCAATGTAATTCAATGAGGAAAATATATTCTTCTCAAGAAATGGGGCTGAACCCTAGCTGACTTGGCTCAGTGGATAGAGTGTCAGCCTGTAGACTGAAGGGTCCCAGGTTCGATTACGGTCAAGGGCACATGCCAGGGTTGCGGGCTCAATCCCCAGTGGGAGCGTGCAGCAGGCAGCCAATCAATGATTCTCTCTCATCATTGATGTTTATATTTCTCTCTCCTCCCTTCCTTTCTGAAATGAATAAAGAGATATATTTTGGGAAAAAAATGGGGCTGAAACCATTGGATATACTCATGGGAAAAAATAAACTTTGACCCTTATCTTACACTGTACATAAACACTTAAGTAGATTAGAGATTCACATGTAAAGTGTAAAACTATAGCAATTCCTAGGAAAAAGGCATAGGAGAAAGCCTTCTGCCCTAGCAGGTGGTTCAGTGGTTAGAGTGCCAGTCGGCACCAACGAAGGGTCTCAGGTTCCATTCCCATTCAAAGGCACTTATACCATAGTTTCAGGTTCGCTCCCTGCCCCCAGCCAGGGCGTGTGCAGGAGGCAACCAGTAAAAGTGTCTCTCTCTAACTCTCTGTCTCCCACTCCCTCCCTCTCTTCTACTCTCTCTAAAAGGCAATAGAAAAAATATCCTCGGTGAGGATTAACCAAAAAATAAAGAAAAGAAAGAAAGAAAGAAAGAAAGAAAGAAAGAAAGAAAGAAAGAAAGAAAGAA
>JAAGEH010000376.1:2124273-2209620 GCA_011751065.1 Lasiurus cinereus
GAAAGAAAGAAAGAAAGAAAGAAAGAAAGAAAGAAAGAAAGAAAGAAGGGAGGGAGGGAGAGATGAAGGGAGGGAAGGAGGGAATGAGGGAGGTGGGAGGGAGGGGGGGAGGAAGGAAGGAAGGAAGGAAGGAAGGAAAGAAAAAAGAAAAAGAAAGCCTTCACAATCTGGATATAAGGATCTTTTAAGTTTTATACACTTATGTCTATTGATTGATTTCAGAGAGGAAGGAAAAGGGATATGAAAACATCAATGATGAAAGAGAATCATTGATCATCTGCCACTGCATGCCTCCTACTAGTGATAGAGACCACAACCCAGGCATGTATTCTGACTATAATCAAACCATGAGCTCTGGTGCATAGGTCAAAGTTCAACCACAGAGCCACAACAGTTGGGTTGATACCTATGTTTTAAAATCTACAGACTTAATTTGTGGTCCATTCTGGAAAATGTCCATGTGCATTTGAGAAGAAAGTGTATTCTGCTGTGGTTGCATAGAGTTCTGATTATACTTGCTAGATCTTATTGGTTTCCCATGTCATTCAAATCCTCTATTTCCTTACTTATCTTCTGCCTGCTTGATAGATATATACATTATTGAGTGTGGGATATTGAAATCTTCAACTATTTTTGTAGTCTTGTCTAGTTCTCCCTTCAATTCTGTCAAATTTCTTTCATATTTAAAATCTTACAGTTACTTTTCTTTTTCTAAAAATTAAATTAAAAATTTCCCACCAATTCTATCAATTTTTGCTTCATATATTTTGGTGATGTTATCTATATACTAGAGGCCTGGTGCATAAATTTGTGCATGGGTAGGGTTCCTTGGCCTGCCCAGCATTTGAGGCAGGCCAGCCAAGGGAAGGGAACGCAAGAGATTGGCTGTGGGAGCACACTGACCACCAGGGGGCAGCTTCTGCTTTGAGCATCTGCCCCTGGTCAGTGCACATCATAGCTATCAGCTGGTCATCCAGTCATCTGGTCATAACATTCACTTAGACTTTTTATATATATATTAGAGGCCCCATGCACTAAATTTGTGCATGGGGGTGGAGGGTGTTCTTCAGCCCAGCCTGCTCTCTCTCCAATCTGGGACCCACATAGGATCGGGCCTAAATGGGTGTGCAGAAAGCTTGGCTTCCTCCATTGCCAGGGACATCCCTCTCACAATCCAGGACTGCTGGTTCCCAACTGCTCACTTGCCTGCCTTCCTGATTGCCCCTAACTGCTTTTGCCTGCCAACCTGATCACCCTCTAACCACTCCCTGCCAGCCTGTTTGCCCATAACTGCCCTACCCTGTGGGCCTGGTCACCCCTAACTGCCCTCCCATTTAGGCCTAGGTCCCCCCAACTGCCCTTCCCTGCAGGCTTGATTATCTCCATCTGCCCTCCCTTGCAGGACTGGTCCCTGCCAACTGCCCTCCCTTGCTGGCCTGGTCCCTGCCAACTGCCCTCCCCTGCTGGTCTTCTTGTGGTGGCCATCTTGTGTCCACATGGGGGCAGGATCTTTTGACCATATGGGGGCAGTCATCTTGTGTGTTGGAGTGATGGTCAATCTGCATATTACATTTTTATTAGATAGGATAGAGGCTTGGTGCACAGGTGGGGGCCAGCTGGTTTGCCCTGAAGGATGTCCTGGGTCAGGGTGAGTGACCTCTTGGGGCATAGAGTGGCCTGGATGAGGGGCCTGTGGTGGTTTACAAGAGGAGTCCTGGTATCTGGGATTTATTTATCTTCTACAATTGAAACTTTGTAGCCTGGAGCAAAACCAAGCCTTCTGCTTTCATAGCCATTGAAACTTTGTTGCCTTAAGCGGAGGCCAGGGGCAGCCAGGGTGTGCAGAAAGCTTGGCTTCCTCCATTGCCAGGGACAACCCAAGCCTCCCTCCTGCTTTCTCTGTGGCTATAGCCATCTTGGTTGGGTTAATTTGCATACTCGCTCTGATTGGCTGGTGGTCGTGGCTTATTTGTGTACCCTGTTTCCCTGAAAATAAGACAGTGTCTTATATTAATTTTTGCTCCCAAAGATACGCTAGATCTTATTTTCAGGGAATGTCTTATTTTTTCATGAAGAAGAATATGGCACACATTTATTGTTGAACAAAAAAAAAAGGAAATTTATTACCTACATATGGTATGGCAGTAGTTGTCATCACAAACCAGCTCCCTGATTGGCTGCAGCACAGCCAGAGCTGATCAGGCAGTGCGAGGTCTCTTTAAATCAGGAGTCAGACGCCTTATGGTAGCTTTGGGGGCCTTATATTCCAGGAAGGCCAGGGAAATAAGGGTGGCAAAACTGGAAGTAGGTCTTATTTGGGGGGGGATGTCTTACTTTTGGGGAAACAGGGTAGCAAAGGTATGGTTAATTTGCATATTACTCTTTTATTAAATAGGACTAGAGGCCCAGTGCACAAATTTGTACACCAGCGAAGTTTCTTGGCCTGGCCTGTGGGATCAGGCCAAAACTGGCTCTTTGACATCCCCCAAGGAGTCCCAGATTGAGAGAGGGCACAGGTCAGGCTGAAAGATCCCACTGGTGCACAATTGGGACTGAGGCAGGATGTGGGAAGGAGGGTGTTCCCTCAGCCCAGCCTGCACCCTCTCTAATCTGGGACCCCTCAGGGTATGTCCAACTACTGGTTTAGGCCTGATTCTTGGCAGTCAGACATCCCTCTCACAATCTGGGACTGCTGGCTCCTAATCGTTCACCTGCTTGACTGCCTGATTGCCCCTAACTATCCCACCTGCCAGCCTCGTTGCCCCTCACTAACCCCCCTGCCGGCCTGATTGCCCCACGAAGCCTGTATTCTGTTGCCCATCTGGTTGTTTTGGTTGTGATGGCCCTGGCTTTTTATATATTAGGATTACACTTTGGTTGGTTGAATGGCCAACTGGTCAATCAGATACTTAGCCAATTAGGCTTTTATTTTATAGGACTAGAGGTCTGGTGCATGAAATTTTTGCACGGGGGGATGGGGTCCCTCAGCCCAGCCTGCACCCTCTTGCAATCTGAGACCACTGGCTTCTAACCGTTTACCTGCCTGCTTGCTTGATCACACCTAACCCCTCTGCCCCTAACTCCCCCCCTGCCAGCCTGATTATTCCTAACTTGCTTCCCTGCCAACCTGATCACCCCTAACTGCCTCTGCCTTGGCCCCTGGCCTAAGCAGCAATCTGGCCTCCCTCTGCGGCGGCGACCTGGCAGATCAGGGGAAGGGACCCCGCTGCTGATGCTACTGCCAGCCTGAGTCTTGGCCCTTTGCAACTGCACCTCAGCCCTTCACAGCCACCCATGCCTAAGCAACCATTTTCTATGACATGCACTGACCACAAGGGAGCAGAAGCTCAATGCAGGAGCTGCCCCCTGATGGTTAGTGTGCTCCCATAGTGGGAGCACTGCTCAACTGACCAATGGATGCCAGACCCTTGCTGGCTCACTGCTGGCAAGCGCAGCTGCCTCCTGCATGCTCCTTCCCCATCCAGACCTGGACCGGGACCAGTGTTGGGACTGACTGGGCGCGAGCCCACTACTTCTTCTAGGTTATGGGCATGCAGGTATCACCCTAGGAAAGGTGCATTGGAAACCGCAGTGGAGTGGCAGTGAGCCTACTGAGCAGCAGGGTCAGGATCAGTGGACCAGCCCCATCTTTGCAGGCCATGCTGAGGGACCCCACCAGTGTAAGAATCTGTGCACCAGCCCTCTAGTAGATATATAAATGTTTATAATTGTTATTAGAGGCCTGGTGCAGGGGTGGGATCTGGCCAGCACCTGACAGGGCAATTGGGGGTGGGCCTGTGGGGAGGGGTGGAGGAGGGGTTGCGGGAAGTTACGGGGGCGGAAGGTTGTGGGGCTGATAGGGGCCCCATCTGGCAGTTGGCCTTCGCAGTGTGCAGCATAGCAACAGGTCATTTGGTGGTTCTGGTAGCTTGGATTTTATATATATAGATATATTATTTCTGTGTTGAATATCTTATTAATATATAATGTTATTGTCTGTGTCCTTTCTTTGATTTATAATCTAATTTGTCTGATATTAGTATAGGCAATATTTGCTTAGTATTTACATGAAATACCCTTTTCCATTGTTTTATTTTAAACCTATTTGTGTCTTTGAATCTAATGTATTTTGTAGACAGCAAATTGTTAGATCATTTATTTATTTATTTACTGTACCAAGCTCTGTCTTTCTTTTTAATATTTTTTTATTGATTTTTTACAGAGAGGAAAGGGGAGAGAATAGAGAGTTAGAAATATCAATCAGCTGCCTCCTGCACACCCCCTACTGGGGATGTGCCCACAACCAAGGTACATGCACTTGACTGGAATCGAACCTGGGACCTTTCAGTCCACAGACCGATGCTCTATCCACTGAGCCAAACTGGTTTCAGCCAATCTCTGTCTTTTTATTGGAGATTTAATGCATTCACATTTAAAAATATATATTTTTTTATTGATTTTTTTACAGAGAGGAAGGGAGAGGGATAGAGAGTTAGAAACATTGATAACAGAGAAATGTTGATCAGCTGCCTCTTGAACACCCACTATTGGGGATGTGCCCACAACTAAGGTACATGCCCTTGACCAGAATCAAACATGGGACCCTTCAGTGTGCAGGCTGACACACTATCCATTGAGCCAACCCAATCAGGGCAATGCATTCACATTTAAAGTAATTATTGCCTTGGCCAGTATGATTCAGTGGTTTGGATTAATATTACTCCAAGATAAATCGTGTTAAATTGAGCTTTCCCCATTCTTGGATAAATTTGCCAGGATCATCTCTCAAACTCCCCAATCTTTCCTTCATGCCATTAAGTCTTGCATGTTAAATGACACCTGAATTCTTACTCTTCCCATCTGTCCTGTGGCTTCCCTCAAAGGGAAAAATCGATCAGGCGTGCGCACGCGCGCGCGCGCGCGCACACACACACACACACACATATATATATATATTCTTATTTATTTCAGAGTGGAAAGAGGAAGAGAGAAAAAAAACACATCAATGATGAGAGAATCATTGGGGATCAATTCCACAACTTGAGCATATGCCCTCATCGGGAATCGAACTGTGACCTCCTGGTCCATAGGTCTACCCTCAACCACTGAGCCATGCTGGCCAGGCTCATGGAGGCATATTTTGTTTTCCTTTTGAATCTATGGCTTTATCCTTCCCCACCTAGTTGATTCAGTATAGGGTCGTGCTAGTTCTGGAGCAGCTGGTTGTTGGGTGGAATCAGGCATTCACTTTCAAGATTTAATTCCTTCTGGAGAAACCAAGATGGCAGCATAAGTAAATCCCTAAACTGCTGCCTCACACGACAATTTCAAAACTACAACTAAAAGACAAAATGGACACCATCCAGAACCACAGAAAAGCTGGCTGAGTGGAAATTCTACAACTAGAAGGAAAGAGAAAAGCACATTGAGAATCAGAGGAGCTGCAAAAGGCTGAGGTACAAAGGTGCATGCAGAGGACTGGTGGCTGAGTGCATGGCTGGATTTCTCATGTGGGAGGGAGACAGAAGCTCCTGTCTGTGCTGAACTCCAGTTCCAGGCAAGATTCTGGGAACCCAGACTCATTTGGGGGGAAATCTGGACTGTCAAGAAAAAAGAAAAGCACACTGAGACTCAGGGGAACTGCAGAAGGCAGAAGACTGGAGGTGCATGAGCGCAGAGAGGACTGACTGCTGAGTGTGTGGTTGGCTTTCTCAAGCAGGAGGGAGATGGAAGCACCCAACTGTGCTGAACTCCAGTTTTGGGCTGAGACTCGGGGAACCCAGAATTATTTGAGGAGAAACTGGACGGTCTGGAAGCGGTCGAAACGCGAGGGCGGCTTTCTCTCAGAGGTGCTTGCAACGATTACCAAGGGACACTGAGATCCAGGAGCCTCATAGGGCAGGGCTGACAGGAAGCCAAGGCTGTCTGCTCTGCCCTGAGACTCCACCCAATTCAAGCTGAACACAGAGGCTTTTGTAGTTTTGCAAGTCTTGTCTCATAAGGGTCTCCAGCACAGAAGTTCTCCCAGCATAGACATAGCTGATCTTCACAGCCAATTGGCCTGAAGGTCAATGCCTCCCAGTGATACCAATAAAAATCAAGAGTTACTACAACAAGGCTGTGCACACAGTCCACAAAGGGGTGCACCAAGAGTGTCCACCACAGGTAACTGGGGAGGCTGAGTCACTGGGCCCTATAGGATACCTATCACACAAAGCTACTCTACCAACTCAGGGAGCAGTGAAAATGCAGAGACAAAGAAACAGATCACAAATGAAAGAAGTGGAGGAAAACAAATGACTGGATATAGAGTTCAAAACTACAGTTATAAGATTTTCCAAGAATTTCTAGAAAAGGCTGATAAATTTAATGAGACCCTTGAGGATATGAAAAAGGACCAACTAGAAATTAAACATACACTGACTGAAATAAAATTTATTATACAGAGACCTAACAGCAGATGAGAGGAACCCAAGAATCAAATTAAAGATTTAAAATACAAAGAAGCAAAAACACTCAACTGGAAAAGAAAAAAGAATCCAAAAATGTGAAGATAGTGTAAGGAGCCTCTGGGACAACTTCAAGTGTACCACCCTATCACAAGCTCAACAGAGAGGCTTTTGCAGTTTTGCAAGTCTGGTATCATAAGGCTGAATCCAACACAAGTTCTCCTGGCATAGTGAAAATGCAGAGACAAAGGAAGAGATCACAAACAAAAGAAATGGAGGAAAACAAACAACTGGATATAGAGTTCAAAAACACACTTATAAGGTTTTTCAAGAATATCCTAGAAAAGATGGATAAATTTGTTTAACCAAGATGGCAGCATAGGTAAACACCTACACTGCTGCCTCACACAACAATTTCAAAACTACAACTAAAAGACAGAACGGACATCATCCAGAACCACGGGAAAGCTGGCTGAGTGGAAGTTCTACAACTAGAAGGAAAGAGAGGGACTCACGGAGACCCAAAGGAGCTGCAAAAAGCTGAGGTACGGAGACGGAGACGCGCGGAGACGCGCGCGCTGAGAGAGCGGGTGCCGGAGTACCTGGCTGGCTTTCTCTGGCGGGAGGGAAACAGAGACTACCAACGGCGTTGAACCTCTTATCTTACGACACTAAACCCCAGATCCAGCCTAAACTCATACGGGGGGAGTTTGGACTGTGAAAAGGGAGAGGTGCACGGAAATTTAGGGGAGTCGCAGAAGATCAGAGCTGGTCTTGCACGCGCATGGTGCTGTGCGGAGGACAGACTGCTGATTGTGCCGCTGGCTTTCACGAGTGGGCGGGAGACAGACCCTCCCAACTGTGCCACTTCTGAGTCCACTGGGCCCCTGTTACGGGCGAAACCCTGGGGACCTAGACTCCTGTGGTCCTGGCGTGCAGGGGAGCTGGAAAGGCAGCGGTTAGAGGCACTGTGGGTGCGCGTGCGCACAGGAACCGCTCCAGCCATTACCCAGTCACGTGAGACTCAGGGGCCGTGGAGGGCAGGGCCGACTGGAAGGCAAGGCGGTCCCTTAAGCCCTGAGACTCCACCCCTCCCAAGCTCAACAGAGGCTTCTGCGGCTTTGTGTCTGCTATCATAAGGCTGAATCCAACACAGAAGTTTCCCCGGCATGGTGAGGATGCTGAGACAGGGGAAGGGATCACAAAATAAAGAAATGGAGGAAAAAAAACGACTGGATATAGAGTTCAAAACCACGCTTATAAGGTTTTTCAAGAATATGCTAGAAAAGATGGATAAATTTAGCGAGAGCCAAGAGGAGATGAAACATACACTGACTGAAATAAAAAATATTATACAGAGTCCTAACAGCAGACTACAGAAAGGCAAGAATCAAGTAAAAAATTTGAAATATAAAGAAGCAGACAACATTCAACTGGAAAAGCAAGAAGAGAAAAGAATCCAAAAATGTGAACATAGTGTAAGGAGACTCTGGGACAGTTTCAAGCGTACCAACATCAGAATTGTGGGGGTGCCAGAAGAAGAGAGAGAGCAACATACTGAAAACCTATTTAAAGAAATAATGACTGAAAACTTCCCACATCTGGTAAAAGAAATAGACTTACAAGTCCAGGAAGCACACAGAACCCCATATAAAAGGAATCCAAAGAGGACCACACCAAGACACATCATAATTAAAATACCAAGAGCAAAAGAAAAAGAGAGAATATTAAAAGCAGCAAGAGAAAAACAGTTCATTACCTACAAGGGAGCACCCATACCACTGTCAGCTGATTTCTCAACAGAAACCATGCAGGCCAGACGGGAGTGGCAAGAAATATTCAATGTGATGAATAGCAAGAACCTACAACCAAGAATAATCTATCCAGCAAAGCTAACATTCAGAATTGAAGGGCAGATAAAGAGCTTCACAGATAAGAAAAAGCTAAAGGAGTTCATTAACTCCAAACCAGTATTATATGAAATGCTGAAAGGTACTCTTTTAGAAGAGGAAGAAGAAAAAGGTAAAAGACAAAAAATTATGAACAACAAATACATATCTATCAACAAGTGAATCTAAAAATTAAGTGAATTAAAAATTTGATCAACAGAATAAACTGGTGAATATAATAGAATCAGGAGCACAGAAAGGAAGTGGACTGATAATTCTCAGGGGGAAAGGGGTGAGGGGTGTACAGGGAGAGACTGGACAAAAATCATACACCTATGGATGAGATCAATGGAAGGAAGCTAAGGGCAGAGGGAGTGGTGGGAGCTGGGTGGAGGGATGCTATGGAGGGGAAAAAAGAGAAACAAATGTAATAATCTGAATAATAAAGATTTAATTAAAAAAAAAAGATGGATAAATTTAGCGAGACCCAAGAGAAGATGAAAGAAGACCAATTAGAGATGAAAAAGGACGAACTAGAAATTAAATATACACTGACTGAAATAAAAAATATTATACTGAGACCTAACAGCAAACTAGAGGAAGGCAAGAATCAAGTCAAAAATTTGAAATATAAAAAAATCATAAAACACTCAACTGGAAAAGCAAAAAGAAAAAAGAATCCAAAAATGTGAAGATAATGTAAGGAGCCTCTGGGACAGCTTCAAGCTTACCAACATCATAATTGTGGGGGTGCCAGAAGAAGAGAGAGAGCAAGATACTGAAAACCTATTTGAAGAAATAATGACTGAAAACTTCCCACATCTGGTGAAAGAAATAGACTTACAAGTCCAGGAAGCACACAGAACCCCACATAAAAGGAATCCAAAGAGGACTACACCAAGACACATCATAATTAAACTTCCAAGAGCAAAAGACAAAGAGAGAATATTAAAAGCAGCAAGAGAAAAACAGTTCATTACCTACAAGGGAGCACCCATACGATTGTCAGCTGATTTCTCAACAGAAACTATGCAGGCCAGATGGAAGTGGCAAGAAATATTCAAAGTGATGAATAGCAGGAAGCTACAACCAAGAATACTCTATCCAGCAAAGCTATCATTCAGAATTGAAGGTCAGATAAAGAGCTTCACAGATAAGAAAAAGCTAAAGGAGTTCATCAACAGCAAACCAGTATTCTACGAAATGCTGAAAGGTACTCTTTAAGAAGAGGTAGAAGAAAAAGGTAAAAGATAAAAAATTATGAACAACAGATACACATCTATAAACAAGTGAATCTATAAATTAAATGAATTAAAAATTTGATCAACAGAATAAACTGGTGAATATAATAGAATCAGGAGCCCAGAAAAGAATTGGACTGATAATTCTCAGGGGGAAAAGGTTGAGGGGTGTACAGGGACAGACTGGACAAAAATCATACACCTATGGATGGGGTAAGGGTAGAGGGAGGGGTGCGACCTGGGTAGAGGAGAGCTATGGAGGGGAAAAAAGAGAAACAAATGTAACAATCTGAATAATAAAGATTTAATTAAAAAAAGAATGAAAAAAAAATTCTCTCTTTGTCTTTTGCTTTTGGTATTTTAATTGTAATGTGTCTAGGTGTGGTCCTCTTTGGATTCCTTTTGTTTGGGGTTTTGTGAGCTTCCTGGTCTTGTAAGTTTATTTCTTTCATCAGATGTGGGAAGTTTTCAGTCATTATTTCTTCAAATAGGTTTTCAGTATCTTGTTCCCTCTCTTCTTTTGGCACCCCCATAATACTGATGTTGGTATGCTTGAAGTTGTCCCAGAGGCTCCTTACACTATCTTCACATTTTTGGATTATTTTTTCTTCTTACTTTTCCAGTTGAGTGTTTTCTGCTTCTTTGTATTTCAAATCTTTGACTTGATTCTTGCATTCCTCTAGTCTGCTGTTAGGTCTGTGTATAATATTTTTTATTTCAGTCAGTGTATGTTTAATTTCTAATTGGTCCTTTTTCATCTCCTCTTGGGTCTCACTAAAGTTATCCATCTTTTCTAGGAAATTCTTGAAAAACCTTATAACTGCTGTTTTGAACTCTATATCTAGTCATTTGTTTTCCTCCATTTCTTTCATTTGAGATCTGTTCTTTTGTCTCTCCATTTCTTTCATTTGAGATCTGTTCTTTTGTCTCTGCATTTTTGCTATGCCGGCAGAACTTCTGTGCTGGAGTCAGCCTTATGGTACAAGACTTGCAAAACTGCAAAAGCCTTTCTGTTGAGCTTGGATGGGGTGGGGTCTCAGGATTGAGCAGACAGCCTTGGCTTCCAGTCATCCCCCCGTACACAGCCCCTGGGTCTCAACTGTCTCTTGGTAATTGCTATAGCCCTCTCTGTGTGCACATGTGCGCATGCTCCTCTAAATCTCTGCCTTTCCAGTTCCCTTGCACTCTGGGACCTGTATGAATCTGAGTTCTTAGGATCTTTCCTGAAACTGGGGTTCAGTGCAGTCAGAAGTGGAGTTCAGTGCAGTTGGGAGGCTGTGTCTCCTGCCCAGTAGAGAAAGCCAGTGGCACAATCAGCAGTCCGTCCTCTCTGCGTGCAGTGGTGTGCATGCCCCCAGACCTCTGCCCTTTCGTGGCTCCCCTAAATTTCCATGCACTCTTCCCTTTTCACAACAATCCAGACTCCCCCTGTATGAGTCTCGCATGGAACTGGGGTTCAGTGCAGTTTTGAGTCTCCATCTCCCTCCCGCCAGAGGAAGCCAGCCAGGAACTCCACCACCTGCTCTCTCCATGCATGCATCTCCTTACCTCAGCTTTTTGCAGCTCTTCTGAGTCTCCATGAGCCCCTCTCTTTCCTTCCAGTTGTAGAATTTCTACTCAGCCAGCTTTCATGTGGTTCTGGATGATGTTTGTTCTGTCTTTTAGTTATAGTTTTGAAATTGTTGTGCAAGGCAGCAGTTTAGGTCTTCATCTATGCTGCAATCTTGTGGTTTCTCTTTGATGTTCCTGTCTCTCCCCCCCCCTCTCCCTTCCTCTCTAAAATCAGTAAAAATATATATTTTTTAAAATGTGAACAATAAAATGGCAATAAATACATAAAAAGATCAACAATTGAATCTAAAATCCAAAATAAAGAACAAGGAATCTAATGATCAAAATAAACTGATGAATAAAATAGTAGCAGAGGCATGGAAATATGGAATAGACTGACGAATCTCATAGGGAAGGGGTGCTGGAAGAGATTAATCAAAGAACTTACATGCATATATGTATTACCTATGAACACAGACAAAAAGGTGGTGAAGACCTGAGGTGGGGCAGAAACTCAGTGGAGCAGGGCAATGTGGGGACAAAGGAGGACATCTGTAATACTCTCAATAAGATTTTTTAAAAACAAAATATCCCATCAATGAGAGAGAATCATTGATCGGCTGCCTCCTGCACAGTCCCTATTGGGGATTGAACCAGCAACCTGGGGATATGCCCTGACCAGGAATTGAACTAGCAATTTTTGTGCACAGGGTGATGCCTAACCAACTGAGCCATACTGGCTAGGGCACAAATTCTCATAATGGCATCTAGAATGGTGAATCTTTTCCAAAAGGTTTTCAATTTACTTTGCCCAGATCCATCAGAGGAATAACTGTCTAGGATAGTAATAGATAGCCTTACAATATGTATTATTTTTAACAATACATTTTAATTGATTTTATAGAGAGGGAGAGAGGGACATGAATGTGAGAAAGAAACATTGATCAGCTTTCTTCTGCACGCCTCCCATTGAGGATCAAACCTGAAACCCAGGAATGTGCTCTGACTGGGAATTGAACCAGTAACCTTTTGGTGCACGGGATGATGCTCATTCAACTAAGCAACTCTGGCAAGGGCATAAAATATATTTATTTTTTCTTTGTTAATCCATTGAGTTTTAGAGAGTGGAAGGGAGGAGGAGAAACAAAGAGAGAGAAACATCAATGTGAGATAGACATATGATTGGTTGCCTCCTGCACGCATCCCAACCAGATCCAGGGATTGAGCCTGCAACTGAGGCATATACCCTTGACTGTATTCAAACCCAGGACCCTTCAGTCTGTTGGGCCAACATTCTTACCACTGAGCCAAACAACCTAGTGTTGAAATATATTTCTTAAATAATAAAATTTGAAAGTCCAAATCACTTCTTTTTTTAAATCCTCACTCAAGGATATTTTTCCCATTGACAGTTTTTTTTTTTTGAGAGAGAGAGAGAGAGTGGGAGGAAAGAAAGAGAGAGAGAGAGAGAGAGAGAGAGAGAGAGAGAGAGAGAGAGACTGATGTGAGAGAGACACATCAGTGCCTCCAGCACGAGCCTAACCCAGGGCTGGATATCAAATCTTTGACCCTTCGGTATGCAGTCTGACATTCTATCCATTGAGCAAAACCAGCCAAAGCTTGAAATTACTTCTTGATCCATGGACTAAAGAATGGATGTTGTGTTAGCAGATATGGAAACAATGGTAATGTCATTGTACATCTCATCAGAGCTCTTGGGTAACTAGGTACAATGCAATAATTTTTAACCTTTATTATTGAGAATATCACAGATACCCCTCTTTCTTTCCCCCATTGCCCTCCTCCACCCAATTCCCTCCCCATCTTATGCCTTCACCACCCTATTATCTATGTCCATAGGCAATGCATATATGCATATAAGCTCTTTGAGTAATCTCTTCCCAGCCCCACTCTGAGATTTTGTCAGTCTATTTCATTCTCCCTTGCCTCTGCTTCTATTTTATTCACCAGATTATTTTGTACATTAGATTCCTTGTTCATTTATCTAGGTTTTTAGTTCAATTTTTAATTGATATACATTATTGCCATTTTATTGTACATATTTTTATTTCTTCTCCTCCTCCTCCTCCTCTACCTTCATTTAACATTTTTAAAAATATATTTTATTGATTTTTTACAGAGAGGAAAGGAGAGGGATAGAGAGTTAGAAACATCGATGAGAGAGAGACATCGATCAGCCGCCTCCTGCATGCCCCCTACTGGGGATGTGCCCGAAACCAGGATACATGCCCTCGACCGGAATCGAACCTGGGACCTTTCAGTCCGAAGACCGACGCTCTATCCACTGAGTCAAACCGGTTTCGGCTCATTTAACATTTCATGGAATACTGATTTGGTTGGATGAACTCCTTTAGCTTTTCCTTGTCTGGGAAGTTCTTTATCTGACTTTCAATTCTAAAGGAAAGCTTTGCTGGGTTGAATAATCTTGGTTTGTAGGTTTTTGGTTTTTATCACTTTGAATATTACTTGCCATTCTCCCTGTCCTGCAAAGTTTCCTTTTAGAAATAAGCTGACAATCTGCACTCCCTTGTAGGTAATAAACTGCTTTTCTCTTGCTGCTTTTAAGATTCTCTCTTTGTTTTTAACTTTTGGAATTTTAATTATGATGTGTCTTGGTGTGAATTTCTTTAGGTTTATCTTGTTTTGGATTCTCTGTGCTTCCTGGACTTGTATATCTATTTCTTTCAGTAGGTAAGAGCATTTCTGTCATTATTTTTTTCAAATAGGTTCTTGGTTTTTTGCTCCCTCTCTTCTCCTTCCAGACCCCCATGATGTGAATGTAATATGCTTAAAGTTGACCTTACATTATATTCATATTTTTTAAATTCTTTTTGCTCTTCTGATTGGGTATTTTTTGCTTCCTTATGGTCCAAATTCTTGATTTGATTCTTAGCGTCCTGTAATCTACTGTTGATCCTCTATAAATTATTCTTTATTTCAGCGAGTGTATGCTGCACTTCTGATGGGTCACTTTTCATGTTGTTGGTGTTCTTACTATGTTCCTTGAGATTCTCACTAAGTTCCTCCAAATTTCTCATTAAGTTCCTTGAGCATCCTTATAGCCATTGTTTTGAACTCTGTATATGGTAGTTTTCTTGCTTCCTTTTTGTTTTCTGGTGATTTATGCTGTTCTTTCATTTTTGACATGTTCTTTGTCTCTACATTTTGACTACTTCCCTGTTTTGTTCCATGTATTAGGTAGAATTGCTATGTCTCCTGGACTTGGTAGAGTGGCCTTGTGTAGTAGGGCCCAGTGGGTCAATCTTTCTAGTCACTTGAGCTGGGAGTTCCAGGTGTGCCCCTGTGTGATCTACGTGCACTGTAGTGTTGTAGTTGAGCTTTGATTTATGTTGCCATAACTGGGAGGGATTGACCCCCAGGCCAATTGGTTGCAAAGATTGGCTGTGATTATGGCTGAAGAGCTCCTGTGCAGCAGCGAACCTTATGGAGCAGGATTTGCTTCAAGTGAGGCTTTAATGCTCACTGAGTCTGCCCATTGAATATGTCACTTGTGAAGGTGGTAGTGTTATAATATGGCATAATTGAATTTGACAATCGGGTCCACTGGCTCTGGAGCCTCCTGAGAGGTGCAAAGTTAGCCTCTGCCAGTGCCTTGCTTGGGGCCACTCAGCACGAGCTACAAAACAATCTGAAGATAGCTGCTACTTGTGATGAGCTTGGAGGTGCCCAGGAAAGGCCAAGCTGTAAACCAGGGCAGGCTGCTAATAGTGCCAGGCTTAGGGCCACTTAATGAGAGATATGGGCACACTGATGCCAGCTGCTGCTTGTTTGAGAAATTTTAGCAAAGTCCAAAGCATGAGGCAAGAGAGGGCAGTTGTATGGAAAAGCCACTGGAAATGGCTTAAATGAGTCTACTAGTAGGAAGGGGCAAAATTTCAGGGAATCACCAAGGTTGGATGAAAAATGTGAGTCAAGTTGATACAGATTAGATATGGCATAACCTGTCAGCTCTATGGCAGGGAGGGCTCAGCAAAGGAACACTGGCCTCTGCCTGAACTTTTTATTTAGGAGAAAGCTGACTTCCAGCTCTTTCCCTGATTCCAGACAAATTAGTTCTTCCCTGAATGTCCCATGTTCCTTTCAAGCTATTGTCCCAGCACTGGAGCGCAGAGAGAGTGAGTCAAAGGAAGTCCATGTGAGGGCCATTTAAGAGGAACTGCCTGGGACTCCTGTAGTCTCCATGTCACTCAGCCACAATCCCCACTGATTTTTACAGGCAGAAATTGTGGGGACTTCTTTTCCCAGCACCAGAACTCTGGTTTTGGGGCCTGCTGTGGCACAGGACCCCTTGTTCCTCAAGGAAACCTCCAAAACTTCCAAAGTATTCCTCCTCCTGATTTTCAGTCACCACATGTGGGTGTGAGATTAACTCATTCTGTAATTCCACCCCGCACCTCTGCCCCTCCTACTAGTCTTCATATGCTTCTTCTTTAATTCCCTACTTGTAGGATTTCCACTCAGTTGATTTTGAATGATGGTTGTTCTGTATTTTAGTTGTATATTTTTTATGTGGTTATGGGAGGTGGTGAGTACCACATTTACCTGCACCACCATCTTGCTATTTCCTGAGCAGTAATATTTTGAATGGAGTCTTTTCTTCTGAGTAGTAGGTCTCAACAGTGAACTTAAAATATTCAGTCAATTTTGTTATAAACAGATGTGCTGTCATACAGGCTTTGTTGTCATACTTAGAGAGCACAGACTAAGTAGATTTAGTATAATTCTTAAGAACCCTGGGATTTTTGGCATGGAAAATAAGCATTGGCTTCAATTTAAAATCAGCAGCTGCATTAGCCCCTAACAAGAGAGTAAGCCTGTCCTTTGAAGCCAGGCATTGATTTTTCTCAAATTATGAATGTCTTAGGTGGCATTTATTCCAATATAAGGTTTCTTGGTCTATATTTAAATATGTTGTTTATTGTAGCCACCTTCATTAATCATCTGAGCTAGATCTTTTGGATAACTTGCCACATTTTCTACATCAGTACTGGCTGCTTCACCTTGCACTTCTATGTTATGGAGATACCTTCTTTCCTTAAGCTTCATGAACCAACTTTGATAGCTTCCAACTTTCTTCTGCAGTTTCTTCACTTCTCTCAGCTTTCATAGACTTGAAGTAAGTTAAAACCTTGCTCTGGATTCAACTTTGGCTTCAGGGAATGTTGTGGCTAGTTTTCTTATCTGTACAGACCACCAAAAATTTCTCATAGCAACAATAGGCTGTTTTGTTTCTTACCATTGATGTGTCCACTAGAGTAGCACTTTTAATTTTCTTCAAGAACTTTTCTTTTGCATCTACAGCTTGGTTAACTGTTTGGCATAAGAGACGTAGTTTTCATCCTATCTTGGCTTTCAACATGCCTTCCTCACTCAATTATTTTTAGCTTTTGATTTAAAATTAGAGATGTATGATTCTATTTTCACTTCAATACTTAGACACCATTATAGGGCTAATAATTGGCCTAAGTTCAATATTGTTGTGTCTCAAGGAGTAGGGAGGCACAAGGAGAGGAAGAGAGATGGGAAAATACTGATCTGTGGAGCAGTCAAAATACACAGACTTATTGTTTAAGTTTGCTGTCTTATAGGGGCATGGTGCATGGTGTCCCAAAACAATTACAATAGTAATATCAAAGGTCATTGATCACAGATCACTATATCAAATATAATAATGATGGAAAACACTTGAATTTGCAAAAATTGCCATAATATGGCAAAGAGACACAAAAATAAGCAAAAAGTGTTGGGAAAATGGTACCAATAGACTTGAATATACAATGTTGCTACAAACCTTCAAAAAAAAAAAGGCAACATAAAATGAATAATTCTGTGCTACTGCCCACCTTCTTTTCACAAAGGTGGGTAATTCTGAGGTCACCCATTTTAAAGACATGTATTAAGTACCAGAGGCCTGGTGCACAAATCCATGTACATTGAAAGGAAATTAATTAGAAGAAATATTTTAATATTGCTATTTGCCCTTTCTCTATAGAAGTGTCAACCAAATTCATGATTAACAATGACAGATGGAAATACACATGTATGATTGGCACCAGCGAGAACTTTATATCTTTAATAATAAAAGCGTAATATGCAAATCAAACAAACAACCAAACAGCAGAACCAAGCTATGACATGCACTGCCACCAGGCCAATCAAGGTAGGTAGGTGCAATGCGATTGGTCGGGAGGCCCCACCATCACCCCATGATTGCCCCACAGAGGAAGGCCCAGGCCACCCTACACATGACAATCAATAGTAGAGTCCTGGCCGGGGTAACTGGGGTTTCCTTCTGCTGGGCGATCGATCACCAGGCTCCGTGATCCATCCCCCAAAAGGGGGCGTTCTTAGGCTACCTGGCTGTGATGACGAAGCACGTGGGCAGGCCCTCCCTCTTTGGGATGATTGATCTGGAAGTCCCATGATCCATTGCCCCACAGGGGGAGGCCTAGGCCACTGGCCAACTATGCTGTGGCAGGTGTGTGGGGCTGGCCAGTGAATGCCCTGCAGAGGGAGGCCCAGGCTAGCCAAGCAATCACACCCCACTCCTGTTGCCTGCAGAGGAAGGCGACTGGTGGCAGGAGAGTGGGGGGGCGGTGCTGCAAGGATGGCAAACAGTAGCAGTGGCAGGAGAGTGGGGGGGCGGTGCTGCAAGGATGGCAAACAGTAGCAGTGGCAGGAGCAGGGCCAGCTGTCTGAAGTTGGGGAAAGGAAAGCCCCATAGGCCCTGATCACCGGCCAGGCCTAGGGATCCAATTAGAAGGGTTCCAGATTGTGAGAGGGCACAGGTTGGGCTTAGGGACACCCCTGTACATGAATTTTGTGCACTGGGTCTCTAGTATATAGATAAACTTGCTTAATTAGACCTGCTTTCTTATTTAGCTAAATGTCTTCCAGCCCAGTGAAGCATCCCAACTTCTCTTTCAGGTAATTGTCAGCAAGACAGCAGTAAACATCATCACAAAGCACATTATTTCAGAGCACACAGGGAGAACAAAAGGTAAAATATTTAACTGCAGCAGTGTTTGATTATATTCTGCGCAGTGAGAAAACCTGAAGTTATTTTCAAGGTCCACCATTTTTTACTTCTTTTCAGTCGGGTCAAGTTTCTAAGCTTTCTAAATCTCCATTTTCCACCTAATGAAAAGAAAATAGGATTCTACTGCATCTCCTATCTACCTACTCCAGGATTTCTGTGAGGATCAAATGAGATGAGGCATGGGAAAATGCTTCATAGACATTTGGTTAAAGTGTAAAATGTTTGCACCTGGCTATAAAGCAGGTCATGCTCCTGGGCTGAAGAAACTCTAAGGAGGGTAATCATTAGGGAGAAGAAGCTGGGCACTGCTACATGACGTCATTGCACGGTTTCCACAGTGACCATTTTTGGGCTGGGCTGGGCTGTGGGCATTTTGTGCCATGAGGTCTCAGCAGAGTTGGCTGTGATTTGGTGAGCTGTCGCTCTGGGATGGTGGCAAGGCCTGTGTCCCACTTGGGAGGAAGCTGAGTGTTGCTTTGTGGAAGCCAGGTCCATGCTGCCATTTCTTTGTAAATGGCCATTGCACATCACGGCAGCTCCTGTGTTGAGCATCTGCCCTTTGGTGATCAGTGTGCATCATAGTGATCAGAAGGACACGTAGCATATTAGCCTTTTATATATATATAGATTATACTTGTGCCATGTATTGTGCTGGGTACTGGGAAATAGTGATCAGCAGAATAAACAAATGGCCTGCTTGCAGGGGTTTACAGTCTATGGAGGTATTTATAAAATAATCATCCAAATAAATACATAATTAGTAATAATTAGCAATCATAATAAGCTTCATGGAGGAAAAATATACAAAATAGTTTTTTGGGGGATGGGGTGGGAGAGGAGTTAGGGAAGGATTGAAAATTACAATTTGGCTGAGATGTGTTTAAGTAGGAGTTAATGGGCTGGAGGACTACAGTAGGAAGTGCATTCCTGGAGGCAAGAACAGCATGTTGCAAAGGCCCTGTAGTACAGGTGCCAGGAGCCAGTTCCAGCATGTCATAATTACAAGAGTTTCATCAGAAGGTTGATGAAGCTTGGGGGCTCAACAAAGGCTAAGCCACATATGTTGAAACTCTCCCCCAAACCTGAATAGGATAATCAGTTGCTGTCAGACAGCTCAGGGCATCTTAATCTACATGTTATTGTCTCCTGTTGGCCAAACACCTGAACAGCTGTAGGCTATTCCCCAATCTGACAATGCTTCTGTAAACCCTACCCTTTGAAGTGCATTATTTCCACTTTGCCTTAGGACAAATTGTGTTAATAAAAAGCCTGGGGTCCTGAGAGGAGGAGCATCTTTAGCTTCTTTAGCTGAAGCTCCTCTGACCTCCATTGCCTTTCAAAACTATCTTTCGTTTTTGGACTCCATATTGAATATACGCACAGCCTTTCTCCAGATTGCTGAACCCTTCTTAATGCTGGCACAAGAACCCCAGCATTCAGGGATTGAGGAAAAGGCTAGTGAGAAAGAATAATGAGAAGTAAGAAGGGAGACAACATGTCGGCCTCTTTGCAAATGATAGAATCTCAATCCGGACTGGCGTCAGAGGATGGAGGGCTCCCATAACTGAAAAGTCTAGAAGCCTACTGATTTCAGATTCAGCTTAAACTTAACAGGGCCCATTTATATCCCTGGCTCTCTTGTGTCTTCTCAGCATCTCTTCAGGGTCCTCCTCCAAGTATTCCTGACAGCAGACATAGGAGAGTGAGCCTGTGTAGCTCATGTTTAATGGCTCAGCAGACTATTCTTAGAGCAAATCAGCAAGTTAAGAGGGATGAGCTCCCCTGGTTAGTGAGAGTCAGTTACATGTCAACATGTGGCAGGAAGGATGGAGCCAAGGCTGTAAAAACAGGGAGGCCTCCTGGGCATGGGGTTAGATCAGAGTGCACAGGAAGTGAAGTTAACTCAATAAATGTCCACTGAGAGAGGATTCAGTTTTATCAAGCAAAGTGATCAACTTGTGGGCCTTGCTCCTGGCCAAGCTGTGTTCTTATAAAGTTGTCTGGCAAAAGAAATGTCTCAAAGTATTCCACTTCATGATGTATCACTTAATTTTATAATTCAGAAATTGAGATGCTTGTATATCCCCACTGTAAAATAAGTTTGAGTGTGAGGACTGGCTGCTTCTAGCTAGCTGGGAAACCACGGATGAATGATTTTATGCCTCTGATGAAAAATTCAAAACAAAAATGGAAATGCTGTGTGGTATAGGGGTTAGTTTAATGCAGAAGTTGGTGTAGGCAACCTGGATTGACATTCTTTGTTCACTTTGTCACTGGGCAGGTTATTTAACATTGGTGTCTTAACTATTAAAATGGAGATAATAGCTACCTCACATTCTTATTACAGTGAATAGATGGTAAGCACTTAAGAGGACCTGGCCTAAGACATCATGCTACATATGTGTTTGCTATTATGTTATAAATATAATAAAGGATAAACAGATTTAAATGATCAAGAATTCGGTCAATGGACACCAAAACACAATTCCTTTGTAATAAAAGACAGGCAAACAATACTCATAGCGTTTACTGTAGGCCAGAAACTGCTAAAAGCAGTTTCTCCCTTAATCCTCACAACCCTATGAGATGGGTGGTACTATCACCTCCATTTTTCAGATGAGAAAAGGGAGGCTCATGAAGGTGTGAATTTGTCCAAGGCCAGTTAAGACTTGACCCAGACATTTGTCTTTCCAAACATCAGACTCAGTACACACTCAGATTCCTTGAAACCCTCTTCTCGCTTTCACAACTGCTCGGGGCCTGCAGCCTGGGGGCCACCAAGCCGCAGCCCCCCATTTCCCCAGCTCGCCTGCCTGCCGGCCTGGCCCACTCTAGGAGCCGGGCTCCTCTTGGTAGGCCCCGCCCATAGGCCTCCGCCAGGTGCCTCGGCCGACTCCGCTCCGGCCCCGCCCCCTGCGTCCGCGGCCCCGCCCACAGGCCTCGCCGTCGGCGCGGACGCCATCCTTACGCGTGCAGTCGCCATTTTGCTCATAGAGACGTCGCTTGGAGACAGTCCTTTCTTCCTTCGGCAGCCGAGGCTGCGGCTAGGCCGGGGCTGGGGTCGGGGCCAGGTAGGCGGGGCGGGGGCCTGCGACGCGTGGCGGCGCGGGCTTGCGGGGCGCAGGTGCAGGGGCGGAAGCTCGGGCGGGCGCCCCTGGGAGAGCCCGGCCTCCTCTAGTCTCTGGCCCGTGGGCCCGGTGCGGCGCGCGGCCGGGGGCTTCTTTCCGGGCGCCGGTGGGAGTTGAGCCCTAATTGTGGGACCCGCGGCTCGGCAGCTCGGAAAACCACCCTGAGACCCAACGTTGACCAGTCCCCAGCCTGACGGAGCCCTAGTTTTAACTCGACTGGCTGTGCTCCGCGGAGATTTCCTTACACACCCTCCAACGGCATTTACATTCCGCTCAGAACTCACGCAGCGGGGGCCAAGAGGCGGTTTTGATACCTTCTACATACTTTGGAACGTTCCTCCTCCCAACATGTTACATCCATGAAGGCTGTTCTAACGTTTGCGCAGTTTGCGTGTTTAGTTTTTGTAAGGAATGAGATGCGGAATGGAATTTGGAGTGTGAGGAAATGTGATGTATAATGTTTAAAAACTTTAAATGCACGTAAAAATAATTCACCCACATTATGAACCCCCCTAAATTATACTGTTACCTTCTCCTGGATTATACATTATTACACAGTTTTGATCAGAGGAGATGCAATTATTCTCTTAACATTTCTTTTGCATAGTCCCAGACATTTATTTATTGGTTAATCCTCACTTGATATTTTTTTAGAGAGTGGAAGGGAGGAAAGAGGAGGAGGAGGAGAGAGAAAATCAATGATGAGAGGATTTTGTAACCCTCTCCTGTACACCCCCTGCTGTGGATCCAGCCTGCCTCCCTGGGGCATGTGCTCCACCTGGAATCCAACCTTGACCTCCTGGTTCATAGGTCCACACTCAACCACTGAGCCACACCACAGAGTGCATAGCCCCAGATATTTAAAAAAAATTGGCCCTAGCCAGTTTTCTCAGTGGTTATAGCGTTGGTCCTAGGGTGGATTCTGGTTAAGGTACTATCTTGGTTGCAGGCTCCATCCCCCATCCCTGTTGGGACACTTGCAGGGAGGCAACCAATCTATGTGTTTCTGCCTCTTCTCCCTTCCACTTTTTCTGGGAAAAAACACATCTTCCCGTAAGGATTCAAACAACAAAATATTGATTGCATGTTTAGTTTTACTCAAATACCCTGTAATGCAAATTGTCCCTTTATGTCCAGTGTTCCTTCTCAAAACTTGCAGTGATCATTTTGAGCATTTGGCTTTTTCTTCCTGTCCTTGGCATAAATTCCCAAAAGGGGAAAAACTGAATTAAAATTATGTGTTTTCTTAGGCACTTTAAGTTGTTTTTCCAAACAAGGAATATTTACAATAGACATTTTTCAAAATCTGGATGTTTGTCTGGTTCCACTAACTGTAATGCACTGTTCAGTGGGAAATAGGTTGTGCAGCTGCTGTTACATATACAACTGTCTGTACTACCAGTCAGACTGAAGTGGGGATAATGTCTGCTGCTTAGAGGCCATTCAGCCTCCTGTAAGTTTGTTCCTCTCCAAGCTTCACTTCCTCTTTGTTTAAAATGGGTCTACTTCTGGACCTGCTTTATTGAGTTGTAAGAATTCAGGAAATTCTGTTAATCATTGCAATTCTGAAGTCAGGCTTTATTCATGTTATTTAACAACTAGAGACCTGGTGCATGAAATTCGTACATGGGCACAGTCCCTAGGCCTGGCTGGTGATTGAAGTGCGAGCATCTGGCATAGAAGGGCAGGTCCCAGCTGACCTCTGGGCTCTGGGCAGCACCTGGGCCCCAGTGCACCCCACTCTGCCTGTCATCAGGCCCCCGCCTGGCTCCCTCAGTGCCTGGGAGCCTGGCGTAGGCCTGCCCTCCCATCCCCTTCCCGCCGCCACCACTGGTCGCAGTCTGTAGGAAGGTCAGCAGAGCAATTGGGCCCTGCTTGCACCCACCTTGGCCTAGTGTCACCCACTCATCTGCTCAACCATCCTGCCACAGTCCCTCTCTCAGGGCCCATCAGTGCTGGCAGCACCTCCACTGCCTCCTGCTGCCAGTGCCATGTCGACGTCCGCCATGTTCTCTACTGCCCCCTGGTGATCAGCGCTCGTCATAGTGAACGGTCAAACTCCCAGTCAAGGGGGCAATTTGCATATTGGGTTTTTATTATTTAGAATCATTTGTTGAACCTCTACCATGTGCCAGGTGCTGTTCTAGGGATACACGGCAGAGAATAAAATAGTAAAAAAAAATCTGCTATTCTGGATATTAAATTCTGGTGGGGGAACCTGTTTTCACCAAGTGTCTATCTTTTGTCAGGAAGGAAAAGGCTGAGACCTATGAGGCCAGGTGTAACTAGGAACTGTGGAAGGCAAACTCAAGTCTTCACGTTGCTACTCTAAATGCTCTTTAGATAGAAGGCATTTACACAATAGATGCTTAGAGGGAAAGAAACAGATTTCAATGTGAGCCTTCCTCATCTGAAATATGGGTGAATGGTTTGAAATTGTTATGTCCGAAGCAAGTAGTTTTTCAGTGTGATTTCATTTTTGAGACTTAACAGATTGTCAGATCTTATTCA
Organism: Lasiurus cinereus; assembly: GCA_011751065.1. Taxonomy (NCBI): domain Eukaryota; kingdom Metazoa; phylum Chordata; class Mammalia; order Chiroptera; family Vespertilionidae; genus Lasiurus; species Lasiurus cinereus. Next base: position 2,148,124 of record JAAGEH010000376.1, read on the forward strand.
AAGATGAATATTATTTGCCGTTTGAAAGATGCTGAGATTCCCTGAAAAAGGTGTGTTTTTATATGTGTTATAAATCTCACATTCTAAAGTAAATTTAGGAAAATGTAAAAGCAATTATAGTTTATTGAAGAGAAAAATGGGAGTGTTCTTTTTTTGTGTGTGTATATGTGATTCTTTTTAAAAAATTTTCAATAATTGTGACATATAATCTTATTACTGTAAGGTATATACCATAGTGATTAGACATTTATGTACCTTACGAAGTGATCATCCCAGTAAGTCTGGTTCCCACTTGGCATCATACATAGTTATTCCAATATTATTGACTATATTCCCTATCTATACTTTAATATATTTTTATTGATTTCAGAGAGGAAGAGGGAGAGAGAGAGAAACATCAATGATGAGAGAGAATCATTGATTGGCTGCTTCCTGCACACCATTCACTGGGGATTGAGCCCACAACCCAGGCATGTGTCCTTGACCAGAATCGAACCCTGGACCCTTCTGTCCGCAGGCCTATGCTCTATCCACTGAGCCAAACCAGCTAGGGCTGCCTGTAACTGTTTTAATAATTGGCAATTTGTACATCTTAATCCCTTTCACCTTTTTCACACACCCCCTTCCCTAAACCTCTTCCTCTCTGGCGACTAACAGTTTTTCTCTATATCTATGAGTTTGTTTTTTAGATTTCACATATAAGTGAAGTCATCCAGTGTTTGTCTTTCCCTTGGACTTTTTTAATTTTTGAGGAACCTCCATACTGTTTTCTCTAGTCTGCACCAATTTACACTCTCACCAATGGTGCACAAAGGTTTCCTTTTCTCCACATCCTTGCCAACACTTGTTTATTGATTTATTCTTTTCAATTTAAATTCTTTATTGTTTTAAAGTTTTACATAAGTCTCCTCCCCCCATCCCCATGGTTCTTTCCCCGGCCACTCCCACCCTTCAGCACATGCCCTCACCCCCCTACGGTCTGTGTCCATTGGTTAAGCTTATATACATACATACAAGTCCTGTGGTTGATCTCTTATACTCACACCCCTCTCTTCTGCAGTTGGATGGTCTGTTTGATGCTTCTGTCTCTGGATCTATTTTTTTTCCCATCAGTTTATGTTGTTCATTATATTCCACAAATGAGTGAGATCATGTGATATATATCTTCAACTGGCTTATTTCGCTTAGCATAATGCTCTCTAGGTCCATCCATGCTGTTGCAAATGGTAAGAGTTCCTTCTTTTTTAAGCAGTGTAGTATTCCATTGTGTAGATGTACCACAGTTTTTTAATCCACTCATCTGTTGGTGGGCACTTAGGCTATTTCCAAATCTTAGCTATTGTAAATAGTGCTGCTGCGAACATAGGGGTGCATATACCCTTTCCTGGAATATATTCCTAGAAGTGGGATTACTGGGTCAAATGGAAGTTCCATTTTTAATTTTTTGAGGAAACTACATATTGCTTTCCACAGTGGCTACACCAGTCTGCATTCCCACCATCAAGCAGTGCATCATAAGGGTTCCTTTTTCCTCACATCCTAGCCAGCACTTGTCATTTGTTGAATTGTTAATGATAGCCATTCTGAGTACCAAAGAGATGGTACCTCATTGTTGTTTTGATTTGCATCTCTTGTATAATTAGTGCCTTTGAGCATGTTTGCATATGTTTCTTGGTCTTCTGTGTGTTCTCTTTTGAAAAATGTCTATTTAGATCCTTTGCCCATTTTCTGATTGGATTGTTTATCTTCCTTTTGTTAAGTTTTATGAGTTCCCTGTAAATTTTGGAGATTAAAGCCTTATTGGAGATAACATTGGCAAATAATGTTCCCCCATAGAGTAGGCTTTCTTGTTATTTTGTTGATGGTTTCTTTTGCTGTGCTGAAGCTTTTTATTTTGATGTAGTTCCATTTGTTAATTTTCTCCTTAGTTTCCATTGTCCTAGGAGCTATATCAGTAAAGATAATTGCTATGATATATGTCTGATATTTTGCTCCCTATTCATTCTTCTAAAATATTTATGGCTTCCTATCTTTTTTAAAAATAAATGTTTATTGTTCAGATTATTACAAATGTTCCTCCCCCCCCACTCCCCATAGCTCCCCTTCACCTGGCTCCCACCCCACACTTTGCCCTTACCTCCTCCCCATTGTCCTCATCCGTAGGTGTATAATTTTTGTCCAGTCTCTCCCTGCACCCCCCTCACCTCTTTCCCCCTGAGAATTATCAGTCCACTCCCTCTCTATGCCCTTAATTCTATTATATTCACCAGTTTATTCTGTTCATCAGATTTTCAGTTCACTTGATTTTTAGATTCACTTGTTGATAGATATCTATTTGTTGTTCATAATTTTTACCTTTACCATTTTCTTCTTCTTTTTCTTAAAGAATACCTTTCAGCATTTCATAGAATACTGGTTTGGTGGTGATGAACTCCTTTAGTTTTTTCTTATCTGTGAAGCTCTTTATCTGCCCTTCAATTCTGAATGATAGCTTTGCTGAGTAGAGTAATCTTGGTTGTAGGTTCTTGCTTTGCTATTCATCACTTTGAATATTTCTTGCCACTTCCATCTGGCCTGCATAGTTTCTGTTGAGAAGTCAGCTGACAATTGAATGGGTGCTCCCTTGTAGGTAATAAACTGTTTTTCTCTTGCTGTTTTTAATATTCTCTTTGTCTTTTGCTCTTGGTATTTTATTTTATTTTATTTATTTATTTTTAAAGTAATTTTTTAAACACATATTTTATTGATTTTTTTACAGAGATGAAGGGAGGGATAGAGAGTTAGAAACATCAATGAGAGAGAGACATCGATCAGCTGCCTCTTGCATGCCCCCTACTGGGGATGTGCCCGCAACCAAGGTACATGCCCTTGACCAGAATCGAACCTGGGACCTTTCAGTCGCAGACCAACGCTCTGTCCACTGAGCCAAACTGGTTTCGGCTGCTCTTGGTATTTTAAGTATGAATGTGTCTTGGTGTAGTCCTCCTTGGATTTCTTTTGTTTGGGGTTCTGTGCGCTTCCTGGACTTGTAAGGTGGGGAAGTTTTCAGTCATTATTTCTTCAAATGGATTTTCAGTGTCTTACTCTCTCTGTTTTTCTGGCACCCCCATAATTCTGATGTTGGTACACTTGAAGTTGTCCCAGAGGCTTCTTACACTATCTTCACATTTTTGGATTCTTTTTTCTTTTTGTTTTTCCAGTTGAGTGTTTTCTGCTTCTTTGTATTTCAAATCTTTGACTTGATTCTTGCATTCCTCTAGTCTGCTGTTAGGTCTCTGTATAATTTTTTTTTTTTCTCAGCCAGTGTATGTTTAATTTCTAGTTGGTCCTTTCTCATTTCCTCTTGGGTCTCGCTAAATTTATCCATTTTTTTTTCTAGGAAATTCTTAAAAAACCTTATAACCGTGGTTTTGAACTCTATATTCAGTATTTTGTTTTCCTCCATTTCTTTCATTTGTGATCTGTTCTTTTGTCTCTGCATATTTTGCTGCTTCCTGAATTGGTAGAGTAGCTTTGTGTGCTAGGTGTCCTATATGGTCCAGTAGCTCTGCCTTCCCAGTTGCCTGAGGTAGACACTCTTGGTGCTCCCCTTTGTGGACTGTGTGTACAGTTTTGTTGTAGTTAATTCTTGATTGTTGTTGGTATCACTGGGGGGAATTGACCTCCAAGCCAATTGGTTGTAAGGATCAGCTGTGTCTGCATCTGGAGAACTTCTGTGCTGGACTTAGCCTTAAGACTTGCAGGATTGCAACAGCCTCTGGGGGGGATTTGATGTGGTGGAGTCTCAGGGCTGAGTAGACAGCCTTGGGTTACTGTCTAGGAACCCTCTGCACTACACGGCAGCCCCTGGGTCTCAGTGCCTCTGGGTAATCGCTGCAGCTTTTTCTGTGCGCAGGTGTGCGAGCCTCCAGACCGCTGCCTTTCTGGCTCCCCTGAATTTCCATGCACTCTAGGGACCTGTATGAGTCTGGGTCCCCAGGGTCTTGCCCAAAACTGGGGCTCAGTACAGTTGGACCTGGATTTCATTACTGTTGGGAGATTGTGTTTTCCTTCCACTAGAGAAAGCCAGCGGCACAAGCAGCAGTCAGTGCTCTGTGTGCGCACTTTTGCGCGCACCTTTGCGTGTACTTTCGCGTGCCTCCAGACCTCTGTCTTTTGTGGCTCCCCTAAGTTTCCCTGCCCTCCTTCCTTCTCACAACAGTCCAGATGAGTCTCGCCCGGAACTGGGGTTTAGTGCAATCAGAAGTGGGGTTCAGTACAGTCGGGATTTTCCGTCTCCCTTCTGCTAGAGCAGTGGTTCTCAACCTTCCTAATGCTGCGATCCTTTAATACAGCTCCTCATGTGGTGGTGATCCCCAACCATAAAATGATTTCCGTTGCTACTTTCATAACTGTAATTTTGCTACTGTTATGAACTGTAATGTAAATATCTGATATGCAGGATGTATTTTCATTGTTACAAATTGAGCATAATTAAAGCATAGTGATTAATCACAAAAACAATATGTAATTATATATTGTGAAATATTTATTTCTAATTACAAATAAATGAAATTTTGTCTTGAATCGTGGTGTAGCATGGGTAACAGTCTTCATATGACAACAGTAAACTACATTGCTACACTTTGCTACACCGAGGAGCAGTCTGTTGGTTCCTAAGACCATGGGAAATAGGTGTTTTCCGCTGGTCTTAGGCGACCCTTGTGAAAGGGTCATTCGACCCCTAAAGGGGTCGCGACCCACAGGTTGAGAACCACTGTGCTAGAGGAAGCCAGCCAGACCCTCCGCCGCCCATCCTCTCCATGAGCGTGTCTCCGTACCTCAGCTTTTTACAGATCCTCTGAGTCTTCTTGAGTCCCTATGTATACTTCTAGTTGTAGAATTTTCACTCAGCCAGCTTTCCTGTGGTTCTGGATGGTGTCCTTCTGTCTTTTAGTTGTAATTTTGAAATTGTTGTGCGAGGCATTAGTTTAGGTTTCCACCTATGCTGCTATCTTGGTTTCTCCTCCCTGGTTTCCTATGTTATGTTTAAGTCTTTTATCCATTTTGAGTTTATTTCTGTGTATGGTGTTAAATTGGTGGTCTAGTTTCATTTTTTGGAATGTATCTGTCCAATTTTCCCAACACCATTTATTGAAGAGATTGTCTTGACTCCATTGTATGCTCTTGCCTCCTTTGTCAAATATTAATTGAGCATAATGGCTTGGATCAATTTCTGGGTTCTCTGTTCTCTTCCATTGTCCTATATGTCTATTCTTGTGCTAGTACCACGCAGCTTTGAGAACAGTGGTTTTGTAATATAGCTTGATATCTGGTATTGTGATCTCTCCAACATTGTTCTTCTTTATCAGGATTGCTGTGGTTATTTGGGGTCTTTTTGTTTGTTTTTAAATATATTTTTATTGATTTCAGAGAGAGAAAGAGAGAGAGATTGAAGCATCAATGATGAAAATCATTGATTGGCTGTCTCTTGCACATCCCCTACTGGGGATCGAGCCTTCAACCTGGGCATGTGCCCTAGACTGAAATTGAACCTGGGACCCTTCAGTCTGCAGGCCAGTGCTCTATTCATTGAGACAAATTGGCTAGGACTTGGGGCTGTTTTTTTTTTTCTCATTCCGTATGAATTTTTGGTGAGTTTGTTCTAGGTCTGTGAAATATGCCCTTGGTATCTTAATGGGGATTGCATTGAATCTATAGATTTCTTTGGATAGTATGGACATTTTAATTATGTTGATTCTACCAATCCATGAACATCGTATATTCTTCCACTTGTTTATGTCTTCCTCTATCTTTTTCAATGTCCTATTGTTTTCCAGTACAGGTCTTTTACCTCCTTAGTTAAGTTTATTCCTTGGTGTCTTAATTTTTTTGGTGTGATGGTAAATGGGATTTTTCTTAAGTTTCTCTTTCTGTGAGTTCATTATTGGTTTATAAAAAAGCCATAGATATCTGGGTGTTAGTTCTGTATCCTGCTACATTGCTGAATTCATTTATTAAGTCTAGTAGTTTGTTTATAAAATCTTTAGGGTTTTCTATGTACAATATCATGTAATCTGCAAATAATGACAATTTTACTTCTTTTCCAATTTGAATGCCTTTTATTTCCTCTTCTTGTCTGATCGTTATGGCTAGCACTTCCAGTAGTGTGTCAAACAGGAGTGGTGAAAGTGGGCATTCCTGTCTTGTTTCTGTTCTTAGGGGAAATTGTTTTAGTTTTTGCCATTGAGTATGATGTTGGCTATAGATTTGTCATATATGGCCTTTATTATGTTGAGATATGCTCCCTCTATCCCACTTTGCTGAGAGTTTTTATCAAAAATGGGTGTTGGATTTTGTTGAATGCTTTTTTCTGCATCTATTGAGATGAGATGATCATATGATTTTTGTCTTTCAATTTGTTTATGTGATATATCACATTTATTGATTTGTGAATATTGTATAAGCCTTGCATCCCTGGAATAAGTCACACTTGATCATGATATATGATCTTTTTTAATATATTGCTGGATGCGATTTGCTAATATTTTGTTGCGGATTTTAGCACCTATGTTCATCAGGAACATTGGCTTGTAATTCTCTTTCTTAGTGGTGTCTTTATTTGGTTTTGGAATTAGGATAATGTTGGCCTCAGAAAAAGAGTTTGGAAGTGTTCCTTCCTCTTGGATTTTCTGAAATAGTTTGAGGAATATAGGTGTTAACTCTTCTTTGAATGTTTGTTGTAAAACCCCTGTGAAGCTGTCCAGACCTGGGCTTTTGTTTGGTGGGAGTTTTTTAATTACTGTTTCTATTTCATTAGTTGTTGTTGGCCTATCAGGTTTTTCTGATTCTCCCTGATTCAGTTTTTAAAGATTGTATTTTTCTAGGAATTTGTCCATTTCATCCACATTGTCCAGCTTGTTGGCATGTAGTTGTTTGGGTCTTCTCTCTCTGTTTCTTTTCTTTTCTTTTCTTTTTTTTAAAACATATTTTATTGATTTTTTACAGAGAGGAAGGGAGAGGGATAGAGTTAGAAACATCAATGAGAAGAGATATCCATCAACTGCCTCCTGCACACGCCCTACTGGGGATGTGCCCGCAACCAAGATACACGCCCTTGACCGGAATCGAACCTGGGACCCTTCAGTCTGCAGGCCAACGCTCTATCCACTGAGCCAAACCGGTTTCGGCTCTCTTTGTTTCTTGATGAGTCTGGCTAATGGTTTATCAATTTTGTTTATCCTTTCAAAGAACCAGGTCTTGGTTTCATTTATTTATTTATTTATTGAATTTTTTTTTAGTCAATGTTATTTATTTCTGTTCTAATCTTTATTATTTCCTTCTACTTAGTCTTGGCTTTTCTTTCAAGTTCTTGAATTTGTAGGGTTCAATAGTGTCTTATTGATTTTTCTTGTTTTCTGAGGGAGGCCTGAACTTTTCTCTCAGGACTGCTTTTGCTGTGTCCCAGAGATTTGGGATGGTTGTGTGTTCATTTTCATTTTTTTCCCAGAGGTTTTTGATTTCTTTCTTGATCTCATTAGTAACCTATTCATCCACCTATATAATAAAAGGGTAATATGCAAATAGACCGAATGGTGGAACACTATGATGTGCACTGACCAACAGGGGCAGATGGCTTAATACAGGAGCTGCCCCATGGTAGTCAATGCACTCCCACAGGGAGAATGCCGCTCAGCCAGAAGTCAGGCTTACAGCTGGAGAGCGCAGCAGCGTTGGTGGGAGACTCTCCCACCTCCATGGCAGCACTAAGGAGTGGGCCTAAGCCAGCAGTTGGACATCCCCCAAGGGCTCCTGGACTGCGAGAGGGTGCAGGTTGGGCTGAAGGACCCCTCCCCGAGTGCATGAATTTCGTGCACTGGGCCTCTAGTTGTTTAATAACATGCTATTTAGCCTCCATGTGTTTGAATGTTTTTGGGTGTTTTTACTGTAGTTGATCTCTAATTTCATTTCACTGTCATATAAGAAGATGCTTGATGTGATTTCATTCTTCTTGTACTTTTAGAGACTTGTTTTGTGTCCTAACACATGGTCTATCTTTGTGAATAATTCATTTGCCCTTGAGAAGAATGTATATTCTGCTGTGTTGGAGTGACATGTTCTATAAATGTCAATTAAATCCATCTTATCCAGTGTGTTCTTTAGAGTCTCTGTGTCCTTGTTAATTTTTTGTCTGGAAGATCTATCCAGTGAAGTCAGAGGGGTGTTTGAGTTCCCTACTATGACTGTATTGTTGCTCTCGCCGTTAAAGTCCTCTAGAAGTTTTTAAAAATATATATATATATTTAGGTTCTCCAATATTGGGTGCATATATGTTTACCAGTGTTATATCCTCTTGTTGGATTGATCCCTTTAGTATCGTGGTCAGCAAACTCATTAGTCAACAGAGCCAAATAGCAACAGTACAATGATTGACATTTCTTTTGAGCCGAAACCGGTGTGGCTCAGTGGATAGAGCGTTGGCCTGTGGACTGAAAGGTCCTGAGTTCGATTCCGGTCAAGGGCATGCACCTTGGTTGCAGGCACATCCCCAGTAGAGGGTGTACAGGAGGCAGCTGATTGATGTTTCTAATTCTATCTCCCTTCCTTTCCTTAAAAAATCAATAAAATATATTAAAAAAAATTTTTTTTTGAGAGTCAAATTTTTTTAAACTTAAACTTCTTCTAATGCCATTCTTCAAAATAGACTCGCCCAGGCAGTGGTATTTTGTGGAAGAGCCACCCACACTCAGGGGACCAAAAAAGAGCTGCATGTGGTTCGCGAGCTGCAGTTTGCCTGCCACAGCTTTAGTATTATGCAGTGACCTTTGTTGTCTCTTCTGGTGGCCTTCATTTTGAAGTCTATTTGTTCAGATATGAATATTGCTGGCCTTGGGGCTGCTTAAGCAAGTGCTGGGAGGCACGCCAAGTTTGGTTGCTGCTTGTTTGGGGTTTGTGGATCTTTCAAGGATTTTGGGAAAGTCTGCAGCAGATTTTGGGAACTGAGGCAGGCCATTTGTGTGGAGGAGCTGTGGAAGAGATTGGGCTGGGCTGGTGATTTGGGTCATGAGAGGTTTCAGGGAATCACCAGAGATGGGGGGAAGGTGTTGGTCTGGTTAGTTGACAGTCTACATCTGCTGGCTCTGTTTTGGGAAAATTCCAGAAAGGAACAATGGTGCTTGCCAGCACTTCCATCCTAGTTGAGAGCTGTCCCTCTAGCCCCTGCCTTGAAGTTGATCAATTTAGTTGTTCCCTATGTCCCTGGAACTTTTCAAGCTGCTACCTTTGCACTGAAGCTTAGAGTGGGTTTGTGCATGAGTCTGATTGCACACTCTTTAAGAAAAGTACTTTGCCCTAGCTAGTTTGGTTCAATGGTTAGAGTGTCAGCCCATAGACTGAAAGGTTGCAGATTTGATTCTGGTCAGTTGCAGGCTCTATCCCCAACCTAGCCCTGGTCAGGGAGGCAAACAATCGGTGTGTCTTTCTCACATAGATGTTTTTCTCTTTGTCTCTCCCCCTCTCTTCAATTCTCTCTAAAAATCAATGGAAAAATACATACAAGTGAGGATTAACAACAACAAAAAATGTGCCTTGGTCTCTAGCAGCCCTTTGTCTTTCTCAGATGCAATCCCCACTAGTTTTCACAGCCAGAAGTTATGGCAACTCCTCTACCCAGAACTGATGCCCAGTTTGGGGAGCCCAGTATGGGTCTGGGGCCCTTGGTCCTAAGGGGAGCTTCTTCACAGCCAACATAGGCTTCTGAATTATTATTATTATTATTATTATTATTATTATTTAATTAAATCTTTATTATTCAGATTATTACATTTGTCTCTCTTTTTCCCCCTCCATAGCTCCCCTCCACCCGGCTCCCACCCCTCCCTCTACCCTTACCTCCCCCCCATTGATGAGTCCATAGGTGTATGATTTTTGTCCAGTCATTCCCTGTACACCCCTCCCCTCTTTTCCCCTGAGAATTATCAGTCCACTCCCTTTCTCTGCTCCTGATTCTATTATATTCACCAGTTTATTCTATTGATCAAATTTTTAATTCACTTAATTTTTAGATTCACTTGTTGATATGTATTTGTTCATAATTTTTTATCTTTTACCTTTTTCTTCTTCCTCTTCTAAAAGAGTACCTTTCAGCATTTCATATAATGCTGGCTTGGAGTTGATGAACTCCTTTAGCTTTTTCTTATCTGTGAAACTCTTTATCTGCCCTTCAATTCTGAATGACAGCTTTGCTGGATAGAGTATTCTTGGTTGTAGGTTCTTGCTATCCATCACGTTGAATATTTTTTGCCATTCCCGTCAGGCCTGCATTGTTTCTGTTGAGAAATCAGTGTGGGTGCTCCCTTGTAGGTAATGAACTGTTTTTCTCTTGCTGCTTTTAATATTCTCTCTTTATCTTTTGCTCTTGGTATTTTAATTATGATGTGTCTTGGTGTGGTCCTCTTTGGATTCCTTTTATATGGGGTTCTGTTTGCTTCCTGGACTTGTAGGTCTATTTCTTTTACCAGATGTGGGAAGTTTTCAGTCATTATTTCTTTAAGTAGGTTTTCAGTATCTTGCTCTCTCTCTTCTTCTGGCACCCCCACAATTCTGATGTTGGTACTCTTGAGGCTGTCCCAGAGGCTCCTTACATTATCTTCACATTTTTGGATTCTTTTCTCTTCTTTCTTTTCCAGTTGAGTGTTTTCTGATTCTTTATATTTCAAATTTTTGACTTGATTCTTGCCTTCTGCTAGTCTGCTGTTAGGTCTGTGTATAATATTTTTTATTTCAGTCAGTGTTTGTTTAATTTCTATTTGGTCCTTTATCATCTCTAGTTGGTCCTTTTCCATCTCTAGTTGGATCTTTTGCATCTCTAGTTGGTCCTTTTTTTAAAAAAATATATTTTATTGATTTTTTACAGAGAGGAAGGGAGAGAGATAGAAAGTCAGAAACATCGATGAGAGAGAGACATCGATCAGCTGCCTCCTGCACGCCCCACAGTGGAGATGTGCCCACAAGCAAGGTACATGCCCCTGACCAGAATCGAACCTGGGACCTCTCAGTCTGCAAGCCGACGCTCTATCCACTGAGCCAAACCAGTCTCGGCACTAGTTGGGCCTTTTTCATCTCCTCTTGGGACTCGCTAAATTTATCCATCTTTTCTAGCATATTCTTGAAAAACCTTATAAGCGTTTTTTGAACGCTATATCCAGTTGTTTGTTTTCCTCCATTTCTTTTGTTTGTGATCCCTTCCCTTGTCTCGGCATTTTCACTGTGCTGGGAGAACTTCTGTGTTGGATTCGGCCTTATCATACCAGACTTGAAAAACTGCAGAAGCCTCTCTGTTGAGCTTGGGATGGGTGGAGTCTCAGAGCTTAAGGGACCGCCTTGCCTTTCAGTCAGCCCTGCCCTCCACGGCCCCTGAGTCTCACGTGACTGGGTGATGGCTGGAGCGGTCCCTGTGCACGCACACTCTTGCAGTGCCTCTAGATTGCTGCCTTTCCTGCTCCCCTGTGCTCCGGGACCACACGAGTCTGGGTCCCCAGGGTTTTGCTCGAAACTGGGGCCCAGTGGAGTCAGAAGTGGCACAGTTGGGAGGGTCTGTCTCCCGCCCACTCGCGAAAGCCAGCGGCACCATCAGCAGTCTGTCCTCCGCGGGAAATGCCTTGCGCGCCACCAGACTTCTGATCTTTTGCGACTCCCCTAAACCTCCGTGCACCTCTCCCCCTTCACCGTCCAAACTCCCCCTGAATGAGTTTTGACTGGATCTGGGGTTCAATGTCATAGGGCAAGGAGTTCACTGCCTTTGACAGTCTCTGTCTTCCTGCCAGAGAAAGCCAGCCAGGTTCGCCATCACCCGCTCTCTCCACGCTTGCGTCACCGTACCTCAGCTTTTTGCAGCTCCTCTGGGTTTCTGTGAGCCCCTCTCTTTCCTTCTAGTTGTAGAATTTCCACTCCGCCAGCTTTCCTGTGGTTCTGTGTTTTAGTTGTAGTTTTGAAATTGTTGTGCGAGGCAGCACTGTGTTTACCTATGCTGCCATCTTGGATCTATTATTTTTAAATATATATATTTTTATTGATTTCAGAGAGGAAGAGAAAGGGAGGATGGGAGTGCATGACCCCTCCTGGGGATCAAGTCTGCAACCCTGGCATGTGCCCTGACTGGGAATCCAGCCATGACCTCCCCCGCCTTTCTATCTCAGAGTGGCTTCTGTATATCCTTAGTTGCAGGCATTCTGTTCAGTTAATTTCCAGGTGGTGCTCAGTGATGGTTTTATAATTCAGTTGCAATTCTGATGTGATTGTGAGAGGAGGCAAGCACAGAGTTTTCCTATGTTGCCATCTTAACGGAGAGTCTGGGGATGTTTTCTTTACTCTCCATTTCAAACTAAAGCCCATTTGCCAATTTAATGAACCTTTTTGCTAGCCTCATCCTGGTGACTGTCATGTTTCTAAGGAAAATTTTAAAACTTTTTTTGAAGCTTGGTACAGAGCAGTACTTGAATTTCTAGCTTCAGCCCTTATGTTTGAACAGATGAAGTGAATAGTCACTGAAAATGACTATTGGTCACCATTTCCAGTTGGACTCCCTGCTTGTGCCCTTTTTGAGGGTGGATTAGGTTGGGTTTTGATAATGGAAACTTCGTATCTGAAGACTGCAACCTCAGAGATCACAGAATTTAGAAGGGCATTTAAATCATAACAGATAAGGCAAGGCTCAGGTAAGGAAATATTTTGGAGAAGAGAATACCCAGAGAAGAGAGCCATCCTGCGATATGGTGTGGACTGTCCTGTGGCAAAGAAATTTGGTGCTTCCTGTAAATTTTCAAGGACAAGGACCAGTGTGGGGAGGCTGCAGACGAGGAAATCTTGGTGTGTTATAAGGAAGAATTGGGAATGGATGGGCTGCTCAGGATGTGGACATTGGTTCTAGGGGCTGTTCAAGCATCTGTGTGTGGTTCTTTGGCAGGAGTCCTGTAGTCCTGAACTACCTCTAAAATCTCTTCCTACCTTTCAGATACTTTTTTTTTAAGTGTTCCAAGTCCTCTTAAAAATGCTGTTATACTTTAAGAAGCTTCATATTTGAAGTTTGGGAGGATATAAAAAGATGGCCACTTCATTACTGTACTTGTTTTGTAGGTAACCAAAATATTTTAAGTTGATTCATAGGTAGCTTCCATTTACCAAGCATATCATATGTGCGGAGCACTGTGTAAGTGCTGTATAGGAATTAGTTTTACAGTTATCCAGAAAGGTCCGTATTCAGTTGTATGGATGAAGGCACTGGGCTAAGAAAGGCTAAGTAACTTATGCAAAGCAGAGTGAGTTAAGGGGGAAGGAGTAGCTAAGATGCAAACATACATTTGACTCCAAAGCCGGTATTTACACCTATGGGAGAATGAGGTGTTTTTTTTTTTTTTTCTTTTCCAGACCTGTACCCTTGGTTCCTAAACACAGACAGACATACATTGATTGAGAGGTGGTGTTAGAACATATCCAAGATCTCTTCCAACTCCTGACTGTTGGTCATTAAATGTTTCTTTCCTTTATAACAGCCACTCTGCCCTACACTATGCCATAAAGCAAGGGTAAGCAAACTTTTTCTATAGAGGGCCAGATAATAAATATTTTAGCCTATATTCAGTGCTACCATTGTATTCATAGACAATTTGTAAATAATAAGTGTTGCTGTATTTTGTTAGTTTTTTTACAGAAATAATTTTTGGAGGGACCTGATTTGGCCTGTGGTTTGCTGATCCTGCGTCATAACTATTTTCTTCCATTTTTTTGGTTAAAGAATATATTTTTACTAGATGCCTGCTACACGAAATTTGTGCACAGGATGTGTGTGTGTCCCTCAGCCCAGCCTGCACCCTCTCCAATCTGGGACCCCTTGAGGGATGTCTGACTGCCTATTTAGCCCCTATCCCACTGGGCCTCTCACAGTCCAGGACTGCTGACTCCCAACCGCTCACCTGTCTGCCTGCCTGCCTGCCTGCCTGATTGCCCCTAATGGTTTCTACCTGCCAGCCTGATCAGCTTCTAACCACTCCCCTGCCAGCTTGATTTGATGCTTAGTTGCTCCCCTGTCAGCCGGATTGCCCCTAACTGCCCTCCCTTGCCAGCCTGGTCACTCCTAACTGCCCTCTCCTGCAGGCCTGGTCACCCCTAACTGCCCTCTTGCAGGTCTGATCACTCCCAACTGCCCTTCCCTGAAGGCCTGGTCGCCCCCAACTACCTTCCCCTGCCAGCCCGGTCACCCCTAACTGCCCTCCCCTGCCAGACTGGTCACCCTTAACTGCTCTCCCTGGCTGGCCTGGTTGCCCCCAACTACCCTTCCCTGCAGGCCTGGTCCCCCACAACTGCCCTCCCTTGCAGACCTTGTCCCTCCCAACTGCCCTCCCCTCCTGACATGGTTGCTTCCAACTGCCCTCCCCTGCAGGCCTAGGTACTCTCCCCCCAAATTGTCATCCCCTGCAGGCCTAGGTTCCCCCCAACTGCCCTCTTCTGCTGGCCCAGTCACCCTTACCTGCCTTCCTTTGCAGGCCTGATTGCCCCAAACTGCTCTCTCCTGCAGGCCTTGTCCCTCCCAACAGTTCTCCCCTACCGGCCATCTTGTGGCAGCCATCTTGTGTCCACATGGGGTGACCATCTTTGACCACATGAGGGCAGCCATCTTGTGTGTTGGATTGATGGTCAATTTGCATATTACCTCTTAATATAGGATTGATTTTAGAGAAGAAGGGAGAGGAAGGGAGAGGAAGAGAGAGATAGAAACACCGGTAATGAGAGAGAATAATTTATTGGCTAACACCCCCTACTTGGGATGGAGCTCACAACCTGCCCCAACCAGGAATCAAATTGTGACTTCCTGGTTCATAAGTGAAGCTATGCCTGCCCGGCTGAATGACAAACTTCTTAATGGCCTTGCCCTTGGGCACGCATTAGGTGCAGTTGGTGCAATGAGTAGACTGCACGTGGCTATGGCTGTTTTGGGCATAACCATTGTTCCTTCTTGTCTTGGTCATCTTACAAGCAAGAACCCGAGAGCCCAAAGCTGTTTTCCATGGCAGACACTTGTGGTCTACCTTGGTCTCTTTAGGGCTTTGGTCAGTTGTGCATACGTATGTTTCTTTTTGTAATCTGTAGGCTTTAAGTGAATTCATCGCAGTGTATGTGGAAATGCACTCTCCAAGCCTTGGTGGGGGGACCATAATTTGCACTAGCCCATTACTCTGTGGTTCCCTTCTTGCAGCTACTGCAAAGGTATGTGCACAAGGAGACCTGTTCAGGATGGTAACCTGCAAAATTTGGCATATCTGCACCACAGAATGCTAGCAGCAATTAAAAGACTATTTTCTGCCAAGACTGGTTTAGCTCAGTGGATAGAGCGTCGGCCCATGGACTGAGGGGTCCCAGGTTCGATTCCGGTCAGGGGTATGTGCTTGGTTGCAGGCGCATCCCCAGTGGGGGGGTGCAGAAGGCAGCTGGTTGATGTTTCTCTCTCATTGATGTTTCTAGCTTTCTGTTCCTCTCCCCTCCTCTCTGTAAAAAATCAATAAAATATATTAAAAAAAAGAGACTATTTTCTAACCTGGATTGTCAAATTATAGGTAGATTTTTACAATACCTTTTTATGTTAGAAATATGTTTTTATATATATGTTTTATGGAGGTCACGTTTGTGAATGTGTGAAAAAGGCCCGATGATGTCCATACCACACTAATAAGAACTAGAGAGGTGGGAGGGAAGGAACCTGGGATTGGGGCAGGTGAACTGTAGCCTTCACTGTCATATTTCTGTTTTATTTATATTTTTAAACCTCACTGGAGGATATTTTTTCCATTGATTTCTGAAGAGAGTGGGAGGAAGGAGGGGGGGAGAGAGAGGGAAACTTCGACATCAGAGAAACACATCGATCGGTGGCCTCACGTACCACCCCTGCCAGGGTTGGGCCACTGAGGTACATGCCCTTGACTAGAATTAAACCCTCCACTCTTTGGTTTGCAGGCCAATGCTCTAACCACTGAGCAAACAGGGTAGGGCTATTTCTGTGTGTATTTTTAAAATATATTTTATTGATTTTTTACAGAGAGGCAGGGAGAAGGATAGAGTTAGAAACATTGATGAGAGAAACATTCATTAGCTGCCTCCTGCACACCTCTTACTGGGGATGTGCCTGCAACCAACATACATGCCCTTGACTGGAATTGAACCCAGAATCCTTCAATCTGCAGGCTGACACTCTATCCACTGAACTAAACTGGTTACGGCTGTGTGTCTGTGTGTGTTTTAATAAGAAGAATGTGTTTGTATATTACTTATGTAATTAAAGTTTAAGCATAAGATCTGTGCAGCTTCAACCCTTTCATAATCTCCACCAGCCTTCCCAGAGCCACCCCAAGTAAACAAACAACTGCAGACTGCAGTGGGCATTTGGAAGTTGCCCTCACCCCCTATGGCCTACTAGAGTGTTTCTTTTGTATGCACTCAGCCCAGAGTAAAAGTAGAAGGGAACTCTAATGACAATGGGTTAGAACCTCAGCTCCATGACTTTCTGTTTGCCTGTCATTTGCAAGGTCACTTCACTTCCCTGCAAAGTTGTTATATGATCAACCTTGTGTTCTGCTTCAGGAAAAATGCAGATAACCGTGTCAGTTTTAGACCTGATATAGACATCTGAGAGCAGCTGCAAGGCCAGGGGGAGGTTTTAGGGTAAGCAGATAATACAGGAAAAGCTGGGCATAGATGGGTCACTTATTTATTGTTTAAGGATCAATCAGTCCATGTCCTTGCTAATGGCTCTGCCATTTTTCTATGTGTTAATCCAGGAGGAATTTTGTTGTCAGAGAATAAAAGGAGGTTGTCCATAATTGACTTTAAGCAGCAAACAGTAAAACACTGAGCTCTTCCGCTCCACCTTTCTTGTAAGTTTATCATTTATTCCCAGTGGTCATGAAAACTAATTCAACCATGTGATAACATATTTCCATAAATCTAGAACCCTAAAACCTAAATGGACTTTTTATTTATCCATAAATATTTAACATAAAAGACTCCATTATGATGAAAACTAATTTTCTTCAGCTGAAGTCATTTTGCTATTAAGAAAATCCATTCAGGTATGTTTAATATTACATGGCAGTTCTTGATATATTTTATATCCTTCTAGGCTCTGAGAATTGGAAAACGAAGAAGGTTTTGATGTTTTGTGTGGCGCCAGCTGAATTAGAAACCAAGATGAACATACCCAAAGGAGGCCTGGTGCTGTTTTCAGCAAATTCTAATTCATCATGTATGGAGCTTTCAAAGAAAATTGCTGAGTAAGTTATCATATCATTAAAATTTGTATTATGTGATGTTTTCATTCAATAATCAGATTAGCACTGATTGTTAAACTTGAAAGCAGGTAATCTGAATATCATCTGTATATATTTTGGCATTTTGTAAACTATCATAACACGCTGTATTTTCATTCAGCAGACATTGATTGAGTGCCTTGTGGGCACCAGGGATAGTTAGGGCTTCATATGTATAGAATATTTGAGTATAAAGAACAGTGAAATAGATACTGTACAGAAATAGTTTATAGATTGTAGTTCAACATAATTTTAGTTATTTTAGGTATTGATTTAGATATTGGAGATTAACAATGAATCCTTCCTTACATTTAGTAGGGGTCCAGACAAGAAGCAAGTCAGCAAAATGAACATGATAATTTTAGGTAGTGATAAATGCTATTAAAAAACAACAACACCCACAGTGAAAGGAGTGATGGGACAGGCTGTTCTGCTTTTGCTTGGGTGATAGGTGCCTTTTAAACGGAGGGGATGATATGTGAATTGAGAACCTGAATGAGTCACTGGGTAAAGGTCTGGGGCAGAGCCCAGTAGGCAGAGGAACAGCAGGTTCAGAGCCCAGGGGTGAGCAGCAGGAGTTGGTATATCTCAGGGGTTTGGGGAGTGTAGAGAGCATGAGGAAATGGTCAGTGAGGCAGGCAGAGAAGGACGATGTCGACCTGGGTAGGCATTGGGGGTGGGTGGGTGAGGGGTTAGGTAATGGAGTGACAGTATAGTTTAATATTAACTTTTAATTCTATAAGGAGAATACCTCTATTTTTATTAATTTATGAATCATCCTTAGATAGTAAAGATGTTGAGTCTATTCTATTACCTGTTCAGCTTTTCCTCCCTTTCTCTTCTCTAGGCGGCTGGGGGTGGAAATGGGCAAAGTGCAGGTTTACCAGGAACCTAACCGAGGTGAGCTATCTTTGGCATGTGTAACATTGATCTTTTTACAGAATATGAGATACTGCCTCAGTCCTTCATCCTCCACTAGTGTAACAATTAGACTTAGTGTCCAGTTAGTTCCATGAGCAGGAAGTCATGTAAGCAAGTAAGCAAGGTGGGCGAGAGTGGTGTTTTAGCTCCTACGAACACCAACTAGATGGAGAACTCTGGAGCAAGTCACATCTGAGGGCTTGAATGCCACTTCTTAGATCTCACTTAATAAGAATTGCATAGATGTGTGAACTGACTGGTCAAGTGAAAGGAAGCATTATTTCAGTTGTTGGTTGAATTTATGTCAGCTTAAGCAGGATGAGTAAATCCTGTGTGGCCACATACTAATTCATTGTTATTCTTTACTTCCATGTAAGCTGTCATGAAATCTTGTTAAGAAATGCTTTTTGCTGCCCTGGCCATTGTGGCTCACTGTTTAGAGCATCGGCCCACACACCAATGAGTCAAGGATTCAATTCCCTGGTCAAGGGCATGTACCTATGTTGCAGATTCAGTACCCACCCTGGTGAGGATGCATGCAGGAGGCAACCAATCGATGTGTCTCTCTCATATTGATGTTTCTCTCTTCTCTCTTTCTCTCCCTCTCCCTCTCCCCCTTTCCCTCTCTCCCTCTCTCTTCCTCTCTCTCCTCTACTCTCCTTTCCCTCTCTCCCACCCTCTTTCTACTCTCTCCCTCCCTTCCACTTGCTCTAATAATCAGTGGGAAAATATCCTCGGGTGAGGATTAATAACAACAACAAAAATAAATGCTTTTTGCTAATTGATTTATGCCATTGCATAAGCATCTCAAGTTGTAAAAAGCATCCATTTTCTATATTCTAACAGGGGCTACAGGCAGCTTTGCATGGACTTGAGATTCAGACAGCTTATCCTTGGCAAGTTATATAACCTTTCTAAACTGCAAGTGATTGGTAGTGATTTAGGATTAAATGGGATATTTTTGTGTGCTTAACACAGCTCTTTGTATATAGCAGATACCCAGTAAATATTAGTTCCTTTTCCACTGTAGTATTTTGTCAAGTACTTACATATTATGGAACTTGAAACAGACTTTGATGAAAAGGCACACATTTTCTCCATTACTGCCTCCTCTTTCCATTCTCCCAAGTTGCCTCATGTGGCTTCAGTAGGTAAAAAGTATAGTTGAAAATATGCAGGGAAACTTGGAGAAGATAATGCTGCTAAAGGGAAGAATGTCCTTTGTTTAGTTTGGAAGGGAGGGTCCAGGGGAGAGCTCCAGTGGTGGAAGGCTCAGGAGGAGGTTGGCCCACTCTCCAGGTTCACAAAAGAGGGAAGAGAGAATACTTGGTGTCTGTTGGGAAGAAAGGTAGGAATAGCATTTACGGACTCCTTCCTATTGCTATGTTTTGAAGAACTAAATTCAGGGGTAATGTTAGGTAGGAGAGCTCAGAAGTAGCAGGAGCAATATTTGGTTCCAGGTTTCTCTGGCTCTAAAGATCATTTTTTTCCTATGATACCACACTCCCTTTTAAATGTATTTTGTTTTTTCCCCAACATTTTAAATGAAAATGTTCAAACATACAAAAAAGTTGAAAGAATAAATTCTACCACCTAGATTCACAGTTCACGGTTTACTATGTGAATATGAATGTGTAGAAGTAAGTTGCAGATGTCAAGATACTTAACCTCTGAACTTGGGCATGCATCTCTGAAGACATCATCAGCTGCCTCCTGCACGCCCCCTACTGGAGTTGTGCCTGCAAGCAAGGTACATGCCCCTGACCGGAATTGAACCTGGGACCTTTCAGTCCGCAGGACGATGCTCTATCCATTGAGCCAAACCGGTCTCAGTTGATCACAAATTTTTTGAAAGTAGAGTATTGGACCTTATTTATCGTTATTATTATAACATTTTGTTCCTAATAAGTTCTTCCTTGTGTGCCTAAGTGAATGAGTGTATAATCCTATATAATAAAAGGCTAATATGCAAATCGACCCAATAGCAGGACGACTGGTCACTATGACACACACTGACCACCGGGTGACAGTCACTCAATGCAGGAGCTGTCCCCTGGTGGTCAGTGCACTCCCACAAGAGGAAGCACCGCTCAGCCAGAAGCTGGGCTCATGGCTGGCGAGTGCAGTGGTGATGGCGGGAGCCTCTCTCACTTCCACAGCAGCCCTGAGGATATCTGACTGACAGCTTAGGCCTGCTCCGAAGCCATCAGTAGAACATCCCTCGAGGGCTCCTAGACTGCGAGAGGGCACAGGCTGGGCTGAGGATCTTTCTCCTCCCCTCCCTCCTCCAGCCCCCGTGTATGAACTTTGTGTACTGGGCCTCTAGTTTCCTATAAAGATACTGTGCTCAGAGTGGTACAGCGCTTCCTGCTTAAACACAAGAAGTGAGAGGGTAGGTTTACTGGTTTCAACTCAGAAATGTAATTATGTTTAAAAAGTGTAGCTAATAGCATTATGCTTATATGGTTTTGTAGCAATTAAAACTAATCTCTTTTATAACAGTTTCAGTTTGCATATTTTGTAACATTGGAAAATGTTGAAATTTTTTGTGTATTTTCAAAAACATAAATTATATACCTTCTTCACCCCTTCCCTCTTTTTTTCCTTTTCTTTCCAGAAACAAGAGTACAAATTCAAGAGTCCGTGAGGGGAAAAGATGTTTTTATCATTCAAACTGTTTCAAAGTAGGTACTAACCCAACAAAGCATTGTTGCTTTCTGGGTTTCTGTTTGGGTGTGAATGTTCATTAATAAGAGTCAGTTAGACAGGAAAAATTAAGATAATTTTAAAATTTGTATTTTATTCTGCTTTTTTTCTGATTTAACTGCTGCTTTTATGTGTAACTAAGTACAGTAGTCCCACAGTTATCTAGGAGGTTCATTCCAAGACTCCCAGTGGATACCTAAAACTGAGTCCTATACTAGTATATACTCTGTTCTTCCTATGCATACCTACATATCTGTGATAAAGTTTAATTTATAAATTAGGTACAGTAAGATATGAACAACAATAATAAAATAGAGCAATTATAATTATACTATAATAAAAGTTACGGTAATGTGATACCTCTCTGTCTCTGGTAACTGATTTGATAACCAAGACAGCTTACTGAGTGACTATTGAGCAGATGTCATATGCAGTATATGGGATAATTAATGTTCCAGGTGGGATGGAACAGGACAGCTAGGCAAAATGGCACACAATTTAAAATTCATCAATTGTTTATTCCTGTAATTTTCCGTTTAGTATTTTTCTACCATGGTTGACCGAGGATAACAAACCACAGAAAGAAACACTGAGGATGGGGGCGGTGGGACTACTGTATTGGAATAGAGAAGGGGTGAGGACTGTCCAGCCTTTGGGTCATATAAGACACCTAAAATCATTTGGTCTGGCCCTGCCAAGGCAACTGCAGGTGGGACTCAAAATTCAATAAATCTAAGAGCTTTGTTCATAGCAACATACACTTATATTAAGCACATGATGTTATAAATATCCAAATGGGAGAAACCAACATGGCAGCATAACACCTGAACTTGCTGCCTTGCACAACCACTTCAAAACTACAACTAAAAGACAAAATGGACATCATGCAGAAAACCATAGGAAGGCTGGCTGAGTGGAAATTCTACAACTAGAAGGAAAGAGTAAAGCACACTGAGACAGGAGCTGTGGAAATAAAGTGCAGAGATACAGAGGCTGCACATGGAAAGTGCTGGCAACTTTAATAATAATAATAAAAGACAAGTACATGGTTTTTTTTTCAATCGAGAGTGAGATACAAGCTCCCGACTGCTCTGAACTCCAGTTCTGGGCGAGACTCTGGGGACCCAGACTCATACGAGGGAAAACTGGACTGTCTGACATCAGGCTGGAACACGAGGGCAGCTTTTTCTCAGAGGTTACTACAGGACACTGAGACCCGGAGGCCTCTTAGGGCAGGGCTGAATGTTAGCCATTGCTGTTTGCTCTGCCCAGTTGATTCCCTGAGACCCCACCCCACCCAATTTGCAACCCTACCCCAGCAGTGCACAGCGGCTTTTGCATATAAATGGCCTGGCCCTTTGCAATCTAAACTTACCTATCACACTGCATCTGGGTCAGAGAGCCCCACAGCCTCCAAAAGAAGGCCCAAGGCTCCACAGCAGCCTGTATTGCTTCACAGCTGGGCCTCATCTAGACACCTCCAAACCCCAAACAAAGAAGAGAAATCTGAAAATCTCTCGTAGCTCCTACTGGGTGGCCTCAGGCAGAGCTAAACTTGCACCTCCTTGGAGATCCAAGAGCCACTGTACCCTGTGGTCAGAGTGGGACCATCCAAATTACAACTCCTCAGATCCATAAGGGGAACACTCAGGGGGCAGACACAGTGAGCATCAAAGCCCCACTGAAGCAAGTTTGCCCCATAAGGGTGTCTCCAGCATAGAAGTTTTCCCATCATAGACACACTGATCCTCACAGCCAGTTGGCCTGGAGGTCAATTCCTCCCAGTGATACCAACAACAGTCAAGGCTTAACTACAACAAGACTGTGCACACAGCCTACAAAGGGGTGCACCAAGAGTGTCCACCTGAGGTAATTGGGGAGGCTGAGCCACTGGGCCCTAAAGGACACCTAGCACACAAAGCCACTTTGTCAACTCAGGGAAGCAACCAAAATGCGGAGACAAACAGGTCACAAATGACAGAAATGAAGGAAAGCAAACTACTTGATATAGAGTTCAAAACCACGGTTATAAGGTTACTCAAAAATCTTCTAGAAACTTCTCGAGAAATTTAGTGAGTCCTTCGAGGATATGAAAAAGGACCAACTAGAAATTAAGCATACACTGACTGAAATAAAGAATAATATATAGAGATCCAACAGCAGACTAGAGGATCTCAAGAATCAAGTCAAAGTTATGAAATACGAAGAAGCAAAAAACACTCAACTGGAAAAGGAAAAATCCAAAAATATGAAGATAGTGTAAGAAGCCTCAAGCGTACCAACATCCGAATTATGGGGGTGCCAGAAGAAGAGAGAGTGCAAAATATTGAAAACCTATTTGAAGAAATAATGACAGAAAACTTCTACTACCTGGTGAAATAGACTTACAAGTCCAGGAAGCACAGAGAACCCCAAACAAATGAATCCAAAGAGACCACACCTAGAAACATCATAATTAAAATGCCAAGAGCAAAAGACAGAATATTAAAAACAGCAAGGGAAAAAGTTACCTACAACGGAGTACCCATACAAATGTTAGCTGATTCCTCAACAGAAACTATGCAGGCCAGAAGGGAGTGGCAAGAAATATTCAAAGTGATGAATAGCAAGAACCTACAACCAAGATTACCCAGCAAAGCTATCATTCAGAATTGAAGGGCAGATAAAGAGCTTTACAGATAAGAAAAAGCTAAAGGAGTTCATCACCGCCAAACTAGTATTATATGAAATGTAAGAAGAGGAAGAAGAAGAAAATGGTAAAGATAATTATGAACAACAAATACATGTCTATCAACAAGTGAATCTAA
Organism: Lasiurus cinereus; assembly: GCA_011751065.1. NCBI lineage: Eukaryota > Metazoa > Chordata > Mammalia > Chiroptera > Vespertilionidae > Lasiurus > Lasiurus cinereus. Next base: position 2,171,891 of record JAAGEH010000376.1, read on the forward strand.
AAATCAAGTTAATAAAAAGTCCGATGAACAGAATAAACTGGTGAATATAAATAGTGTCAGGGGCATAGAAAGGGAGTGGACTGACAATTCTTGGTGGAAAGGGGTAAGGGGGGTGTGGGAAGAGACTGGACAAAAATCGTACACCTGTGGATGAGGACAGTGGCGGGATTAAGAATAGAGGGGAAGGGGGAACTGGGTAGAGGGTAGTTACTGGGGTGGGGGCAAGAGGAACCACTGTAATAATCTGAACAATAAAGATTTATTTTTTATTTTTAAAATATATTTTATTGGTTTTTCACAGAGAAGAAGGGAAAGGGATAGAAAGCCAGAAACATCAGTGAGAGAGAGACATCGATCAGCTGCCTCCTGCACGCCCTTTACTGGGGATGTGCCCGCAACCAATGTACATGCCCTTGACCGGAATCGAACCTGGGACTCCTCAGTCCCCAGGCCTACGTTCTATCCACTGAGCTAAACCGGTCCCAGCAAGATTTATTTTTAAAAAAATATCCAAATGGCCCTGAAAAGGTTCCCCAGCTTTGAAGGATAATAGAACCTTCTTAGCCTCCAGCACTCGGGTGCGGAAATGCAGAGCACAGAACAGTTTATGCTGATTCTGGCTTCTGGCTGTTTTCAGTACTTTTTATCTACCCAGAGACAAGTTTGAGTCAATTGGTATAAATGCAGAGAGATTGGGTATGTTTCCCAAGAGGCGCTGAAGGCCAAATTAGACTTAGAATTCAGAACTTCAGAAGGGTGACTCTTATAATTCTCAAATTTAAGTCCTGTTTATTTTCTTTTACTTATTTTTAACACTTATTCTCTTCCTGCCTTTTATCAGTTTCTTGGTCCTCTAGCCAAAACCATCTCCTTCATTTTCTCTCTGTCTCATTTTGCATTTTCTGAACTGTGCTGTAGGTTGGTGTTGATTCAGCTCTTACTCTTGCCCAGGTTGCAGTGTCTTTATAAAATCCTGTGAGACAGTTAACATTGAAATTTGGTACTGTCAGATATAGCTTATCCTTTATTTTAGTACAAACTAGAACATTTTTAAATTAAGGAAATTCTGTGTGTTAACTTTTCAAACAAGTTCATTATTTAAGTTTAGTGAAGGAAAGCTTTGTACCAGCCCACAGAAAAATGGTGCTCCTGGGATGATAGTGTGGGAACTCGTAACTTTACACTCACTGTTGGTTTCTCTACTCTTACCCTTTCACATAGAACACTCTAAAAGTCCACTTTAACTGCAGATGTCTGACTTATTGTTAGATATTAGCAGAACATGTGCTCACCCAAAGGATATGTTTCTACTCATTACTTATTAACAAATCTTTTTTTTTTAATATATTTTATTGATTTTTTTACAGAGAGGAAGGGAGAGGGATAGAAAGTCAGAAACATCTATGAGAGAGAGACATCGATCAGCCGCCTCCTGCACGCCCCCTACTGGAGTTGTGCCTGCAAGCAAGGTACATGCCCCCCACCGGAATCAAACCTGGGACCTTTCAGTCTGCAGGCCGACGCTCTATCCACTGAACCAAACCAGCCTCGGCAACAAATCTTTATTGAAGATGCTAGTCTCTGTTACGGGTGAGATGCATTAAAGACTAAAACAGGTAAAGATCCTCGTTCTCATAGAGTATACAGGATGGGGCAAAAGTAGGTTTACACTTGTTTGTATGGAAAATGATACGATAATTAGTAGATAAACTCTGTTTCATGTACTCACAACTGTAAGCCTACTTTTGCCTCACCCTATATATTCTAAGACTTGCAAATTACAGAATAAGTAAGTAGATTATTTTGTCAGGAGGCGATGAGTGTTTTGGGGAAAAACACCAAAATAACATGGCACAGAATTGAGAGTCATGGTGGTGAGAGGGTAGAGAAAGGGCTTGCAGGGTAGGCCTTATTAAAAATTGACATCTGCCCAGCCAGTGTGGTTCAGTGGTTGTGCATTGCCCTATGAACTAGGAGGTCATGCTTTGAATCCCAGTCAAGGCACAGTTGTGAGCTTGATCTCCAGTGTGAGGCATGGAGGAGGTAGTGATCGATGATTCTCTATCATCATTGATATTTCTGTCTCCCTTTCCCTTCCTCTCTGAAATCAATAAAAATTTATTTAAAAAAATTGACATTTGGCAAGAAGTGGAAAAAGGTGAGGAAGTAAATTAGGTGGCTAGCTGGGGAAGAGAGACAGGTGCACATAGAAGGTGAAGGCCCTCAGTGGGAATCAGCATTGACAAGTTTTGGAGTGCATCAGATTGAGAGGGGCATAGAGTAGGAGTAGACAGCAGAGGAGCGGGGTGAGGAGCACATCATGAAGGGGCCACGGGAGCCATTATAGGGACATGGGCAAAATGGAAGCCTTTCTGGATCTTGAGCAGAGTGGTGCATGGTTTGACTCATTGTTATATCTAGATGGATTCTGTGAAGAATGGACTGCAGAGGGACTGTGTGGGGGAAGAAGGGAGGAGACCTGTGGTATCGGGCCATCACAGTGCCCGCTGAGGAGGGAGAGTGGCAAGACCCAGTAGAGCAGTGGAGTGGTGGGATGCTTTCTGCATAGGGGAACAGTTAAGGATGTCACTGAGGTTTTTGTCCTGTATAAACTAGAGGAATAATGTTGCCATCAGTTGAGTTAGCAAAGGATTTTATGATGAAGCAGAATTTGAGGGCAAAGAGCAGTTTAGTTTGGGTATGTTAAGTTTTGAAATGTCTTAACAGACATTCAAGTGGGGACTGGAGCTGAGAAGCTGGGACTGGGTCTACTAGGATACATTTGAGTCTTTAGTATTTATAAAGCTGTGAAATTGGATGAAAAGCCCAAGAGATGAGAAGAGATAGTAGGAGAAGAGGACAAATGAATGAATATTAGGGTCAGAAGTTGAGCAAAAAAAACAAGTAGTTTAGGAGTAGAACAAGGAGTCCTAGAAGCCAAGTGAGTCCAGAGTAGCAGGGAGAGGGGTGAGCAGCTGATGCCACTAATGGGTCAGGTGAGAAAATGACTGAGCATTGACTTGGTGATTTAGCAATGTGGAGGTCATTAATGACTTGGATTAGAATATGTTAGGGAGAGAATGAGAGTAGATGAATTAGATAGCGAGTGTTGACAAGTTGACAACTCTTGAGATCTAATGCACAGGGGAGCAAAGATTGTGGGGAAAGTGGTTATGAGTTCTTGTTTTTAATGACAGAACAATAGTGTTTACAGAATGTGAGTGCAGTAACAAATTGAAGATGGAAGCAAAAGAATTTCTGGTATAGACAAGAGAGGGTGGGGATTAGTGTAATTTTGGAGTGCTGATTTTAGAGTAACTGTGGTATGGAAAATTAATCTCTTACTGATGGCTGAAGGCAGCATACTTCTTGGATATAAATGCACATGGTGGTGGAAGCCCCTGACAGCTTGTTTCTTAGTGAAAAAGGAAGTAGGATCATTGGCTGAGAGTGGAAGAAGAGGGAGCTGATGGAAAAGAGAAGAATTTATTTGTTTATTTCTCTCTCCCTTGAGCCTTAAGTCTTGGTAGCGGCATGAAGAGCAGAATGCTAATACTTTGTTGGAACAAGGAGATATTATCTACTGTCTTATGTTCCTTGCTGAGATTTCTGTCTTTTGGATTACAGGGACGTGAACACTACCATCATGGAGCTCCTGATCATGGTATATGCGTGTAAGACCTCTTGTGCCAAAAGTATTATTGGTGTGATTCCCTACTTCCCTTACAGCAAACAGTGCAAGATGAGAAAAAGAGGCTCCATTGTTTCTAAATTGCTGGCTTCGATGATGTGTAAAGCTGGTAAGAATGGTAGTTATTTGATAATTAATTGGGATCCTGAGAGTTTTATTTTTACCTTAGAAATTATAAAGCCTTTTTAAGACCATTGGAGTGCTTAAACAGAGTAAAAAAAATTGATACAGTTTTAATTTCTTTTATTTTTAAAGTTTTTTTATGATTTATTTATTTTTGTTAGAGAAGGGAGAAGGAGAGATAGAAAGAGAAAAACACACACACATCGATGGGAGAGTGAAACATTGATCACTGCGCCCTACTGGGAACCCAGTCTGCAACCCAGGCTTATACCCACACAGGGAATCGAACCAGCAACCTTTCAGTGCATGGGACAATGTCCAACCACTTAGGTACACTGGCCAGGGCTGCTACAGCTTTTAAAGTTAACTAATTTATGAGAAAACAGTACAGAGAATTCTTTGCTGTTTCCAGGTCCCCAAAACACAAAGGTAATGAGAATAAGTTATTTTTTCCTAAATTCTTTGTTTAAAAATTATATTGAACTCTGCTGCAGTGGCTCAGTGGTTAAGTGTCTATCAAGAACCAGAAGGTGAAGGTTCATTTCCCAGTCAGGGCACATGCCCAGGTTACTGGCTTGATTCCCAATAGGAGGTGTGCAGGAGGCAGCCAATTGATGATTCTCTCTCATCATTGATGTTTCTCTCTCTCTCCCCCTCTCCCTGTCTCTCTGAGGAAAAGAAATAATGCGTACACACACACACACACACACACACACACACACACACACACACACTAGAGGCCTGGTGCACGAATTTGTGCACGGGTGGGGTCCTTCAGCCTAGTTGGTGATTGGGGCCAATTGGGACATCTCACCCAGTCCCAATGGGGGTGGGAGGTAGGGGCTTGGGGAGGTTGGCTGTGGGAGTGCACTGACCACTAGGGGGCAGCTCCTGCCTTGAGCATCTGTCCCCTGGTGGCCAGTGTGCATCATAGCATTATCAGTTGTTCCGGTCATAATGGTCACTTAGGCTTTTATATATATATATATATAGACATATTTTAGAAGTATATTGAAATGACAAGTTATAATCATATAAATCATTTTTAAAGGGGGAAAAAGGCATTCTGAACCAACTGCTTTAATGCAACTACTTTTATTTTAGTTTCTTCCCTTTCCCAGGACAGGTTGCTATATTTTGTAAACGGTGTATTACTTTGTGTTGTGCATTTTTAGGTAACATTCTAAGTGTCTCCCCTTGTTTCTAAATAATTATCAGAGTTGTTATTGTGTATATGTGTGTGCATGTATGTATATGCACATATCTCAGAGCATTTGCACAGAGAGGAAAGAAGAAGTACTCACATCACTGCATTTTAACACAGACACTATAGAATAAATTTTCTACTGTGGCATTCCAAAGAAGACAAAAACAAGACAGAGTTTGATGAAACCCAAACCCCTGCAATCTCATGAGCATACCTCATTAAAAACTGACAGGTAGGAAGCTGAAGGAACCAGGCTGCTCACCAGGTCTTTCAGAAAGTCCCTGCCCTGCTGACCTTGCTCCTGAGGCAAACCATTAGGTTTCTGACTTTGCTCCTGGGGGGCATTAGGCTTCTGACTTTGCTCCTGGGGGAACGCTTAGGCTTCTGACCTTGCTCCTGGGGGGAAGAAGGCTTGCTTTCTTGCTCTTTGGGAAAGTTTGGTTTTTAAAATTTTTCCAATTGAATTTTTCTTATACTTTAGTATGTTGTTAGCCTGACCTTCAGCTCAGGCACCAGGGGGTAAGTTTCATTATCTAAATCCAGCCAAGCACCAGGAACAAACACAATTATTCAGGCCCATCCAGAAGTGACGATTACAAAAAAGCCACAAAAATACACATAATTTCCTTTGTCTTGGGCTTTAGTAAAACTTCCTGGTATTTTGCTGTATAAAACTCCTTGTATCGGCTCTGCGTCACTGTCTCTCCACCAGAGGACAGCTGTCCCACCTGGCCCCAGCTTTTTCCTTCTACCTCTGTGTCTGTCTCTTTCATTTTCTCAATCCCCAGCACTCTCTACCCAAGAACTGGACCGAAATATTGTTTAATGAGCCAATGGGTGATGGTTCCTAATTTTTCCAGTTACATGCCTGTACATTTGCTTTAATATCTTAAGACAATATTTGTCTTAATATAGCTTTGCCATGCCTGTTAAAGAAACTTCAAGGCTATATATTTTGCTGTAATAGAATTTTATCAGAGACATTTCTTGTTACTATTATCTTTGCTATTTTAAGACTTTAAATTCCTGTGAAAATCAGGCATCTCTGTGTAAGACATAACCACCTGGTCTTTTCCCTCTTGATTAGGGAAAAACTCAGTTCTCTAGTTCTCTACCTCCCGAGTGTCTCCTTTACTGCTCACAGGGAACACTTCTGACACTTGTGGTCACTAACTGTGTAATTTCCCCCTAAACCTAGCAATTCTCCATGACATCAGCTAGGAGCCCCACAATTTAACTAAATTCTGACATTATCTATCTGGAGATCTGTCTGATCCCACAGATTAAGGGCTCAGTCTCACAAAACTGGCCCACCCTTTTCAGATGCCAGTTGCTAGGTTAGGTTGTTACCTATGCTTCACACCAATTGATCATAAATCTGAGGTTCCTCCCATCCTCTTCTCGGATTCCATTAATTTGTTACAGCAGCTTAGAGAACTTAAGAAAGCAGTTTACTTACTGTTTACCAGTTTATTATAAAAAGTCATAATTAAGGATACAGATGACCATAGAGATGGAAAAGGTGTGTAGGGCAGGGTATGTGGGACTAAAGGGCATAGAGCTTCAGTGCCCTCAGGGTTTGCCACTCTTCCCAGCGCCTCTACCTGTTTACCAACTAGGAAAGTCTCCACTACCTGTGCTATTGGGGTTTCATGGAGCTTCCCCATAAGCATAATCTTTAACTCCATTTCTAACTCCTCTCCCTTCTCCAGAGAAGTGGGGGCAGGGCTGAAAATCCTAAGCTTCTGATCCTGGCTGGTCTTTCCAGTGACCAGCACCCCAGCCAGGAGCCATCCAGGTGCCCATCCAGAGTCACCTCATTAGAACAACAGAGGCTCCTAGCTCTTTTCACTTAGCAAATCACAAGGGGTTAGGAGCTGTGTACCAGAAACCAGGGACAGAGACCAGTTTTTATTTGTTCTGTTATCTCTCAATCTCATACTAAAATATCTACACTAATAAAGGAGAAAGATGCAAATTGACCATAACTTCGCAATGCCCACCAGCCAATCAGGACTGAGCATGCAAATTAACCCAACAAAGATGGGTTAATTTGCATACACAGGTGCCGAGTGGCTGGGGCGATGCAGGGCCTCTGGGCAGCGAGCTTGGGAAGGTGGGGCCAGAGCTAAAAAAGGTGGCTCCAGGGCTTCCAGGAAAAGGAAGGCCCATTTTTGCATGAATCTTCGTGCATCAGGCTTCCAGTCTGATAAAAAGTTGCTGAATTATTTTGATTAGCAATTTTTAATCATAATTTATCACATACCGTATCATATTTTATATTGTACTTATTTTATATAGTACTAATTTTATACAGTACAGTTCAACAAATAAAATAGTTATGTGCTCGTGTCTGCTTTATTTTCAAAGGTCTGACTCATCTTATTACTATGGATTTACACCAAAAGGAAATTCAGGGCTTTTTCAATATTCCTGTTGATAATTTAAGAGCTTCTCCCTTTTTATTACAATATATTCAAGAAGAGGTAAGCTAGCTAAACTATTTTATTTTAACTTTCTTTTTAAAGTTGAAAGGCATTTCCATGTCCTTGGGTTGTCCATAAAGGATTAAAACTTGATATATTCTGCTTAAAGTACTATTTACTTGAGAAATATAACTCACTGTGTTATAAAAATCTTAATCTTTAACATATTTTTTTTGCTAAGTTCAGGTTCCTACGATTGGACTAGTTGTGATTTATATAGTTTTATTTAGTCCATATATAAAGCTATATACAGTATTTGTTATTTAAAACAAGTATATTTTTAAACTGTATCAAAAAGAATCAAACTGTAATCTTTTGGGAATTTTTCACTTGATGTTACATTAGTAAGATTCAGCCATATTGTTGAATCAGTTTCTCTTTTTTTTTTTTCTTTTACAAAATAGTTTATTGATTTTAGAGAGAAAGAGGTGGGGGGAGGGAGGAAGAGAGAGAGAGAGAGAAATTTTGATGTGATAGTAAAACATCGATCAAGCCTGCAATCTGGGCATGTGCCCTGACAGGAATCAAACCAACAACTTTTCACTGCAAAGGAGGATGCCCAAGCAAGTGAGCTACCCTGGCCAGGACACAGTTCATCCATTTTGACTTCTGAAAAAGATTTACTGTGCTGCTGTTATCACAGACTATCTATATAAAAGGCTAATATGCTAAGTGTCCTTCCCTCGTTCAGCTAATGATGTCAAGTAGCAATGCCTGGCTTTCTCTCCCTAGCGACTAGCCTCCTTGCAGTTTCTTCAGCCCAGGAACACAACTTGCTTTATAGCCAGGTAGAAACCTTTCACACTTTAACCAAATGTCTGTGAAGCGTTTTCCCATGCCTCATCTCATTTGATCCTCTCAGAAGTCCTGGAGGAGGTAGATAGGAGACTCGATGGAATCCTATTTCCTTTTCATTAGCCAGAAAACAGAGATTTGGAAAGCTTAGAAACTTGACCCGACTGAAAAGAAGTAAGAAGTAAGAAATGAAAATGACTTAAGGTTTTCTCACTGCTCAGAAAATAGTGAAACACTGCTGCAGTTAAATATTTTACCCTTTGTTCTCCCTGTGTGATCTACAACAATAAGCTGCTTCGTGTTGATATTAACTGCTGTGTTGCTGACAATTACTTAAAAGAGAAGTTGTGCTTCACTGGCCTGGAAAAAGTTTAGATAAATTAGAAAGCAGGTCTAATTAAGCAAGTTTGTTCTATATCCTATCTAATAAAAGAGTAATATGCAAATTGACCATACCCACAAGCCACTCCCACCAGCCAGTCAGGAGCGAGTATGCAGATTTAACCCAACCAAGATGACTATGACCACAGAGAGAGCAGGAGGGAAGCTTGGGTTGCTCTGGCGATGGAGGAAGCCAAGCTTCCCACACATACAGGCTAAATAAATTCCAACAGAAATGGCTGCCGCCATAGCAAGCAGAAGGCTTAGCTCCACTTCAGGCTACAAAGTTTCAATTGTAGAAGGTAAGTAAAACTCAGATACCAGGCCTGTGTTTGGGTTGCCGGGGGCTGTGGTCAGCCTGCAAACCACCACAGGCCCCTGACCAGGCCACCTCATGCCCCAAGGAAACCCCCACCCTAATCTGGGACACCATTCAGGGCAAATCAGCTGGTCCCCACCCATGCACCAGGCCTCTATCCTATCTAATAAAAGAGTAATATGCAGGTTGACCATCACTCCAACACACAAGATGACTGCCCCCATGTGGACACAAGATGGCCAGCAGGGGAGGGCAGTTGAGAGGGACCAGACCTGTAAGGGAGGGCAGTTGTGGGTGATCAGGCACAGCAGGGGAGAGCAGTTAGGGATGATCAGGCTGGCAGAGGAGGGAAGTTAATGGTGACCAGCCCTGCAGGGAAGGGCAGTCGAGGTGAGGGGGGGCAGGCCTGCAGGGAAAGGCAGTTAGAGGTGACCAGACCTGCAGGGGAGGGCAGTTAGGGGTGACCAGGCCCACAGGGGAGGACAGTTAGCAGCAAACAGGCTGGCAGGGGAGCAGTTAGGCATCAAACAGACTGGCAGGCAGAATTGGTTAGGGGCAGTCAGGAAGGCAGGAAGGCGAACAGTTGGGAGCCAGCAGTCCTGTGTTGTGAGAAGGATGTTCGACTGCCCATTTATGCCCGATCCCAGTGAGATCGGGCCTAAATGGCAGTTGGACATCCTTCGAGGGGTCCCAGATTGGAGAGGGTGCAGGCTGGGCTGAAGGACCCTTCCCCCATGCACGAATTTCGTGCACCAGGCCTCTATATATAAAAGGCTAAGTTGACTTGTGCATGCTCGATATATATAAAGCTCTTGCTAGTGCTATTTGCACTTGTGTGTGTTTCCATCTGTCATTGTTATTGCGAATTTAGTTGACACTTCTATTGTAGAGAAAGGATGAATAGCAATATTAAAATATTTATTCTGATTAATTTTCTTTCAATGTGCACAAATTTGTTTACTAGGCCACTAATCTACATTAAAATTTTTTAAAAATAGATACTGCAAAAACCACAATTTTCTGAAAATTTAATAGATATTGTAAAAATTGCAATTATCTGAAGAGGCTATATTCATTTATACTCCCAGTAGCAATGCTATGATAGTACTTGTTTCCCTGGGCCTTAATTGTGTTAAGTTAATGGACAAAACAACACTACTTGACTTGAAGTTTTTACTCCTCTGGTATCTAGAGTGATTGAACATCTTACCATGGGGGAGGCTTTTTCTAGGGGGTGGGAAAGGGATAGAATTTCTCCCATCTTAATTTAGATGTGTTTTTGCCTGGCTGGTGTGGCTCATTGCTTGAGCGTCGACCTATGAACCAACAAGGTCGTTGTTCAATTCCTGGTGAGGGCACATGCCCAGGTTGCAGGCTCAATCCCTGGTAGGGGGCGTGCAAGAGGTAGCCCATCAATGATTCTCTCTCATCATTGATGTTTCTGTCTCTCTCTCCTTTCCCTCTTTCTTCCTCCCTCCCTTCCTAATAAAACTAAGTAAATAAAAAGAGCCTGGCTGGTATGGCTTGGTGGTTGAGCATGTGCCTATGACCCAGGAGGTCATGGTTTGATTCCCTATCAGGAAACATGCCTGGGTTGTGGAGAGTAAATTAGTACTCAGCTTAAAAACAATTCTGCCTTCTAAACTCTCAGAAGTTGATAATAGGTATATCTTTAATATATTATCACTAGCACAGATCACTTCAAGTGTTCAACTTTATTGACTCCAGAGCACACTGATATTTTAGTTATTTTCATAAGGGCTCTTAATCTATAATCTATAATAATCAAAGCATAATATGCTAATTAGACAACTTTCCGGACGCTGTGGGGGCTGTGAGGGAATCCCAGGTCCTGGGTGCCAGAAGGATGCCAGTGCTGGCAGCCAGGGGAAAGAAGGCCTACTCTTTGCATAAATTTCATGCATTGGGCCTCTAGTGTCCTCATAAAACAGCACTGGCTGATTGTCTTTAATAAATTGGTTTCTTCACTATATGACTAAGATATGGTAAATAGTCATTTGTTTGGATGTACTAATTTGGAACTTGACAATTACAGTACCTTGGGTTCAGATGGGGTGGATATCATCCAAAATGAAATAACTTCCTGAGACCAACTATAAAAATGTCTTTATATCATAATATCAGTATTTGCTGGAGTTTTTTCTTCCAAGAAGTCTGTGAGGCTTATTTCTTAATATTTTTTCCTGAGAACACACACACACACAAATGAAAAATAATATTTTTTACTAGGTAGGAGTTCCTTCATTTTTCAAAGGAGAAATTTGCTTTGAACTTTTATCTTGGAAAATTTTCCGGCGACCAAATGACATTTTTGAGTCCTATGTACTATTTCTTTTTTGTTTGTTAATCCTCACCTGAAATTTTTTTTTTTTTCATTGCTTTTTCAGAGAGAGTAGAAGGAAGGGAGGGAGAGAGAGACATCTATGTGGGAGAGATACATGGACTGGTTGCCTCCGGTATGTGCCCTGACCAGGTATGGGGACCGAACTGCAACCCAGGTCCATGCCCTTGACTGGGAATCAAACCCAAGACCCTTCCATGCTCAGGCCCATTCTCTAACCACTGAGAACACTGGCTAGGGCTGCACTGTTCCTTTTCATTGATTGTTGAGTGTTGGTGGGCATAGCCTTATGGAGTCATGGCAGTAATCCCTGGCCTCTCTGTCACAGATCCCGGATTACAGGAATGCAGTGATTGTAGCCAAGTCTCCAGCCTCAGCCAAGAGGTAGGTGGGAGCTCCCGACTGAGCACTCCTCCATCCACATCCAGAGATCAATCCTCCATCAGATCTTCAGTGTTCTGGTTTCAACCTCAGTAGTTCACTGATGTCCCTTTTATTTCGTGCACTGGTAGTTTAAAAGATTGCTTGCAGACTTCATTTATTAAGTGATGATGATTATTTTTTTCTTTCTTTTTCAACCCCAATCTGTGACCACCAATCATATATTTTTTTCCTAAAGTCATCCAGGTCTGGGGAACCCCAACCTAACACGTCCCTCACTCCCAGACTGGCAGCTGCTTGTTTGTTGATCTTCCAATCTGGCATTTATAATACTAGCAAATATACTTTGTAGTTGTTTGCTGCTTCGAACTCAGTAATTTATTAACAGAATTGTATCCAGCCCAGTGGCCACTATTGGTATGTGTTAAAAGGTGACATTTTATAAAACGAAAACACCCGGAGGCATCCTAATGGGACAGTTCTGAGAGTCACGTGTCACCCCGAGTAACTGATAAGTCAGGAATACAGAACGTAGGGTTGTATTTGGGCTAAGAGAGTCTCATGTACCAGTGTTTCCTGGAGAAGCCACTCATTTGGAGAGGGAAAGAACAAAATCAAATATAGGAAGGAATAAAATCTTTTCCCTAAAAAAGTCTCTGTAAGCTTATTTTCCACAATTGAATACCTTTGCTCACTGGATCCTTGTTGAGTCGTGCGGGATGAAGGAAAACATAGGCGCCTCCCTCCTGGCCCCATGGACTTCAATATTGAAGAATGAGAACTTGCATATACTGAGCCATTGACTTAGAAGGGTTACATAGAAGTGATTTTCCATCACAGATGAAGAATAGCAGTTAGACTGCTAATTAGGTTACACTTGTGACGAGCATGACATGCCATGTTCTTAGAGCTACCTCGTGCAGCCAGGACTGTGCCTTCACTCACACTTCCTTCAAGAAGTCGCGTCACAGAGCCTTGTATTGTCCACTTGAGAAAGCCATAGTAAACGGCCTCATTTTGGAATAGAAACATTCCAAACAGCTTTTTCAAATATCTATGCAAAGGCTGAATTAATTAAAATTTAGTTATTAATTTTTCTGTGATGTACAGACTTTTAAAAACTTAATGTAAAAGTCACATAACATACAATCAACCATGTTTAAGTATATAGTTCACTGGCATCCAGTGCATTCATAAGGTTATGCAACCATCACCTCACTCCTGAATACCCTGTACTCACCATGTAATCACTTTGCACCCCCTCCCCCCAACCCTGGCAGCTATAATCTGCTTTCGTCTCGGAATTTGCTTATTCTGGATATTTCATAGAAATGGAAGCACACATTATATGGCCTTTTGTGTTTGGTTTCTTTCACTTAGTATAATGTTTTTGAGGTCCAGATATATTTCATATTTCTGTTTATGATTGAATAATATTCCGTTGTGTGGATGGACTGTACTTGATCTGTTCATCCGTTGATGGACATTGGGGTTGTTTCCACTTTTTGGCTGTTTTGAGTAACTGTGGGCATTTGTTTGTAAGTTTCTATATTGACACATATTTTCATTTCTTGTGACTGTACTAGTATGCCTAGGATTGAAATTGCTAGGTCATGGTAATTCTCTTTACGTTTTTGAGGGACCACCAGACTTTTTTCCATTCTTACCAGCAATGTACAAGAGTTCTAATTTCTCCACGTCATTACCAACACTTATTTTCTGTTTTTTATTTTTATTTTTATAGCCATCCTAAGTAGGTATGAAATGGTATCTCATTGTGGTTTACTTGTGTGTGTGTGTGTGTGTGTGTTTTGTGGTTAATCCTAACCAAAGAATATTTTTCCCATTGATTTTATATTTATTATTTTATTTTATTTATTATTATTTTTTAATTTAATAAATCTTTATTATTCAGATTATTACAGATGTTCCTCTTTTTCCCCCCTATAGCTTCCCTCGACCTGGTTCCCACCCCACCCTCTGCTCTTACCTTTTCCTCATCCATAGGTGTACGATTTTTGTCCAGTCTCTTCCCGCATACCCCACACCCTTTTCACCCTGAGAATTGTCAGTCCACTCCCTTTCTATGCCCCTAATTCTATTATATTCACCAGTTTATTCTGTTCGTCATATTTTTTATTCACTTGATTTTTAGATTCACTTGTTGATATGTATTTGTTATTCATAATTTTATCTTTACCTTTTTCTTCTTCCTCTTCTTAAACAATACCTTTCAACATTTCATATAATACTGATTTGGCAGTGATGAACTCCTTTAGCTTTTTCTTATCTGTGAAGCTCTTTATCTGCCCTTCAATTCTGAATGATAGCTTTGCTGAGTAGAGTAATCTTGGTTGTAGGTTCTTGCTATTCACCACTTTGCATATTTCTTGCCACTCCCATCTGGCCTTCATAGTTTCTGTTGAGAAATCAGCTGACAATTGTATGGGTGCTCCCTTGTAGGTAATTACCTGTTTTTCTCTTGCTGCTTTTAATATTCTCTCTTTGTCTTTTGCTCTTGGCAATTTAATTATGATGTGTCTTGGTGTGGTCCTCTTTGGATTCCTTTTGTTTGGGGTTCTGTGCGCTTCCTGGACTTGTAAGTCTATTTCTTTCAGCAGGTGGGGGAAGTTTTCAGTCATTATTTCTTCAAATAGATTTTCAGTATCTTGCTCTCTCTCTTCTTCTGACACCCCCATAATTTTGATGTTGGTATGCTTGAAGTTGTCCCAGAGGCTCCTTATACTATCTTCAAATTTTTGGATTCTTTTTTTTTTTGCTTTTCCTGTTGGGTATTTTTTGCTTCTTTTTATTTCAAATCTTTGACTTGATTCTTGCGATCCTCTAGTCTGCTGTTAAGTCTCTGTATGATATTTTTTTATTTCAGTCAGTGTATTTTTAATTACTAGTTGGTCCTTTTTTGTATCCTCGTGGGTCTCACCAAATTTATCAGCCTTTTCTAGAAAATGCTTGAAAAACCTTATGACCATGGTTTTAAACTCTATATCCAGTCTTTTGTTTTCCTCCATTTCTTTCGTTTGGGATTTCTTTCTTTATCTCCATATTTTGGCTGCTTCCTTGAGTTGGTAGAGTAGCTTTGTGTGCTAGGGGTCCTATATGGCCCAGTGGCTCCGCCTCCCCAGTTACCTGAGGTGGACACTTTTGGTGCACCCATTTGTGGTCTGGGTGTATATCCTTGTTGTAGTTAAGTCTTGATTGTTGTTGGTATCAATGGGGGAAATTGACCTCTAGGCCAATTGGCTGTGAAGATCAGCAGTTTCTACACTGGGAGAACTTGTGTGCTGGAGACAGCCTTATGAGACAAGACTTGTAAAATTACAAAAGCCTCTGTGCTCAGCTTGGATGGGACAGAGTCTCAGGACTAAGCAGACAGCCTTGGCTTCCCGTCAACCCTGCCCTATGAGGCCCCTGGGTCTCAGTGTCCTGCGGTAATTGTTGCAGTCCTCTGTTCACACACTCGTGCGTGCATCTTCAGACCTCTGCCTTTCGCGGCTCCCCTGAGTTTCCCGACAGTCCAGACTTTCCCCATATGGGTCTGGGTTCTCAGAGTCTCGCCCAAAACTGGAGTTCAGCGCAATCGGGAGCTTCCATCTTCCTCCCACTAGAGAAAGCCAGTGGCACACTCAGCAGTCAGTCATCTCTGTGCGCACTTGCGTGCGCGCCTGCAGACCTCCGCCTTTCACGGCTCCCGTGAGTTTCCATGCGCTATTCTCTTTTCTCGACAGTCCAGACTCCCCGCGTATGAGACTGGGACCCCAGGGTTTTGCCTGGAACTGGGGTTCAGTGCATTCGGAAGTGGGGTTCAGTACAGTTAGGAGCTTCTGTTTCCCTCCCGCTAGAGAAAGCCAGCCAGGCACTCAGGTACCCATCCTCTCTGCGTGCGTGTCTCTGTACCTCCGCCTTTTGCAGCTCCTCTGAGTCTCCGTGAGCCCCTGTCTTTCCTTCTAGTTGTAGAATTTCCACTCAGCCAGCTTTCCTGTGGATCTGGATGATGTCCATTCTTTTAATTGTAGTTTTGAAATTGTTGTGCGAAGCAGCAGTTTAGTTGTTCACCTATGCCACCATCTTGGTTTCTCTCTCCCCTTTGCTTATTTTTAAATGAGGTTGTTTGTCTTTTTGTGGTTGAATTGTAGAACTTCTTTATATATTCTAAATATTAGACCCTATCAGATTATATGGTCTGCAATCATTTTACTCCATTCTGTAGGTTGTCTTTTCCCATTCTTGATATGTCCTTTGACGTACAAAAGTTTTTAATTTTTATGAAGTCTAATTTAGCTTTTTTGGTTATTGCTTGTGTTTCAGTATCATGTCTAAGGAGGCAGTGTTAAATCCAAGGTCATTAAGTTTTGCCCCTATGTTTTCTCTTAATAGTTTAGTTTTAGCTCTTATATTTAGGTTGGAGAGCAATTTTGTATATGGAATGAGGTAAGCATTCAGCTTCTTCCTTTTCCATATTGTTATCCAGTTTAGTCATCCAGCACTATTTGTTGAAAAGACTCTTCTTTCCCCCTCAAGTGACTTTGGCACCCATGTTAGAAATCAATTGGCCGTAGATGTTTGTCATTTATTTATATTCAGTTCTATTCTGTTATCTGTATGACAGTACCACCCTGTTTCAATTACTGTACTTTTGTAGTAACAGTTAGATAAAAACAATCAGAGTGGGTGGAAGTGGGAGTATAGATCTTTTATGTGTTCTCCATCAACACCCAAGAGGGGAAAGTTCTGGCTCCACTAGGCCTCCTCTGACACTACCTTTTGGGGCAGGGGAAAGATACCTTTTTTCTGCTGAGTTGGGATGGAAGTCCAGGTTTCACTCTCCACTGACAATGGCAGGTGGGGGGGTTATTAGTGCTGAGTACCAATGAAAGTCCCAGCTCCTACGTGGCCTTCTCTTAAACCAGTGGTTGGCAAACTGCGGTTCGCGAGCCACATGCAGCTCTTTGGCCCCTTGAGTGTGGCTCTACCACATAATACCAGGGCCTGAGCACGTCTATTTTGAAGAAGTGGCATTAGAAGAAGTTTAAGCTTAAATAAAATATTTGCCTCTCAAAAATTTCAATCGTTGTACTGTTGATATTTGGCTCTATTGACTAATGAGTTTGCTGACCACTGTCTTAAACCACCCATCAGAGGTTTGGGGTGCTAGGCAAGGGAGGAAGTGTAGGCCCTTTACTTGGTTTTTACTCATGTGGGGAGGGATGCAGCTGCTGTGTTTTCTGTCATGTTTGTCTGGAGTAGAAGAGTTACTGTCTTAAAGTTTTTTGACTTGGGGGGCTGCTCTTTTCTTGATCCTTTGGATAGAGAAAGCAGACTCTTTTGGACTCTGTACCCATTGTCATTTTGGTTCTGCAGCTGCAAATCTAGGATAATGCAAAAAGAAAGCCCAGAGGACTCATCACCATGTCATTTCTTCAGTCCTGAGGTCCCTAGCCAATCAGCATTCTCCTCTCTACCATTAGAGTCTTATGTTTGTTTCATATATATATAACTAGAGGCCCAGTGCACGAAATTCGTGCATCTGGGGGGAGGGGGTGGTTCCTTAGCTAGGCCTGCACACTCTCGCAGTCCAGGAGCCCTTGGGAGATGTTTGACTGATGGTTTCGGCCTGTCAGTAGTCAGACATACTGAGCACTGCCATGGAGGCGGGAGAAGCTCCTGCCATTGCTGCTGTACTCGCCAGCCATGAGCTCGGCTTTTGGTTGAGCAGAGCTTCACCTGTAGGGGCTCACTGAATACCAGGGGGCAGCTCCTGCATTGAATGTCTGTTCTCTGGTGGTCAGTGTGCATCATAGCAACTAGTCATTCTGCCTTTTGGTCAATTTGCATATTATCCTTATATTATATAGGACTAGAAGCCTAGTGCATAGATTTGTGCACTGGTGGGTTCCCCTTGGCCTGGCCTGTGGAATCAGTGGACCTCTGCGGCTGCTACAGTGGGGGTGGGGAGGGTAGGATTGAGAGGAGTTCGCAGGGGGAGTATCTCTGGAAGAGGCTTGTGCTGCTGCAGCTGCACTCACCAGCCATGAGCCGGGCATCTGGTGCTCCTTGGTCAACCGAGAGGCACTCTCATTGTGGGAACACACTGACCACCAGGGGGCAGCTCCTGTGTTGAGCATCTGCTCCCTGGTGGTCAGTGTGCATCATAGCTATCAGCCAGTCATCTGGTCACTTAGGGGTTTGTATATACAGATATCCAGGGTTTTAGTTGTACTTTGTGGGAGAACTGCTCCATCTTAGTGGAAGCAGAAATGGCAGCAATGTATTTTGATAAATATTTCCCACTGAATACCAGAAGAATGTGATGAACTTTGACTCACCTATTTGGGTAGGCTTTTGGTAATTTCTGTAATCCTCATTTGCATCTAACATCATGTGTTAATGAGATTAATGGATGAGTGGTAGAGTTTTTTTCATTGAAGTAGCCTTTTGCTAAGCTAATTTGGCATTTATTAGAACAACAGCAAAGTTTGTCACTTATCCATTCAGATGTTTCTTGAGAACATACTGCACTAAGTCTGTTGTTGGCCTAGATGTTTATTTCTGGATCCTCCATTTTTATTCTATTGTCCGTGTGCCAGTACTACATGCTCAACATGATTAATCATTAGAAATCCAAATCAAAACCACAAAAGATACCCTCAGGGAGTTTATGTTATACTAGAGGCCTGGTGCATGAAATTTGTGCTTGGGGGGGTGTTCCTGTACCCTCTCCAATCTGGGACCCCTTGGGGGATGTCCGACTGCCAGTTGGACATCCCTTTCATAATCTGGGACTGCTGGCTCCTAAGCACTTGCCTGCCTGATTGCCTCTGAATGCTTTTGCCTGCCAGCCTGATCGCCCCCTAACTGCTCCTCTGCTAGCCTGATCACCCCCCGCTCTCGTCCCCTGCCAGCCATCTTGTGACAACATGAAGGCATTGCGCAAAGGTGCGAGGACCATCTACGCTTTTATTTAGTATTGATATTTTACTTACTATTGTGGACTGAATGTTTCCTACCACACAAAGTTCAAATGTTGAAATCCTAATCTTATTCAGTGTGATGGTATTTAGGAGGTGAGGCTTTGGGAAATAATCCAGTCACGAGGATGGCGCCCTCTGGATGGGATTAGTGCCCTTATGAGAAGAGAAGGAGAGAGCTTGCTTTGGCTCTCTTTTCTCTGCCTTCTGAGGGAATGAGAAGATGGCCATCTGCCAGTCAGGAGGACTCCGATCCCCTGATGCCTTGATCTCGACTTCTAGCCTCTAATACTGCAACATAAATGTCTATTGTTTAAGCCACCCACCTATGTTCTGTTGTAGTAGCTGGAACTGGCTAAGACATCTATATTATCGTATTTGATCTTCTCTACCAGGCGGTCAGCATTTATCTCACAGATGAGGAAACACACGTAAGGAGATGATATTCAAGGTGATTGAACTGTATGTTGTGTATAGGAAGGTAGTGGCACAACTAATGACTTCTTGGAGTGTTTTCCACACCAGTGATGACAGGATTTGAGTCTTGGCCAAATGCTAATGAAATTGATTTGCCCATTTACTTGACCTTCCCTTAATATGTATAGGACTTGGGAGTTTGCTCTCCTAATTGAAGACATTGTGAGACCTCTGTGGTCAGTTGCATCTAACATAGTAAAGTCAACTTCATGGCTGGCTGTGTCTGCTCATATCTGTGTAGTAGTGATTTCCTTTCATTCTAAAGTTCTGATTTGCACATTCATTGAGAGAGTTTGAGATGATGCTTTCTGGCTTAGTGAAATGACATTTTTTATCTGTGTCTAGCTTCTTTCTCCCAAGTTTTTCATTAGTACCTAACCTTAGAGGACACTAGAACAGCAGAAGCAAAATTAAATTAGGAATCAGTGGACATAGGCTTCCACTTGGGGCTTAGCCAGTCTGTGAGAACCGTAAGAACCACAGTCATGCAGTTTCTCCAAGCCTCAGTTTCCTCATCAGCAAAATGAGGGTAACACCTGCAACTGTTTGCCTTTTCTTACAGAGTGGTAATAAGCATCAAGGAGCATATGGAAGGTTTTTACAAATTAAAATACCACTATGTAGAATGGTGGTTGTTTGTGCCCTTAGAATTCTGAAGTTATTCTCATCAATAACTTGAGTTTTAGAGTTCTTTGACAATGAGCAGTTTTGAATAAGAGGGGTCATCTGAGAGTATAATGTTGCTTTAATAAGAAACAAAACTTGCCTGGTCGGCCTGGCTCAGTGGTTGAGCATAGACCTATAAACCAGGAGGGTATGGTTCAGTTCCTGTAGGGCACATGCCTGGTTGCAGGCTCGATCCCTAGTGTGGAGTATGCAGGAGGAAGCTGATCAGTTATTCTCTTTCATCATTGATGTTTCTATCTCTCTATCCCTCTCCCTTCTCTGAAGTCAATAAAAACATTTAAAAAACAAAACAAAACTTGCTATAATGAGTTGTTTGCAATTGTTTTCTTAGAATAACTGAGTAGAAAAAAAAAATCTGAGATCCTGTGTTATGTTCTAACCCATGATGAAAACTAACCCGCATCATTGTACCACCAGTAGCAAGGTTGAGTTGCTTTGGAAATTTCTCTGTGACTGTTAGTGTATAAGACAATGTGACCCAAAGGGATCATCCTGATTCTTTTGGAATCAGGTGAGATTCAAGTCACATGACTAAGTTATGTAAAGTATTCAAGAACTAAGATCTGTGTGCACAGAATGATTTTATTTATCATGACAGTACAATTGGTCCTTGAGCAGTACGGGGATTAGAGACACTGACCTTCTAGACAGTTGAAAATCTGCGTATAACTTCAGATTCCCCAAAAACGTAACTACTAGTAGCGTGCTACTGACCTGAAGGCTTACTGATAATATAAACAGTTGATTAACATACTTTGTATGTTATATGTATTATTTACTATATTTGAAATAAAATAAGCTAGAGAAAATAATGCTATTAAGAATAGCATAAGAAAGAGAAAATAGTATTTATTGAAAAAAATTCACGTATAAATGGACCTACAGTTTAAACTTGTTGTTCAAAAGTTAACAGTATAGCCTTAAGTAGAGGTCAGTAATGCTTAAACAGCATTACTCTAGGAATTGGCAGACCTGTATGGAAAAGACTTTCTTAGAGGATAACT
The DNA here is from genome assembly GCA_011751065.1 of Lasiurus cinereus. NCBI lineage: Eukaryota > Metazoa > Chordata > Mammalia > Chiroptera > Vespertilionidae > Lasiurus > Lasiurus cinereus. The sequence goes on from JAAGEH010000376.1 coordinate 2,192,790, forward strand.
AAGGTTAATTCTTTTGACAATAATTGTGATGCAAAGCTAATCTTGAACAGGAAGGAAGAACTAGTGTCTGTGGTGCCAGCCAGTCTCCATGGGATTAGGATGGGCAAAAGCTAGGGAAGATTCTGCCTTGTATTTGTCTGACTGCTTTTTCTCTCTGAGAATTTCTTTAAAAATTACTTGATTTTTTAAAAAGGATGAATTTAAAGGTATGCAAATACTATCCTATCTAATAAAAGAGTAAAATGCAAATTAACCACCACTCTGTTATGCTACCAGCCAATAGGAGTGAGTATGCAAATTACCCAACAAAGATGGCCACACCCATAGCAGCCAGGCAGCAGCACCCAGCAGCTCCAAGCCCCACTATGGCGGCACTGGGGCTGTGTCGTGGGTAGTTGGATCGGGACACAAACACACAGGGAGTGCGGCACCCCACAGCCCCAAGCTCTGCCATGGCAGCACTGGGTCTGCCAGGGGCTGGATTAGGGACACAAACCTGGATCAGCTGTGGGCGGGAGGGGCTGGATTGGGGACATAGACCCGTAGGGAGGCTGGCACCCTGCAGCCCTGAGCCCCGCCATGGTGGTGCTGGGGCTGCGGCAGTGGGGGGGTGGGTGGGGGGCAGATCGGGGACAAAAAAAAACACACCAGGATTGGGACACAAATCCACAGGGAGTCTGGCACCCTGCAGCCCCAGGCCCTGCCATGGTGGCGCTGGGGGAGGGTCGTATTGGGGGCACAGACCCTCAGGGAGGTCGGCACCCCATACCCCCAAGCCCCACCATGGTGGTGCTGGGGCTGTGGGGAGCCTGATCGAGGGCACAAACCCGCAGGGAGGCCAGCACCCCACAGCCCCAAGCCCCAAGCCCCAAGCCCCGTGATGGCGGTTCTGGGGCTGCGGGGGCCCAGATCCGGACACAAACCCGCAGGAAGGTGAGGCTAGTACCCAGCAGCCCCAAGGCCCAACACAAACCTGTAAGAAATCTGTGGAAAGGGCGATAAACTATCATAACTTTATCTCCCTTTCCACAGGAGGAGAAAACTGCCCCTGGTTTATATAGTGATGAGGCCCACACCTTCCTGTAAGCACAGGGTATGTTGTGACCTCTCCCAGGAAGGTCTGGTCAGAATAACAGGAAATAAACTACTGTGGCAAATCATCTAGGAGAGGGAATAAGCTTTTGTTGCTTTTATTCTGAAGGTCAGAAAACATGCCACCCCAACGTATGCTGTGTTGTTATATTGATGATCTTGTCCTTAAACAGCAAATGGATGCAGAGGCTTTCACTGAAGTCTTCTGATCTGCCTAAAATCGGACCTCCCAAAAGGAGCTCAAATGTCATAGGTCCCCTTCACGGGAGAAATGTCATCAGGCAGAGAAGACTGACTCCTGTCACAGGACAGGAGAGTAGAAGTTGACATCACACCTGAACTTTGTTACAAACTATTTTCCCCCTCTTCCATTCATCTTTCCTAAATATCATTTATTCTTCTCTAAGAGGCCTATATCTCCTGTCCCCTTTCCCTAGGAAGAAGGTATTTAAATCTGCTTTTTAAGCCATCTTGAGGAGTTACTATTTTTTCCTGGGATCTCCCACATATACATGAGGTATACATGTTAATGAACTTTTGTTTTTCTCTTTGTGATTTGTCTTTCATTATAAGGGCCTCCACTAAGAATTCAGAAAGGTAGAGGAAAACTATTTTTCCTCATCCATAATTCTATCTCAGGAAATCCAGGCCCCAGCTGAACAATGAGGTTGCCTCAAGTACCAAGCAGTCCCCGCTGACGGGAGGGAAGCTTCTAGGGAGAAATCAATGATATTAGCATCAGTGTGGGACGGAGGGCACATGCATGATTGCTGGTGGGAATTTAAAGTGGCTCAACATTTTTGGAGGAGGATTTGGCAAATTCGATAGAAATGTTCAAGGTACATCCAAGAGTCTTCTAGGAATTGCATTTGCTGAGATAAAGCACAAGTGCATAAGCCCTGGTCAGAACCCAGGATGCTGTTGTGGGCTCCTCTTCCATGATAGGAAAACCTGGAACAGCCTGCATTTTTAGGACAAGGTGGCATCTATACTAATAAAAGGGTAATATGCTAGACTGAACATCTTCCAGATGACCTTCCAGACGTCCTTCTGGACATCCTTCCTGACAAAGCCATGTTGGTAAGGGCCAAGGCAGAGGAGATTAGAGGTGATCAGGCAGGCAGGGGAAAGCAGTTAGGAGGTTCTTGCTGGCAGGCAGGTGAGCGGTTAAGAGCCAGGGATCCAGAGGGGTCCCAGATTGGAGAGAGTGCAGGCTGAGTTGAGGGGACCCCCTTCGCCTCTAGTATCTTATATAACTACATGATTATCCCAGTAGACTCAAAGAGCATTTGACAAAATTCAGTTTCTATTTCTGGTAAAATCTTTATGCAAACTAAGAATAGAAAGGGACTTCCTCATCTAATAAAGGCCGTCTATGAAAAACCCATAGCTTGCCCTACTTGGTATACTCAGTAGTTAGAGTACCCACCCTCGAACCAAAAGGTGGCGAGTTCAATTTCTGGGAAAGGGCATTTATGTCGGTTGTAGGTTTTATCCCTGGCCCCAACAGGGGCCACATACAGGAAGTAACCAGTTGATTTGTCTCTCTTGTATCGATGTTCTTTCCCTTTGTAAAAATCAATGGAGCCCCAAGCAGTTTGGCTCAGAGACGAAAACATTGGCCTGCAGATTGAAGGGTCTTGGGTTTGATTCCAATCAAGGGCCCGTGCCTGGGTTGCAGGCTCAATTCCTAGTAGGGGGTGTGCAGGAGGCAGCTGATCAATGATTCTCATTACTGATGTTTCTGACTCTCACCCTCTCCCTTCTCTCTGAAATTAATAAAAATATATTAAAAAACAAACAAACCTACAGCTAACTTCACACTTAATGGTGAGAGACTGAAAGCTTTCCCTTGAGATCAGGAATGAGATGTGATGTCTTCTCCCTACTTCTATTTGGAACTGTGCTGGAGATTCTGGATAGTGCTACAACTTAAAAAAAGAGAGCGAGATCCAGTATGGAAAGAAAGAAATAAAACAGTCCTAATTTGTAGGTAGCATGATTATTTATGTAGAAAATATGATGAAATCTATAAAAGTGCAATTAGGACTAATAAATCAGTTTAGCATATTTACAAATTATAAGGTCAGTAAACAAAAATCAATTGAATTTCTATATACTAGCAATGAACCATTGGAAATGCATCAAAGTAAGTGAAACGGGTAAACCTAAGATGTTTAAGATTTGTACACTGAAAAATGCAAAACATTACTGAGAAAAATTAAAGATGTAAATGAGTGGATGAAGATGCTGTATTCATGGGTCAAAAGACTCAATATTGTTAAGATATCATTTCTCCTCAAATTGAGAATATAGAATTGAGACACCCCCCCCCCAATCAAAATTTCAGCAGGATTTTTTGTAGCAATTGACAGGCTTATTCTAAAATTCATATGGAAATGTAAAGAACCTAAAATAGGCAAAACTGAAAAAAAACAAAGTTGAAAATCTAACACTCTGAATTTAAAGCTAAAGCAATCATGAGTATGTGCTATTGGGATAAAAATAGAAAAATAGAGTGGTGGAACAAAATCAAGAGTCCAAAATAGACCCATAACCTATCTAATAAAGAGGGAATATGCTAATTGACCCTCACACTATTGCAAAGATGGTGGTGCCCATAGCCAATAATGAAGGAATATGCTAATTGACTGTCCTGCCCTCAAAGATGGTGACGCTCACAGCCAGTAAGGAGGGAATATGCGAATTGCCACACCTTCAAAGATGGCGGCACCCACAGCCAATAAGGAAGGAATATGCTAATTGATTGCTCTGCCCTCAAAGATGGCAGTGCCCATAGTCACAAGATGGTGGTGCCCAGTTCCCTCAGTCCCACCAGGGGCGGCAGGCACGTGGCAAGGTCAGTCTTGCCCCCAGGTGAGCCCAGCCACTTTGTGCACCTGCCTCCGAGTCCCAGTCCTCTCAGCCCCCTAGCTGCCCAGGACCTGCCTGAGGCACAAGCAAGCCTTGGATGGCGGCTGCTCAGCCACCCCAGGCCAGCCATGGCGCTGCTGGCAGTGGCAGCAGCAGAGGTGTGATGGGGCATTGCCTTCCACTGATTGCTGGGTCCCCTCCTGCCCCTGAGGGCTCCCGACTATGAGAGGGGCAGGCCGGGATGAGGGAACTCCCCCTCCAGTGCATGAATAGGGGCCTCTAGTATACCTATAATACTGATTTTCAACAGATGTGCAAAGGCAAGTCAATGGAGAAAGAACAATCTTGATGGTGTTGGGATGATTGGATGTTTATAAAATAAAATGAATCTTGAATGATATCTCATATAACTTACAGATATTAATTAAAAGTGAATCATTAACCTAAATGTAAAGTATAAAACTGTAAAAGTTGTAGAGAAAAATACAGAAGAAAATATTTGTGATTTTGGTTTAGGCAAAGATTTCATAAATATGACACCAGTAGCACAGTTCATAAGAAAAAGTTGTTAAATTCAGTGTTGTCAAAGCTAAGAGTTGGAGAGAATCCAAGATGGCGGCATGGGTAAAAACCTACACTGCTGCCTCGCACAACAATTTCAAAACTACAACTAAAAGACAGAACAGACATCATCCAGAACCACAGGAAAGCTGGCCGAGTGTAAGTTGTACAGCTAGAAGGAAAGAGAGGGGCTCACAGAAACCCAGAGGAGCTGCAAAAAGCCGAGGTACGGAGACGCTTGCGCTGAGAGAGCGGGTGCCGGAGTACCTGGCTGGCTTTCTCTGGCAGGAGGGAAACGGAGACTCCCAACGGCATTGAACCCCTTATCTTACGACACTAAACCCCAGATCCAGCCAAAACTCATACGGGGGGAGTTTGGACTGTGAAAAGGGAGAGGTGCACGGAAATTTAGGGGAGTCGCAGAAGATCAGGTCCGGTCTCGCATGCGCACGGTGCTGCGCAGAGGACAGATTGCTGATTGTGCCGCTGGCTTTCGCGAGTGGGCAGGAGACAGACCCTCCCAACTGTGCCACTTCTGAGTCCACTGGGCCCCTGATTCGGGCGAAACCCTGGGGACCTAGACTCGTGTGGTCCTAGTGCTCAGGGGAGCTGGAAAGGCAGCAGTTAGAGGCACTGCGGGTGCGCGCCCACACAAGGACCGCTCCAGCCATTACCCAGTCACGTGAGACTCGGGGGCTGTGGAGAGTGGGGCCGACTGGAAGGCAAGGTGGTCCCTTAAGCCCTGAGACTCCACCCATCCCAAGCTCAATAGAGGCTTCTGTGGCTTTGCGTCTGGTATCATAAAGCTGAATTCAACACAGAAGTTTCCCCGGCATAGTGAAAATGCCGAGACAAGGGAAGGGATCACAAACAAAAGAAATGGAGGAAAAAAAACGACAGGATATAGAGTTCAAAACCACACTTATAAGGTTTTTCAAGAATATGCTAGAAAAGATGGATAAATTTAGTGAGACCCAAGAGGAGATGGAAAAGGTCCAACTAAACATGATAAAGGACCAAATAGAAATTAAACATACACTGACTGAAATAAAAAATATTATACAGAGTCCTAACAGCAGACTAGAGAAAGGCAAGAATCAAGTAAAAAAATTGAAATATAAAGAAGCAGACAATATTCAACTGGAAAAGCAAGAAGAGAAAAGAATCCAAAAATGTGAACATAATGTAAGGAGACTCTGGGACAGCTTTAAGCGTACCAACATCAGAATTGTGGGGGTGCCAGAAGAAGAGAGAGAGCAAGATACTGAAAACCTATTTAAAGAAATAATGACTGAAAACTTCCCACATCTGGTAAAAGAAATAGACTTACAAGTCCAGGAAGCACACAGAACCCCATATAAAAGGAATCCAAAGAGGACCACACCAAGACATATCATAATTAAAATACCAAGAGCAAAAGACAAAGAATATTAAAAGCAGCAAGAGAAAAACAGTTTATTACCTACAAGGGAGCACCCATACGACTGTCAGCTGATTTCTCAACAGAAATGATGCCAGATGGGAGTGGCAAGAAATATTCAACATGATGAATAGCAAGAACCTACAACCAAGAATAATCTATCCAGCAAAGCTATCATTCAGAATTGAAGGGCAGATAAAGAGCTTCACAGAGAAGAAAAAGCTAAAGGAGTTCCTCAACTCCAAACCAGTATTATATGAAATGCTGAAAGGTACTCTTTTAAAAGAGGAAGAAGAAAAAGGTAAAAGCCAAAAAATTATGAACAACAAATACATATCTATCAACAAGTGAATCTAAAAATTAAGTGAATTAAAAATTTGATCAACAGAATAAATTGGTAAATATAATAGAAGCAGGAGCACAGAAAGGGAGTGGACTGATAATTCTCAGGGGGGAAGGGGTGAGGGGTGTACAGGGAGAGACTGGACAAAAATCATATACCTAGGGATGAGATCAATGGGAGGGAGCTAAGGGCAGAGGGAGGGGAGGGAGCTGGGTGGAGGGGTGCTATGGAGGGGAAAAAAGAGAAACAAATGTAATAATCTGAATAATAAAGATTTAATTAAAAAAAAAAAAGCTAAGAGTTGCTCTCCAGAAGACATTTGGAGAATGACATTAGAAGGCCCAGTTTGGAAGAAAATATTTGTAAAGCATATATTTGATGAAGATCTTATATTCAGAACATATTAAGAAACTGGCAAAAGATAGACCCTTGACCAAAGAATATGGCAAATAAGCACATGAAAAAATGGTCAACACCATTTGTCTTGAGGGCAATCTAAATTGAAACCACAATGGAATACCACTACAAACCATTAGAATGGATAATTTTATGATGATTAATCACACCAAGTGCTGGTGAGAATGGGGAGGAATGGGAACCCTCATGGGAATGAAAGATGGTATAACCACTTTGGTTCTCTTTTTGTTTTTGTTAATCCTCTCTTGAGGGCATTTTGCCATTGCTTTTCAGGGAGAGTAGAAGGGGGGGCGGAGAGAGAGAGAGAGAGAGAGAGAGAGAGAGAGAGAGATATTCATTGATTAATTGCCTACTGTGGGTAAGTTACATGCCCTTGACCCAAGACACTTCAGTGCATGGGCTGATATTGTGACCACTGAGAACACTGGCCAGGGCTGTTTTTTCAAGAGTTAAATATATGCCTACCATATGATCTAGCCATTCTACTCTTAGGTATTTACCCAAGAGAAAAGAAAGCATGAATCCATACAAAGATTTATACATGAATGTTCACAACAGTTTTGTAATAGCTGAAAACTGGAAGCAACTCAAAGTCCATCAACAAGTAAATGACAAACTATGAGACCTATACAATGAACTGTTACTCAGCAATATAAAGGGATGGCTTGCTGACATACACTGTATCATACTGCTTTTCCAAAGCATTATGCTGAGTGGGTGTAGTGAGATACAAGAGGACTATGTGCTCTGATTTCACATAGTGAAATTCTGTGATAACAGAAAACAGATAACTGATTTAAAGCCGGGGGTCTTAATCCAGCATTTAGAAGGGATTCAGGAATCTGGAGAAGGGCTGTGTGTAAATTAATCAAGAGTCCAGAGACTAAACATTTTTTTAAAAATGTATTTTATTGATTTTTTACAGAGAGAAAGGGAGAGGGATAGAGCGTTAGAAACATCAATGAGAGAGAGACATTGATTAGCTGCCTCTTGCACACCCCCTACTGGGAATGTGTCCACAACCAAGATACATGCTCCTGACCAGAATCAAACCTGGGACCTTTCAGTGTGCAGGCCGACACTCCATCCACTGAGCCAAACGAGCTTCGGCTGAAACAATTTTGGAAGGCATTTGGGGAGCCAGAGGAACTTGGCTAATGAAACCAAGTTCTTCCTTGTCTCGGGACCTCTTGCTTTTTATTAACACAAATTGTCCTAAAGTAGATATACATATCAAAGGCCAGAGTTTAGTATACAGAATCCATTGTCAGGTTTGGGAGAAATTGCCTTCAGCTGTTCAGGTGTTTGGCCAGGAGGAGGCAATAACATGTAAATTGAAATGCCTTTAGCTGTCAGGCAGCAAGCAATCTTTTATGCATCCTTTTCAGGTTTGGGGAAATGCCTTCAGCCATTTCCAGATGATTCAGCCTTGCTGACAGGCTGGAATTGGCTTCTGGCACTGGTTGCCTGGTGCTTGAAAGAGAAATTAAAGAAGGGCATAAGGAAACATTTATCATGATAAATACTTTCATTGTCTTGGTTATGTTAATGTTTATATCTACATGCATCAGAGTTTATGAAATTATATAGTTTAAATATGTACAGTTAATTGTATATCAATTACACCTTAATAAAACTATTAAAATTGATGCTTAATACTTTGAGGTTTTAAAAAAATATATATTTTTATTGATTTCAGAGAAGAAAGGAGAGGAAGAGAGATAGAAACACCAATGATGAAAGAGAATCATTAATCAGCTGCCTGTTGCATGCCCCCAACTGGGGATTGAACCCACAACCCAAGCATGTACCCTGACCAGGGAATCAAACCGTGACCTCCTAGCACGCTCCGCTGGGGATGTGCCCACAACCAAGGTACATGCCCGGACCGGAATTGAACCAGGGACCCTTCAGTCAGCATGCCGATGCTCTGTCCACTGAGCCAAACCGGTTTTGGCAGTACTTTGAGTTTTTAATGCACTTTGTTTCATGTGGTTTGTTCTCACTATAGAGAATTAGCAGTTACAAGGGAGGAAATCGACTTAGAGGAAGTTATAAACCTTATGCAGGCTCAATCAATGGGCTGAAATGCAGACCAGGGCCCCACTCTGCACTAATTGGTGCCCATTGCCAGAAGGATGCGTTTGTCCTGGAGTCTAAGTCTCTGAGATTATTTTATGCTCTTGTTTTTCATTAATTTTTTGGGAAACTATATTTTATTTATGTTCTTTTAATGTTTTTTCCATTGATGTTAACAGAAGACAGGTGCTGTGTGGTTCTTTAATTGTCTCATGCTCTCCCTCAGGGCACAGTCTTTTGCTGAGCGCCTTCGACTGGGTATTGCAGTGATTCACGGAGAAGCTCAGGATGCCGAGTCTGACTTGGTGGATGGACGGCATTCCCCGCCCATGGTCAGGAGTGTGGCTGCCATCCACCCCAGCCTGGAGATCCCCAGTAAGTGTGCTGCCCCTTTTTTGCTCTCTTCTTTGGTTTTAAGGCTGACTTACTTTTTGTTTTGTTGTTGTTGTTATTGTTTTGTTGTTGTTATTCATCTTCACCTGGGAATATTTTTTCCATTGATATTTAGAGAGTGGAAGAAAGGGTGGGAGGTGGGGAGAGAGACAAAGAGAAACATCAATGTGAGAGAGACACATCAATTGGTTGCCTTCTTCACGTGACCAGACCAGGGCCAGGGATCAAGCCAACAATCCTTTGGTGTGCGGGCTGACACTCTAATCACTGAGCAGACCAGCCTGGACTGATTATGCAGCTCCTTGAAATAATGAAGAACATGTGGAAATAAGAGATAATCTATGGGATGTATGTGAATAAGGTAGAATACCAGAATGTATATCCATCTTTGTGCAAGGACCAGGAAGAATTATGAAGGATAGAAATCATAATGGTGATAAGATTGATGTTTGAATTGTTTTTTATTTTTAATAAACTTACCTCATGCTTTAATAACATTTAAAAAAAAAATACTGCCTTTCAGTCTGTTGAAAAGGGAAAACTTTTCTTCTACCCTCTTTACATTCAGTACTTGGCCTGAATCTGTCTTAGTAAAAGACAGATTTTGTTTTTAAGGTGGTAAAAACAGATTTTATTTAGGAAATGTTGCATTGTGGGGGAAGGCATCTTACTGTAGAACTGGGCTTAACTCTGGCTACAGCAAGGACAATGAGGGTTGATAGCCAAAAAGCAGGTTGGAGTAGGGCAGTGGTCGGCAAACTCATTAGTCAACAGAGCAGCAAACAGCAGCTCGAGAGCCGCAGTTTGCTGATTGGGGTAAAGGGTCAGTGGATGGGAAATTACTGAGAGGAGGGCAGCATCAAGGTTAGGGGTATTCTTGCTAACCTGATCTGACAGAATTCTTGCTGAGGGAAGGCCTGGGGTGGTGCTGGGGGCATTAGTTTTGGAGTTCTTGCTGAAACTCAGCTATGTGGCTTGAGGACAAAGCCCCAGGGTTAGTCCAGGTTGAGAAAGGGCTTATAGGCGCTGGATCACACTTTGGTCAAGGATGTAGTCTTGTTACTATTACAGCTTTTATCTCACTGAACTGAAATATTTTCTCAGTTTTTTTTATAAGGTTAATCATGTTTATTTTAATAAAATAACTGATTTATTTCCTATCACACTGGTGACAAGCCAGTGAGAATATTATTGCTTAAAATCATGAAGAATTCTCAAACTTGTGAACATACTCAGGACGTGGTGATTCCGCATTTGGGTTACTGTCGCTAATGGGGCTCACCAGAGTGGAGCTGCTGTGGCTAGGAATGTGGGCCCTGAGAGCCTGGATTCAAATCCTGGCCCCGGCCCTAGTGAGGGAGGTGCCTTTGGGGGTTCCTTAACCTCTCTCTCTTTCATTTCCCTCATCTTTTTTAAAACAAGTGTTTGCATGTCCCCACTAGACTGAAAGCCTTAAAAGATAAAGGTCATTTTGAATTTAATGTTGAATTCCTCACAAATAACACAATGCCTGGCATATAGTTAGCAGTCAATTAAGTGTTTATTGAAGTGAAATTAACTTTTAGAGAAAAGACAGATTTTAGGAGGAGGTTAGAATTTGGGGCTTATCAGTGGCATATACCATTTTAATAGAGGAAGAAGATGAGGAGGACACAACAGGAAAACAGTGACCTTTTGGAAAGATCAGTGAGAGGTTAGGAGATGGGTGATGTGGTTGGTGTGAGACAGTGTCTGTCTGGGTGTGGTGTTGGCTGCTGGGGCATGAGGGGAGAGTCAGTCTGTGCCTGATTGTTTCTGGAAAGGGTGTAGGACCAGTGATTTCTTTTGGAGGGTCTGCTTTTAGGCAAATAAGGGATTTTAGAAATTCAGATCCCTTCAGCTCAAAATACTTTTCTATGCCACTGTGGAGTATTTTGGACCCTTTTAAATTCTTGCTTTGTCTAGGAGTTTGCTCACTTATCTGTAGAGAAAACTTAGAGGAGGACAGAGTGGACTGGAATAGCCGTGAAGGAGCTGCAATTGCAGCTGGGCCTATGGGCCTTAGTTAGCTGAGGTGGAGCTAGAAGGTGTTGATGCATGAGTTAAATCGGGGTGCCAGGACAGCCTGGTGGGCCAGAGGGCAGGCTCTGGAGACAAGGGCTGGGTTTGTGTCTGCTCAGGTGTGGCCAGAAAGTACAGCACTCTTATTACCAAAGGTCCTTAGAGGGAAGAGAGGGATACGGTAGCAGTACTCCACTGGAGCAGACATGTGAGGATTTTGGATGCCATTTAATATACTTATATTACAAACAGGTGTGCAGGCTCTCCCAATGGAGGCAGGAAGTGAGGGGTGGATGTCTTCTCAAGTCCAGGCCTGCATCCATATTGGGGTAAATTGCCTGAAAGAGCAGCAAGAAATAGGCAGGCCGGATTTGGGAGACCATGAAGCTAAGGCAAGTTCATGGTGGGAGGGCTTTGATCTCGCAGGCGGTGCTGGGCTGTGTTACGAAGGAGGTTCTTGACCACTGGAATGGGGTGAGTTGGAGATGGGGTATGCTGGGAGTGTGAAGGACACACACTCTTGATGTGAAAGCCGTAACATGAAAGATCCCATTCACCAATTTTTTATTGATTGCGAGTTAAAATGATTCTTCTGATACATTGGATTAAATAAAATATATGGTGAAAATTAATTTCACCTACATCTTTGTGCTTTTGTAATGTGGCTTACATTTGTGATTTAGTATACATCACTGTTCTGGGGCTAGGGGTTGGCAGTGGGCTTGTCACACTTGAAAGCCTGCGCTTATCCCATTCTATTGTTGGTCACATCACAAGGGGTCTAAAGAGGAGAGAGATCTGGGGGTGGAGCTGGGTCTCAGGATTTGTTAATCAAGCTTTCTGCTCATTTGTGTGTGCACGTGTGCTCCAAGGCTGCTGGATGCTTAGCCCATGGCCGGCCCTCCCTTTCAGAGCCCTTGCCTGCTCAGTGAGGGGCTGGTGCAAGGGCCCACTGGCCCGTTGGTGGGATGAGCCATTTCCCTGAGCACTTAGGAAGCATGTTGCTCTTTGGGGGTTTTGCAGGCTGAATTCAGGAACATGTCCGCAGTCTTTTGGGAAGTGTGGCCTTAGCTAGTTATTTCTGGACTACAGACACGGAGCTGCCATTTCCCAGTTGAACACAAAGGGACAGGACTGGGTGATAACTAAGTTCTGTCTAGCATTCCTTTATCTGCTTAGTTTGCCCTTTATGCTTCATTGATGATTTTAATTATAATGTTTCTGTGTTGTTTACATTTTGACTCAAGTAGTGATCACTAGAGGACTTTGGGAGGAATATACCAGAATTTTAATTTCACAGATTTTTTTTAAATTTAATTTTTTGAGGCAATTCACAGATCTTAATGTTGAGTTTTTTTGCACATTTGATGGCTTAAACCCCTATGTATAATGCTTGTTTAAGTTAATAGTAAATAGAAATATTAAGAGAAAAGAAAGCATTAGTTCTATGGCATATATTTTGAGACTTTAATTATATCGAAAGATTTTTTTATATTTAGCATTAATTAAAAATTATTTTGTATCCTTTGATTCTTACAGATTAAAAGGTGTAACTCACTAAATTAGAACAGTTTTAAATTACATTTAGATATATATTTAGATTCTGTATTGTTTAAAGTGTTACTTATGATTTCTTTCCCCATTAACCTCTCCCAACTCATTCCCCCACAGCCCCGCACATGCCCTCAGCCCCCAGGGACTGTGTCTGTGAGTTATGCTTATACGCATGCATACAAGTCCTTTGGTTGATCTCGCTCCACTTCCACTTTCCCCTCTACCCGCCCCCCGCCCCCCGCCCCCTTCCATCCTGTCCCTTCCCCCTGAAGTTGGATGGTCTGTTCAATGCTTCTATGTCTCTGGATCTATTTTAGTTCATCAGTTATGTAGATCATTATATTTCACAAATGAGCAAGATCATGTGATATTTATCTTTCTCCAATTGGCTATTTCACTTAGCATAATGCTCTCCAATGTGAAAGCCAACCATGCTGTTGCAAGTGGCAAAAGTTTCTTCTTTTTTATAGCAGCGTAGTAATCCATTGTGTAGATGTACCACAGTTTTTTGTTTTTTTTTTAATTTTTTTTTATACATATCTCCCCATTGCCCCCCCTCCCTCCCAGGCATGCCCCAACCCCCCAGTGTCTATGTTCATTGGTTTTGCTTATATGCATGCATACAAGTCCTTTGATTGATCTCTTATCTACCTCACCTAACTTTAATCTTCCTGCTGTAATTTCACAGTCTGTTAGAAGCTTTACTGTCTCTGTATCTATCCTTTTGTTCATCAGTTTATAATGTTCTTTATTATCCCCCAATGAGTGCGATCATGAGATGCTTCTCCTTCATTGACTGGCTTATTTCACTAAGCATAAGGCTCTCCAGTTCCAACCAGGTTGCTGAAAATGGTAAGAATTCCTTCTTTTTAATGGCAGCATAGAATTCCATTGTGTAGATGTACCACAGTTTTCTGATCCATTCATCTGCTGACAGGCACCTAGGCTGTTTCCAAATTGTGGCTATTGTAAATTGTGCTGCTATGAACATAGGGGTGCATAAATCCTTTCTGATTGGTGTTTGTAATTTCTTAGGATAAATTCCTAAGAGTGGTATTACAGGGTCAAATGGGAGATCCATTTTTAGTTTTTGAAGAAAACTCCATACTGTTCTCCACAGTGGATGCACCAGTCTGCATTCCCACCAACAGTGCACAAGGGTCCCTTTTTCTCCTCATCCTCGCCAACACTTGTCGTTTGTTGATTTGTTGATGATTGCCATTCTGACCGGTGTAAGATGGTATCGCATTGTCGTTTTGATTTGCATCTCTCGGATGATTAGTGACTTTGAACATGTTTTCATGTGTCTCTTGGCCTTCCTTCTGTCGTCTTTCGAAAAGGTTCTATTTAGGTCCGTTGCCCATTTTTTTATTGGATCGTTTATCTTCCTTTTATTAAGTTGTATGAGTTGGCTGTAGATTTTGGAGATTAAACCTTTATCAGTGATATCATTTGCAAATATGTTCTCCCATACAGTGATCTTTCTTGTTGTTTTGTTGATGGTTTCTTTTGCTGTGCAAAAGCTTTTTATTTTGATGTAGTCCCATTTGTTTATTTTTTCTTTAGCTTCCATTGCCTTTGGAGCAGTATCAGTGAAGAAGTTCTTTTGGCATATATCTGAGATTGTGCTGCCTGTGGATTCCTCTAGTATTTTTATGGTTTCCCTTCCAATGTTTAAGTCCTGTATCCATTTTGAGTTTATTTTTGTATTTGGTGTAAGTTGGTGGTTCAGTTTCAATTTTTTGCATGTATCTGTCCAGTTTTCCCAACACCATTTATTGAAGAGGCTATCTTGGCTCCATTGAATGTTCATGCCTCCTTTGTCAAATATTAATTGAGCATAGTGGTTTGGGTGGATATCTGGGTTCTCTGTTCTATTCCATTGTTCTATATGTCTGTTCTTGTGCCAGTACCAGGCTGTTTTGAGAACAGTTGCTTTGTAGTATAGCTTGAAGTCTGGTATTGAGATCCCACCTACTTTATTCTTCTTTCTCAGAATTGCTGTAGCTATCCGTGGTCTTTTTTTGTTCCAGATGAATCTATGAAGAATTCTTTTTAGGTCTGTGAAATATGTCGTTGGTATTTTAATGGGTAATGCGTTGAATCTGTAGATTGCTTTGGGTAGTATGGACATTTTAATGATGTTGATTCTCCCAATCCATGAGCATGGTATGCTCTTCCATCTGTTAACATCTTTCTCTATCTCTTTTTTCAGTGTCCTGTAGTTTTCTACATATAGGTCTTTTACCTCTTTAGTTAGGTTTATTCCTAGGTATCTTAATTTTTTTGGTGCGATGGTAAATGGGATTGCTTTTTTAGTTTCTCTTTCTATAATTTCACTATTAGTGTATAGAAATGCCACAGACTTCTTAGCATTAATTATGTATCCTGCTACATTGCCAAATTCATTAGTTAAGTCAATTAGTTTTGGAATGGAGTCCTTTGGGTTTTTTATGTACAATATCATGTCATCTGCAAATAAGGATAGCTTTACTTCTTCTTTTCCAATTTGGATGCCTTTTATTTCTTCCTCTTGTCTAATTGCAATGGCTAATACTTCCAGTACTATGTCGAACAGGAGAGGTGAGAGTGGGCATCCCTGTCTTGTTCCTGTTCTTAGGGGAAATGGTTTTAGTTTTTGCCCATTGAGTATGATGTTAGCTGTGGGTCTATTATATATGGCTTTTATGATGTTGAGGTATGATCCTTCTATTCCCACTTTGCTGAGAGTTTTTATCAAGAAAGGGTGTTGGATTTTGTCAAATGCTTTTTCTGCATCAATTGATAATGACTATGTGATTTTTATCTCTCAATTTGTTTATGTGATGTATCACATTTATTGATTTGCGGATATTGTACCATCCCTGCATTCCTGGGATGAATCCTGCTTGGTCATGGTGTATGATCTTTCTGATATACTGCTGGATCCGGTTTGCTAGAATTTTGTTGAGGATTTTGGCATCTATGTTCATGAGAGATATTGGCCTATAATTCTCTTTCATTGTGTTGTCTTTATCTGGTTTTGGTATTAGGGTGATGCTGGCTTCATAGAAGGTGTTTGGAAGTGTTCCTTCTTCTTGAATGTTTTTGAATAGTCTGAGGAGGATAGGTTTTAATTCTTCCTTGGATGTTTGGTAAAACTCTCCTGTGTAGCCATCTGGACCTGGGCTTTTATTTGCTGGAAGCTTTTTGATGACTGCTTCAATTTCTTCCATAGTTATTGGACTATTGAGATGTTTGGTTTCCTCCTCATTGAGTTTTGGGAGGTTATATTTTTCTAGGAAAATGTCCATTTCTTGCTGTTTGTCCAATTTGTTGGAATAGAGTTGTTCATAATATTTTTTAACAATCCTTTGTATTTCCACAGGGTCTGTTGTTATTTCTCCTCTTCCATTTCTGATTTTGTTTATTTGGGTCTTCTCTCTTTGCTTCTTGGTGAGCCTGGCTAGGGGTCCATCAATCTTGTTTATCCTTTCAAAGAACCAGCTCTTTGTTTTGTTGATCTTTTGAATTGTTTCTTTGGTCTCCAAGTTGTTTATCTCCACCCTGATCTTCACTATTTCCTTCCTTCTGAGTACACTGGGCTTTTCTTGTTGCTCTCGTTCTAGCTCTTTGAGTTGTAGGTTTACGTAATTTATTACCATTGTTTCCTGTTTTTTGCAGTAGGCTTGTAGGGCTATGAACTTCCCTCTCAAGACTGCTTTCACTGTGTCCCATAAATTTTGTATTGTTGTGTTGTCATTGTCATTTGTTGCCATGATGTTTTTTATTTCTTCCTTGATCTCTCTGGTTACCCAGTCGTTGTTTAATAGCATGCTGTTTAGTCTCCATGTGTTTGATTTCTTTCTATTGTTTTTATTATAGTTGATTTCCAGTTTTATGCCACTGTGGTCTGAGAAAATGCTTGATGTGATTTCTATCTTCTTGAACTTGAAGAGACTTTTCTTATGACCCAACATATGATCTATCTTTGAAAATGACCCATGTGCACTGGAGAAGAATGTATATTCTGTGGCTTTGGGGTGAAATGTTCTGAAGATGTCAATTAATTCCATCTG
>JAAGEH010000376.1:2214620-2248613 GCA_011751065.1 Lasiurus cinereus
CTTTTCACAGTCCAAACTCCCCCCGTATGAGTTTCGGCTGGATCTGGGGTTTAGTGTCGTAAGATAAGGGGTTCAATGCCGTTGGGAGTCTCCGTTTCCCTCCCGCCAGAGAAAGCCAGCCAGGTACTCCGGCACCCGCTCTCTCAGCGCGCGTCTCCGTACCTCAGCTTTTTGCAGCTCCTCTGGGTCTCCGCGAGCCCCTCTCTTTCCCTCTAGTTGTAGAACTTCCACTCAGCCAGCTTTCCTGTGGTTCTGGATGATGTCCGTTCTGTCTTTTAGTTTTAGTTTTGAAATTGTTGTGCGAGGCAGCAGTATAGGTGTTTACCTATGCCGCCATCTTGGATTCCTCCTTAACATTTCTTGCATTGCTGGTTTGGTGGTAATATATTCCCTTAGTCCTTTTTTGTGTGTGAAGCTTTTGATTTCACCTTCAATTTTGATTGAGAGTCTTGCAGGGTACAGTATTCTTGGATTCAGGCCCTTCTTTTGCATGACTTTGTATATTTCATTCCATTCCCTTCTGGCCCGACGAGTTTCTGTTGAGAAGTCTGTAGCTAGTCTTATGGGGGTTCCTTTGTAGGTAACTTTCTGTTTCTCTCTGGCTGCTTTTAAGATTCTTACTTTGTCGTCAGTATTTGCCAATTTAATTATAATGTGCCTCGGTGTCAGTTTGTTGGGGTTCATTTTGCTTGGGACTCTGTGAGCTTCTTGGATTTGTGTGGGTATTTTCTTTTCTATATTGGTGAAATTTTCTGTCATTATTTCTTCAAACACGTTCTCTAATCCTTGTTCAGTTTCCACTCTTTCTGGAACCCCAATTATGCGGATGTTGTTTTGTTTTATGTTATCCCAAAATTCCCTTAGACTCTCCTCTTGCTTATTAACTTTTTTTTCTAGAAGCTGCTGTACTTGGGTATTTTTTCCTATCGTGTCTTCTAGCTCACTGATGCGGTCCTCTGCTTCTTCTAGTCTACTTTTGATGCTTTCTATTGAATTCTTTATATCAGTGATGTCATTTTTCATTTCTTCTTGTTTATTCTGCACCTCCTCTAGGTTCTTCTTCATTTCCTCTTGGCTCTTACTCATATTGTCAAATTTGTCTTCCATTCTTTTCAACCACATTATGATCATTTCTCTGAACTCTTTCTCTGGTAGGCTTATTTCTGGTTCTATTTCATTTACTTTCTTTTCTGGTGAAACCTGCCTTTCTGTCTTATGTGGGCTGTTTCTTTTTCTGCCCATGGTCTTTCTTCTCCGGGTGTCTGGTTATGTAGTTCTCTCTCCTACGTTGATTGAAAGGCAGAAACTAGAACACGACCAGGTACAGCACACAAGGCACTGAGTAGAAATGTATTCAAGATGTTAATAATCACAAATAAGGTGACCACCAATGAAGGACAAATTAGGGGTAAATAGAGAAAGAAGAAGAGGAAAATGAGGAAAAAAGGAAAGAAAGAAATGCCAAAATCAAATTGGGAGAGTGAGAAAGAAAGAAAAAAAAGATAAATAAATGAACAATAAAATAAAATAAAATAAGAAAATAAAAAGGAGAAGAAGGAGTAGAAAAGAGGAAGAGAAAAAAGTCAGAGAGAAAGGAAAGTGTATAAGAGAGAAAAGAGGAACAAAATATAGATGTCAGGAGACAACTCCAATAGAACAGTCACTAATCCCAATTAAGGCCAGCAACCAGTACCTAGAGATTAAGGCAAATTGCAAATAGCAACTGGTATCGAGGGAGGTGAGGGAAAAGAGAGGTAGAAAACAAAGCAAGCAAAAACCTAAATAAAACAAGTAGAATAAAACAATCTCACAAAAAAAATTTCAAAAAATCAATATAATCACTTTTCAGGCAAATAGCAACAAAAGGACATAGAGAAAAAACAACTTTTTGGCTAGTGAAGACAAGAAGAGAGAGGTTTGTGTGGACTTGTGGTAGGGGATTTGAAATTAGATATACTAGTTTAAAACAAAAATGTAATAATTATAAAGGTAAAATCAATTGAGGTGGAAAGAAAAAATATTCTTTTAATTAAAATATGTGAAAAGGAAAAATAAAAAAAAATAAAAATTAAAAAAAATAAGGAAAAAGGAAAAATAAAAAAAAGAAGAAAAATAGAATGGTTTTTCACTTCCACTATTATTCTGCTTGGCACTCCTGTTTCCCAGCAGGGAAGGCACTGCATCTCCCTGTGTTCCCCTCTTGGTGTTTTAATCTCTTTATTCTTTTGTGGTTATGCGAGAGTCGATTTGTGTGTCATCCACTGGGTGGCAATGTTTCGGAATTGATCTCAGAGACCAAGCACAGGACCTCTCTAGGCTGTGCTCAGATCCTGCTACTGTGTGGTTCTCAAAGCCAGTTTGTGGGGGTTTTGCAGTTGGGACACTGTAGTAACTCCCAGGCTGTCCTGCTGCCCCAGGGAGGGGAAAAAAAAAGTCGTTATCCAGAGCTCCCCTCTGTCAACAGCTCAGAGGGTTTGCCTTCACACTCAGGGATCACGCCCTGACCACCTCTGTGGACCTCTCCAGAGGCAGCTTTCCCGCAGCCCGGCTCCCACAGTGTGCGCGTCTCTGCCATGCGGGGGTAGGAGACCTCACCCTGACCCAGGCGAAATCTGACCCTTCCATGCGCCCCGTGGATCTCCGAATCCGCAGCCTGCGTGTCCGTGTCGCCTGGGAAGCCGTGCTCTGGGTCCCCGGCTGCTCTGTGGGTGCCTCTGTCAGCCGCAGCTTTCAGACCTCGGCAGACATCCACCACCCCTTTAACTCAGGCGCAATCTGACCTTTCTGTGTGCTCTATGGATCTCTGATTCCACCGCGTGTCTGCGCCAATTGGAGAGCAGAGTTCTGGGTCCCCGGGTTCCTGGCTGCTCGATGGGTGCCCAGCCGAAGGCTTCAGACCGCCGCAGACATCCACCTTCCACTGCAAGATGGTTCGGGCTCTGCGTTCGCGTTGGTGGCTCTGGCCGACAAAAGCCCCACGGCAGTGGGGCTGCCTGGCCGGGAGAGCCCCTTCCAGCAGTTCTCCGCCTTCTCCTCAGCTTTTTGCAGCTCCTCAGGGTCTCTGTGAGCCCCTCCCTTTCCCTCTAGTTATAGAACTTCCACTCAGCCAGCTTTCCTGTGGTTCTCTGTACCACAGTTTTTAATCCACTCATCTGCTGATGGGACTTAGGCTGCTGCCAAATCTTAGTTATTGCAAATTGTACTATGAACATAGGGGTGCATATGTCCTTTCTGATTGGTGTTTCTGGTTTCTTATGATATATTCCTAGAAGTGGGATTATTGGGTTGAATGAGAGATCCATTTTTAACTTTTTGAGGAAACTCCACATTGTTTTCCACAGTGGCTGTACCAATCTGCATTTCCATCAGCAGTGCATGAGGGTTCCTTTTTCTCCACATCCTTGCTGGCACTTATCTTTTGTTGATAATAGCCATTCTGACAGGTGTGAGATGGTACCTCATTGTCGTTTTGATTTGCATCTCTCCGATGATTAGTGACATGCAAAAAAATGAAACTAGACAATCAACTTAACACCATTCACAAAAATAAACCCAAAATGGATAAAGGACTTAAATGTAAGACAGGAAACCATAAAAATCTTAGAAGAATCCATAGGCAGCAAAATATCAGACATGTTGTAGCAATATTTTTACTGATACGTCTCCTAGGGCAGTGGAAACTAAGGAGAAAATAAACAAATGGAAATACATCAAAATAAAAAGCTTCAGCACAGCAAAAGAAACCATCAACAAAACAAGAAAGCCCATTGTATGGGAGAACATATTTGCCAATGTTATATCTGATAAGGATTTAATCTCCAAAATTTATAGGGAACTTATACAACTTGATAAAAGGAAGATAAAGAATCCAATTAAAAATATTTTTATTGATTTCAGAAGAAGAGAGAAAGAGAGAGAGAGAAACATCAATGAAAGAGAATCACTGCCTCCTGCATGCCCCATACTAGGGATTAAGCTCACAACCCCAGCATGTGCCCTGACTAGGAATCTATTTTTGACTGCCTGATTCATAGGTCAGTCTTATGGGTGTGGCTTAGATGGCTGAAGTGGGGTATAACTGGGTATGTATAAATAACCTTTTTTCATACTTTGGCTTTATCTATCTATCTATCTATCTATCTATCTATCTATCTATCTAAAAGCCAAAGCCACCCGGCTGCCTGCTGCTTTGCTCACTACTACATCCCTCAGGGGATGTCAGACTGCTGGGTCCCAGATTACTAGAGGGTGCAGGCCAGGCTGTGGGACTCCAGCAGTGCATAAATCCGTGCACTGGGTCTCTAGTTTCATTATAAGTTTCTAAACGTGAAATTGATGAATCAATTTCTAAAGTGTTATATACCATTATACTCTTTTACCAGTATTGGGGTCAAGTGCCTGGGAAAAGGAATGTTGAAAATGTAAAAAAAATTACTTCAGTTTTGGAATTTATCTTGCTTTGTTTACCTTTAACATTTCTGTTCCTTCTCTCCCCATACTAACCTAGGTTCACATATTGCATTTTATTGTCACTTGTCTTTAATCTCTTTTAATCTAGAATAGTGGTTTTTTAATTAGGGGGAGAGGATGGTATAGATTTTGTCCCTAAGAAATAGTTGGAAATGTCTGGAGAAACTTCATTGTCACAATTGAGGAGGGTCACTATTTGCATCCAGTGAGTAGAGGCCAGGGATGCTGCTAAAACATCCTCCAGCACACAGGACAGCTCTGCAGCCAATTATCTTTCCCAGAGTGTCAGTGATGCTGAGACTGGGAAGCACTGATCTAAAGCAGTCCCTTCTATTTTTTTCTTTAGTGACATTGGCCTTTCTGTAAACATTAGAGTAAAAGTCACTTAACAGAATTAAACATTAAGAAATACACAGTTCACTGGCATTTACTACATTCAGAGTGTTGCCATTTCTTTCTCGTTTCAAACTTTTCATCACCCCAGAAGAACACTCCTACGCATTAAGGAATCACACATACCCTATGTGCCCCAGGGATTTCATTCTGTTTCCTGTCCCTATGAATTTGCTTATTCTGGACATTTCATATAAGTGGAATTATACAATGTGACCTTTGTATTCAGTTTCTTTCACTTAGCATGCGTTTGAAGTTCGTCCAAAGATGCATATACCACCCAGACCGGTTCTCGGCATAGAGTGTCGGCCTGCGGACTGAAAGGTCGCCGGTTCGATTCCAGTCAAGAGCATGTACCTTGGTTGTGGGCACATTCCCAGTAGGAAGTGTGCAAGAGGATGCTGATCGATGTTTCTCTCTCATCGATATTTCTAACTCTCTATCCCTCTCCCTTCCTCTTTGTAAAAAATCAATAAAATACATTTTTTAAAAAAAGATGCACATACCTTTTGAAGGCTGAATAATATTTCATTGTATGGATATGCCACAGTTTGCTTATACACTCATGCATTGATGAATATTGGATTGTTTCTAACTTTGGCTATAATGCTGCTATGTGCATTCATGTACAGGTTTCTTGTAGACATATAATTTCATTTCTCCAGGGTCTATACCTAGGATTAGAATTGCTGGTTTCTATAATAATTTTATGTTTAACTTTTTGAGGAACCACCAAACTGTTTTTCAAAGCAGCTGTATACCATTTTACATTCCTACATTCCAATTACTCCATATCCTTATTAACACTTATTTTCTGATTTTGTTATTATAGTCATCATTAACTGAAAAATAATATCAAATCATCAAAAAGGATTTATTCAGAAAAAAGAAAGGCTTGCAACCTAGTGCATGCAAATATGGGAAGCCAGGTGTATTCTGGCCTGCAGGTTGACATAGAGGGCATTTATAGAAGGGAAAAGGAAGTTAAAGGAAGGGGAAATTGGAACCATAGAGCTTTATTATAAACAGAGCTCTTCCTGAAAGGAACTCTCAATTATGCAGAGTGCAAGTGGACTTTACGTGGTACTTCATTGTAGTTTTTATTTGCGTTTCCCTAATGACTTGTGGTATTGAGCATTTTTCCATGTGTTTATTATCTATTTGTTTATCTTTTTTGGATAAATGTCTATTCAAATCCTTTGCCCATTTTTAAATTGAGTTGTTTGTCTTTTTATTGTTGTGCTAGAGGTTCAATGCACAAAATTCATGCAAGGGGCTTGGCCCTCATAGCCCTGGCTTTGTCCGGAAGATCGTTCTGCTGTTTGGTCTAATTAGCATATTAGCCTTTTATTATATTGGAAGAGTTCTTAATATATTCTGGACAATAGACTCTTATCAGACATGATATGTGAATTTTTTCCTCTCATTCTGTAAGTTGTCTTTACTTTCTTTTCTTTTTAAAAAATAGGTTTTACTGATTTCTTACAGATAGGAAGGGAGAGAGATAGAGAGTTAGAAACATTGATGAGAAAGAAACATTGATCAGTTGCCTCCTGCACACTCCCTACTGAGTATGTGCCCTCAACCAAGGTACATGTCCTTTACAGGAGTCAAACCTGGGACCCTTCAGTCCATGGGCTGATGCTCTATCCACTGAGCTAAACCTGTTAGGGCTTCTTTACTTTCTTGATATAGTGTCCTTTGGTGCACAAAAGACTTTGATGAAGTTCAGTTTACTTATTTTTATATTTGTTGCTTATCTTTTGGTGTCATATCTAAGAATCCATTGCCAAATTCAAGATCATGATGATTTACTCCCAGGTTTTCTACTTAGAGTTTTATAATTTTAGCTCTTATTTTTAGGTCTTTGAGTTGTTTTTTGTGTATGATATGAGATAGGGGCCCAGCTTCATTCTTTTGCATATGGAATTCAATTTTTCAAGCATTTGTTGAAAAGATTTTTCTTTCCCCACTGAATGCTCCTGACTCCCTAGTGAAAAATCATTTCTAAGTGTCTATTGATTGGTGAATGGATAAAGAAAATGTGTATATTATTCAGCCATAAAAAAGAAGGAAATCCTGCCATTTGTGACCACATGAAAGAAAGGACCTTGAGTGTATTATCTTCAGTGAAATAAGTCAGAGAAAGACAAATAATGTATGATCTCACTTATATGTGGAATCTTAAAAAACACATAATAACAATAAACTCATAGAAACAAAGTAGAATGGTAGTGGCCAGGGCTGGGGAATGGAGGAAATGGGGAAATGTTGATCAGAAGGTACAAAATTCCAGTTAGAAAATGTGTAAGTTCTGGGGATCTAATGTACATCGAGGTGTCTATAGTTGTTACCAGTATTGTATTATATTCTTAAAAGTTGCTAAGAGAATAGATTTAAAGTGTTCACAACACACACACAAAATTTGAAATCATGAGGTGATGGATATGTTGACTAATATTCTTGTGGGAATCATTTTGTAATGTGTGTGTGTGTGTGTGTGTGTGTGTGTGTGTATCAAAACATGAGGTTGTACACCTTAAACTCACACAGTGTTAGATGTCAGTTATATCTCATAAAACTGGGGGATTGACCAGAGGTGTTTGGGTTTATTTCTAGACTCAGTTCTGTTGCATTGATCTATATGTCTATCTTTATGCCATTACCCACATTGTTTTGATTAATAAAGCTAAATATCAACTGTAATTGAAAAATAAAATAATGAAGTTTTGTAATAGGTTTAAAAATAGGGAAGTGTGAGTCTTCTACCTTTATTCTTCCATTTTTTAAAATATATATTTTATTGATTTTTTTTTTAACAGAGAGGAAGGGAGAGAGATAGAAAGTCAGAAACATTGATGAGAGAGAGACATCGATCAGCCGCCTCCTGCACGCCCCACAGTGGAGATGTGCCCCCAACTGGAATCGAACCTGGGACCTCTCAGTCCGCAAGCCGACCCTCTATCCACTGAGCCAAACCAGTCCCGGCTATTCTTCTGTTTTTTAAAACATTTTGGCTATTTGGGTCTTACATTTCCAAATGAATTTTATTTTCAGTTTATTTCTGCAGAAGCAGCAGTTGGGTTTCGATAGGGTTGCATTCACTCTCCAGATCCCTTTGGGAAGCATTGCCATCTTAATACTAAGTGTTCTGACCTATAAACATGGGATTGCTTTCCATTTGTTTTCTTTTTCTTTCTTTCTTTTTTTAAAAATATATTTTATTGATTTTTTATAGAGAGGAAGGGAGAAGGATAGAGAGTTAGAAACATCGATGAGAGAGAGACATCAATCAGCTGCCTCTTGCACGCCCCCTACTGGGGATGTGCTCGCAACCAAGGTACATGCCCTTGACCGGAATCGAACTTGGGACCTTTCAGTCCGCAGACCGACACTCTACCCACTGAGCCAAACCGGTTTCGGCTCCATTTGTTTTCTTTAATTTCTTTTCATTGTGTTTATTCAGTGTAAAAGTCTTTCACCTCCTTAGTTAAATTCATTTCTTGGTCTTTTGTTCTCTTTGTTACTTTTTAAATGGAGTTGGTCTTTTAATTTTCACTTCAGATTGTTCATTACTAGTGTGTATAAACAATTCATTTTTGTGTATTGATCTTCTATCTTACAACTTTAGTGAATTTGTGTATTAGCTTTAGTAATTTTTTTTGTAGAATTTTTGTTATTTTCTACTAGAGGCAAGAAATTTGTGTACTGGCGAGGGGGTGGTAGGGGGTCCCCTCAACCTGGCCTGTGCCCACCCGTAGTCCGGGACCCCTCGCTCCTTACCACTTGCCACCAGCTCCTTACCACTTGCCACCACCACTGTGCTTGCCAGCCATGAACCCAGCTTCTGGCTGAGTGGTGCTTCCCCAGTGGGAGCGCACTGACCACCAGGGGGCAGCTCCTGCATTGAGCAGCTGCCTCCTGGTGGTTAGTGTCCCTCATAGCACCTGGTCGTTCTAGTCATTCTGCTGCAACAGTCACTCGGTGTTTTTTTTTTTATATAG
This sequence comes from Lasiurus cinereus, assembly GCA_011751065.1. Classification (NCBI taxonomy): domain Eukaryota; kingdom Metazoa; phylum Chordata; class Mammalia; order Chiroptera; family Vespertilionidae; genus Lasiurus; species Lasiurus cinereus. The sequence continues at coordinate 2,223,488 of JAAGEH010000376.1, forward strand.
ATTTGTAGGATTATGTCATCTGCTAATAGATATAGAGATAGCTTTATTTCTCCCTACCCATCTGGGTGATTATTCTTTTTTTTTTTTTTCTTGTGGAATTGCCCAGCTAGCACAGCCAGTCCAGTGTTGATTAGCAATGGGGAAAGTGGACATCCTTGTCCTAGTCCTGATCTTAGGGGAAAGTTTTTAGTCTTTAACTAACAATATGATGTTAGCTGAGGTTTTCAAGTTTACTCTTTATCATGAGGAAGTTCCCTCTATTTCTAGTTTCCTGGGTCTCTTTATCACAAGACATTGACTTTTTAAAGGCTTTGGCTTTTTAATATAGAAACTTTTGTGCATATGTTTTATTCTGACCAGTGCTGATTCCTAAAGAAAAGCCCCCAATCACAGTTGTTGGTGATGTGGGAGGAAGGATCGCCATTATTGTGGTATGTAAACCTTTTTTATTATTATTTTATTTACCATTGTTATTTTGTTAACTTATTTGTTAATTGTGTGGTATTAGTGGTATGCCCAGGTAAGTCTGATTTGAGTTGGTGCCTTGCACTAAATGTTTATGTTGGTCCAAAAATAGAAAATTGTTACCATTAGTTTATTAAGAAATTGCTAATTACCTTGTTAACTAAATAGCTGTTTATCATAACATGAAAAATTGTTTTGTGATCAAAATAGGATACAAAATGGATTATAACTGTTTAAGACACACATCCTCTCACATTGCACCAAACCAGTGCTCAGAACATTTAATACCTGTATTATAGTTTAAATAATAAAATTAACACATGGGTACTCCTCAGCTTGGAGCAAGAACACTGACGAGTTACCTTCAGCGCCCGGGGCTTTCCCTGGCCTCTCCCCTCTCTTCCCACTAGAGCTGGTCACTGCCCTGAACCCATCATCCGTGCCCTTACTTAGCCTTACGTTCTGCCATGACTGCACATGTCCCTATCTGCATTAAATGAAACAACACTATGTTGTTTTGTTTTGCATGGTTTTGCTGTTTATATAATGAACTTTATACTTTGTGGCATTTTGTTATCACTGATTTGAGAAATTTTTGGGTGGTACACGATTCTTTTTCACTGTATTGTGTTCCATGGTATGATTATTACACAACTTATTTATCTGTTTTCTGGTCATTGAATATACAGTTTTTCTATTTCCAAATAATAGTGCTTTGCACATTTTCACCTTGTTTTCTGGTGCATGCACACAAGATTTTCTAGGTGCCTGCAAGTGGAGATGTGCAGTTTGGAAGTACACACATTTCCAGCCTGCTAGATGATGCCACCTTGTTCCCAAAGAGGTCTCCCTGTTTCCCAAGCCTTCATAGTAGGCCCTATATTCTCCCAGCACTTGTAATTTTGTTAGAAAATCTCTGACATCACCCTATAGGGTAATAACTATCTGTTAATTTACAAAATCTGAGGTAGCAATATGTAATGACAAGGTGTACCAAAATCTGTAGCACTTCCCCTTGCTGTTGCAGCTGCATTAAAAAAAAAAGTTGTAAGCTTTTTATTTAAAGTAATTATAGACTCCTAGGAAGTAGAAAAAAAAATACAGGGAAGTCTTGCATACTCTTTACCCAGTTTCCTCCTTCTTGTTCAATTGTAGTATAGTAACATAGTCTAGAAATTTATATTGCCACTCTCCTTAGCGCTGATTCAAATAGCTCCAGTGTGGTGTGTGTATGGATGTATGCAGTCTTATCGCACTTGTAGCTGTGTATAACCACCACTGCAATCAAGATTCGGAACTATTCTACCACAAAGCTCTCTCTTGCTTTCTCTTTATAGCCACACCCACCTCCTCCTCATCTCACTTCTAACTCTTTTTTTATTTTCTTGGTTAATCCTCACCTAAGGATATTTTTCCATTAATCTTTTATAGAGATTGGAAGAGAGAGGGAAAGACAGTGAGAAACATCCATCGGTTGCCTCCTGTATGTGCTCTGACCAAAGCTTGGAGAGGAGCTTGCCACTGAGGTACGTGTCCTTGACTGGAATCGAACCTGGGACCCTTTGGTCCATAGGCTGACACTCTATCCACTGAGCCAAACCACCTAGGGTACCCCCTAATTCTTGTAGTCACCAGACTATCCTCTGTCTCTATAATTGTGATTTGAGGAAAGTCTCATAAATGGAAGATATAATCTGGAGATCCACCTAAGTTGTATATTACTAGGTATATAAGTTAATAATGCAGATTTTGTAATCAAAGAAAACACGGTAATGTCAAGAGAAACATCAAAAGTGCTGTCCATCGCTAGCTACACATTTCCCCCATTTTTCATTTGTGAATAGTGTCCCAATCTAACTTTTTTTGTTTTGAGGCAAACCATTAGACATCCAATTTTCCACTTCTTTGTACGTGTTGAAATGCTGCTCAGAAAGTGCATGTGCCATCGATCGGAGCATGTGATAATCTGAAAGAGCAAGATCTGGTGAATATGGCGGGTAGGGTAATATTTCTCAGGCAAGATCTTTTAATGTGCCTTTAACTAGTTTTTGAAGTTTGTGATGGTGCATTATCATGAAGCAAAATTACTTTGCCATGTCTTCTGAAACATTCTGGTTGTTTTACGATCAAAGCATAGTTCAAATTGATTATTTGTTGTAGGTAGCAATCAGTATTAATGGTTTCACCTGATTTTAGAAGCTCATAATACACCATAACTTCCTGATCCCACCAAACGCAGAGCATTGTCTTCTTTCTAAAGCAATTTGGCCTTGCAGTCCTTGTTGATGGTTGACCTGGATTAACCCATGGTTTTGTGTGTTTGGGATCGCCAGTCACAAGTCAATGCAAAAAAGACTTTCTTTTGTACCGTTGAAGCAACATTTTACTGATGAATTTTCGTTTTTCCATTTGTCTTTTGTTCAGTTGATGTGGCACCCATTTTCCTTTCTTTAAAATCTTTCCCATTGCTGGTAAACGATTGGAAATTGTTTGCTGAACATGTTTAATCTTTCTACAATAATGCTTGTAATTGTTGGTCTTCAAACTTTTTTGGTTGACCTGGATGTTCTTTGTCTTTCATATTGAAATCATCACTTTTTAAGCATTTAAACCAGTGTTCACAAGTATCTTGAGATGGAGCATGTTCACCATAAGCTTCCTGAAGTATATATACGGTAACTTTCAGCAGCACTTTTCTTCAAAATAAAGTAATTACAACTTCCCACAAATGCTCTTTTTTGGCACAAAATTTGACATTTTTAAGTGTAAAAATAATATGTGATGTTAACACCTTCAGCGAATTTGACATGAAGTTTTGAAGCTTGCTGTCAATACAATAAACTGCATACATATCAAATTGCATATATATCAACATATGTGTAACTCCATCTATTGAAAAAAAAGCCATGTTATTAAACGGTACACCTGTTAACAGTCTGTCTTTACAGCTGAGCAGCGCTGCAACCTGGAGGCCCCGCAGCGTGTCTGGCCTCTTACCTTTGAGGGCCATGCGGGTAACCTTCAGTTCTGCCATTAGAGAATAATAATGTTTGTGTGAGCAGTTTTGATTTTCCTGGGATAAATGACCAAAGATGCAGTTGTTAGGCTTCATGGTAATTGCAAGTTTAGTTTTACGAGAACCTGTGAAGCTGTTTTTTCAGAGTGGTGTACCATTTTACCAGTAGTGCTTTTAAAGTAATATATGTATATTTTTTTCTTTGGTCATAGTAATATCTATATATATTTTAAAGGAGTTGTATGTGTGTGTGTGTGTGTGTGTATGTGTGTGTGTGTGTGTGTATACATGCACACAAGGTTGTTTATAGGGAAAAGAATACAATCTTACCTAATAATAGACAAACATGTAAAATGACCATACCTCCACTATACCCACAACCAATCAGAGTGAGTATGCAAATTAGAAAGCCAAAGATGGTGGCACCCAGCTGTTCCAGGTGCAGAGTGGCCAGGCAAGGCTGGACGGACTCCTGCTATGAGAGGGAGGCAGGAGCAAAGGGATCTACAGGAGCAGCACTCTGGCTCCAGCAAAGTCTCGGAGTTTGCGGTGAAGAGGAAAATGGCAGACTCCGGCCGGAGTCTGCAGCAAAGCAGCAAAGATGAACCAGCCAGAGTCTGCAGCAAAATTGAAGACAGCAGACTCCGGCCTGAGTCTGCAGCAAAGATGAAGAAGGCAAACTCTGGCTGTAGTGCAGGCCTGGGTCCTGGGTGCTGGAGGAAAATCAGTGTTGGAAGCCAAGGGAAGGAAGGCCTATTGCATGGATCTCTTCGTGCAAAGGGCCTCTAGTTATTAATAAATACTGATACAAGGATAAACTCTTTCACATACAACTATCAACCTATTTTGCCCCACTCTGTGTATAAAATACATGAATATTTATTCAATCCTGGACAATGCTTGATACCCTCATGGGCTTGAAATAGCTGATAGCCTGGGTATAACAGAAAAGATGCAGGTTTTTTCCCTGTTTCTCTCTTATGTGTCTCTCTACTACTCACACAAAACACTTCCCTTCTGTTCACCAGAGTGTGAGGTTTTCCCACATCGAGTCATTCTCTGCTACAGTTTTAGTACAGATACTGTCTTCTTGGAAATAGTGCCCCATCCCAAAAGTTAAGGGCTCAGTCCCAGGAGACTGCTGCCCCACCAGTCAGATGCTGTTCACAAGTAACAGGTTATCCCCAATTTCTGTACAGTTTGGCTACAAATGGGGCTTCCCATAAGCCCCTACTTTGTTGGGTTAATTTGCTAGAGCAGCTCACAGGCCCGGGGGAGCACAGAGGCTGAGGGATGGGAGGGCCCAAGCTCAGGAGCATCTGTCCCCGTGGAGTTGGGTGCGTCACCCTCCGGGTTTCTGAGCCTGGAAGTTCTCTGAAGCCCTGCTACTAGAATTTCATGCAGCTTCCTCATGTAGGCATGGCTGGCATTCACTCCATTTCCAGCCCCTCTCCCCTGGCTGAGATTAGGGGTGGAGCTACCCTCCCAGGCTTCTGATCATGGAATGTTCTTTCCAGCAACCAGCCCCACCCAGGGGCCACCCAGCGTCACCCCATTAGAATAAAAGGCAGTCCTATCACCCAGGAAGTCACCAAGTCTCAGGAGCCATGTCTCAGACGCCAGGGCCAGAGGCCTCCAGCTAGATATTACTAGCTTGCCCTGGGAGTCTGTGTTTCAAATATTAGAAACCACTGAACTGGGTACATTGTTAAAAATTATAATTAGTTTTTTTCCCCCCATTATACAAAAGTGTAAAAAAACTATTTCTCATAAGCACAGTGGAGAAAATTTGGAAAATAAGAAAAAGTAGCAAGAAAAGAAGAACCACTCAAAGTACCTTGTAACAGTTTTACTATGTATTTAAAAAACAAAAACATTCAGCAAACATATTTGGAGCACACGCATGTTGCAGGCACAGTTCTGGGTGTGGGGATATAGAGCCGGCCGCAGGTGGCATGGAGTATGGCCGAGACAAGTTGATGTGAGTGACAGGCCCGCAGGGTGGCTGTGAAGGCCGGAGGGAGTGTAGTGGTGGCACACATTAAAACGGAACAGCAAACCTGTTACCAGAAAGTTAGACCCTTTCTTTTCCGGGCTGTCTGAACCCATTGCTGCCAGTGTGCTCATGTGCATTTTGCTCAATCTGTAATTTGACAGGATGACATTATCGATGATGTTGACAGCTTTCTCGCTGCAGCAGAGACCCTGAAGGAAAGAGGGGCATATAAGATCTTCGTGATGGCAACGCATGGCTTGTTATCTTCTGATGCCCCCCGACTAATTGAGGAATCTGCCATCGACGAGGTAACAGACACCTGCCCTGCCATTCTGGCACTTCTGAGCTGTAGATAGAGCGGTGAAGAGGAGCTATTTTGTAGTTATGAATGGGTTAAACACAGGTCATGTTTGTGTTTCATTGACTATAGCCTCGGTCCTTGGCCCATAGTAATAAAGAGTTCTGATAACTCATGAATGGAGCAGGAATCCGTGCTGGCACTGCGGTGCTGCGCACCCTCCCTGAGCTTGCAACCTGCAAGATCCCAGCAGCACCCTTGGAGAGGTGATTAATTATGCATCAGGAAAGTTTAGTGACTGAAGGCCCATAGCTTCTAGGCTGAACCATTTGGGTTCAGACCTTAGTTTGCCTGATGCCAAAGCCGTTTCTCTGTGCAGCTGCCTGCTATATGAAATGGGGAGAGGAAGCCCACCAGGTGATCTTCCTAAGCCGCTTCTGGCCCATGTGGCTGCAGGAAGACTGTCTATGTGCATAGCCTTGCTTTATGCACCTCTCTTACTCCAGAGGCCAGCCAGGAAATGGGGATTGATCATATAAATCACATTTTTATTCTCTTAAATAGTAAAAGTGCTGTCCCCATAGATTCCTAGATATTGAATCTTAAATTAGTTAAACTTTTACTTTTCCAAGTGTCAAAACTTTTGTTTTTGTTAATCCTCCCCCGAGGATATTTTTCCATTGATTTATAGAGAGAGTAGAAGGGAATTGAACAACAGAGAGAAACATAGATGTGAGAGAGAGATATCGATTGGTTGCCTTCTGCATGGACCCTGACCAGAGCCAGGGATTGAATCTGCAATTGAAGTATGTGCCCTTGACCAGAATTGAACCCGGAACCCTTAGTCCACAGGTTGACGCTCTATCTACTGAGCCAAACCTCCTAGGGCCAAGTCTCATATCTTTACTCTTCATATTAGATCTCCTGAGCCTGCCCCTCTGTTTATTGTCTTTGATGGGTTAAAGTACATACTATGTCTCTCATCAATCCAGCCTCCTTACTTAGCTGGACGGAGAACTGAGAATGACACAGGCATTCAGAGTTGCAAATCTAATAGTACAGAATTCATGTTAAGTAACGTGAGAAGACTTCTGGCCCAGGGCAGTCATGTCCCACCCCCCACCCTGCTGCCTGGCTGTCCACATGGCAGTAGGACTGGCTTTCACGGGTGCTGTATGTGGGCCTGTTAGAAATAGCAAAGTAGAGCAAGGTGCAGAGGGGCTGCTGGAGCCTGGCTTCCTAGAGCAGAGTATGGTTCCGAGGGAAGTGTAGTCACCAGCTGAGGCCCAGGCACATCTGACAGTGGGAGCACCTGAATGGAGGGCTGCCCTGATGCCTTTGCATCCTGACAGCACTCACTAATGTGCATAAACATGTTGGAGCAAGGAACCAATGGCTAACCTTGTTAGGAAGCAAAGGGTTTTCATTTAAACTTACACACAAAACAGAGCTGCACAGCAGTTTGTACAGTTTAGAACAGTAATGGCAGGATCGACCAGTTAGGTGGGAGTTGAAAGAAGTGGAAAGAAGCTAATTTTCCTTCTTTCCAAGTAGGAACCAGTAAGTAGTGCTTGGGGCTGATAAGTCATGTGTTGAATTGTTTTTATTTCTTTAAAAGTGAAGTAGTTAAATTAAATGCCCAGAATAGACACCTATACACATAGTACATTCGTGATTGCAGGGGTTGGGGGAAGGGTAACTCGGAGTGCAGCTCAGGTCACAGGGCTGCTTTCTGGAGAGTGCTGGCACAGCTCTGAATGTTCCAAAACTACTGAATGGTGCACTGTATGGGGTGAATCAGGCTGACTCCAGAAAACAGCATCATGATTTCCAGTGTTTGAGAGGAAATTGATGGAAAGAGTTGGCAGTACCTGATTTGCATGCACAAAATAAAATTATTGTCCACCTTAAAAAAACAGCAGGTGAATTGTATGATATATGAATTATATCTCAGTAAATCTGTTATTTTAAAAAATGGTTAAAATAAATTTGTAAAAATTCATTTTCCACTGAGGCTGGTAATTTAGTGAGAAAAACAGCCCACAAGGTCACCACAGCACACTGCAGGCTGCTTTGCCGACCCAGCCCTGCACCTTTGTTCTGTGTGAGTGGTGCAGTAAATTTTGTGATACCAGTGAGGAGGTATTTCCCCCCTTTGATACTTATATAACCTTTTATGCTTCCAGGAAAACCTTTTAGTTACCAGGAAAATCAAGTGCCAAATAATAAGTCAATAATTACTTGAGGCTAGGTTTTCGGGTTCCCAGTGCTGGTAATGCATAGGTCTGACTGCCCAGCTCTGTTGTGGCATCTCCTTCTGTATATGCTTATTTTTAAAAAAATTAATTTTATTTAAAAAAATCTTTATTGTTGCGAGTATTACAGATGTCCTCCTTTTCCCCCATTGATCCTCTCCACGTGGTCCCTGTCCCACCTCAGGCCTTCACCATCCCACTATCTGTGTCCATAGGTAAGATCTTTGGTTAATCTCTTCCCGCACCCCCTATCTCCTTCCCTCTGAGAGTCATCAGTCTGTTCCGTATTTCCATGCCTCTGATTCTATTTTATTTACCAGTTTATTTTGTTCATTAGATTTCTTGTTCATTTATTTTGATCTCTTAAGCTTTTATTTAGTTAGTTAATTAATCTTCACCCAAGGATATTTTAATATTGATTTTTTAGAGAGAGTGGAAGAGAGAAGGAGAGACAGAAAAACATTGATTGGTTGCCTCCTGCACAAACCTGACCAGGGCCAGAGAATCTGCAACCAAGGTATGTGCCCTTGACTGGAATTAAACTCAAGACCCTTCAGTCTACTGGCTGATTGATGCTCTATGCCAGTGGTTCTCAACCTTCCTAATGCCGCTACCCTTTAAGACAGCTCCTCATGTAGTGGTGACCCCCAACCATAAAATTATTTCCGTTGCTACTTCATAACTGTAATTTTGCTACTGTTATGAACTGTAATGTAAATATCTGATATGCAGGATATATTTTCATTGTTACAAATTGAACATAATTAAAGCATAGTGATTAATCACAAAAAACAATATGTAATTATATATTGTGAAATATTTATTTCTAATTACAAATAAATAAAATTTTGTCTTGAATCATGGTGTAGCATGGGTAACAGTCTTAATATGACAACAGTAAACTACATTGCTACATTTTGCTACACCGAGGAGCAGTGTGTTGGTTCCTAAGACCATGGGAAATAGATGTTTTTCAATAGTCTTAGGCGACCCCTGTGAAAGGGTCGTTCGACCCCCAAAAGGGTCGAGACCCACAAGTTGAGAACTGCTGCTCTATGCACTGAGCCAAACTGACTAGGGCATGATTTTTAGATTCAATTGTTCATAGATATATATCTGTTGCCACTTTTTATTCTTATTTTTTATCTCTTCTCCTTTTTCTTCTTTCTCCTTCCTCTTCCTCTTTAAATGTAACACTGGTTTGGTGGTGAAGAACTTCTTTAGCTTTTTCTTGTTTGTGAAGCTCTTTATCTCATCTTCAATTCTAAATGAGAGCTTTGCTGGTAGAGTAATCTTAAATGTAAGTCCTTGCTATTCATCACTTTGAATATTTCTTGCCACTCCCTTTGGCCTGCAGTTTCTGTTAAGAAATCAGCTGACAGTCCTATGGGTGCTCTCTTATAGGTAACTAACAGCTTTTCTTTTGCTGCTTTTAAGATTCTCTTTGTCTTTAGCCATTTGCATTTTAATTATGATGTGTCTTGGTGTGGGCCTCTTTGGGTTCTTCTTGTTTGGGACTCTACACTTCCTGGACTTGCAATTATTTCTCCAGATAGGGGAAGTTTTCTCTCAAATGGGTTTTCAATATCTTGCGCTCTCTTCTTCTGGACCCCCATTATACAGTGGTGCCTTGAGATACGAGTGCCCTAACATATGAGATTTTTGAGATATGAGCCATCGAGCGAGCAATTTTTGCTTTGAAATATGAGCAACATTTGAGATAGGAGTAATCACGCGGATCGGCCGACTACACACGACCCACCAGTTTACCACGACTCGAGCATCTCATAGTTTCCCATGCCTCAAGGTTATGGAACGAATTAAACTCGTATCTCGAGGTACCACTGTATTAACATTGGTATACTTGAAGTTGCCCCAGAGTCTCCTTACACTGTCTTCATATTTTTGGATTCTTTTTTACTCTTCTCGTTGGGTGTTTTTTTGTTTCCTCATATTTCAAATCATTGATTTGATTCTCAGAATTCTATGCTTTACTGTTGAATCCCTGTAAATGATTCTTTATTTCAGTGAATGTATGCTTAATTTCTGACTGGTCCTTTTTCATGTCTTTGACACTCAAGATCCTTGAAAGTCTCATGAAGATCCTTGAATAAACTTGTAATTATGGTTTTGAACTCTGTATTCAGTAGTTTGCTTACTTCCACTTCTTTGTGACATGTTTCTTTGTTTCCGCATTTTGGCTGCTTCCCTGTGTTTGTTTCTGTGTATTAGCTAGAGCTGCTTTATCTCCTGGGATTGTAGAGTGGCCTTGTGTAGTAGATGTCCTGTAGGGCCCAGTGTCTCAACCTTCCCAATCACCTGAGCTGGGCACTCTAGGTGCAACCTTGTGTGGGCTGTGTGCACAGTCTTGTTGTAGTTGATTGCTGATGACATCACTGGGAGGAATTGACATCCAGGCCAATTGGCTGTGAGGACCAACAGTGATTACAGTGGGAGAGCTGCTGTGCAGGAGACACTCCTATGGAGCAGGACTTGCTTCAGTGAGGCTTTGGTGCTCACTGAGTCTGCTCCTTGAGTGTGTGGCTTGTGGATGTGTAGGGTTGTAATCTGCAATGGTCTGAAGCTTCCACCAGGTGCACTGGCTCTAGGGCCTCCTGAGAGGTGCACTGCCCGGGATCACTTGGTTGCTATTTTCTATTTTTATTGGTCTTTGAGGTGCACAGGCAAGGCCCGGCTGTGAAGGAAGGTAGGCTGGTGCTAGTACCAGTTCTTGGGCCTTTTATTGATAGGTTTGGGGCACACTATCACCAGCTGTAGCTTGTTTGGGAGATTTCCATTCATATGGAAAAGCTGCTGCAAACAGCTTGGGTGGGACTGCAAATTGGATCGTGTAGTGTCTTAGGGAATCACCAGGTGGAGCAAACAGTGTGAGCCAGGCTTATGGAGACTCAGATATGGTTGTCAGTCAGCCCTGTGATGGGGGGAGTGGGGCGGGGGCGTTCAGCACCAGAACAATGACCCCTGCAAGTACCCCAGTCTGGGGGAAAGCAGGCCCCACGTTCCTGCCCCGATGTCAGATAGTCCAGTTTCTTTCCATATGTGTCTGAGTCCCTGGTGTTGGAGCTTGGAAGAAGTGGGACCATGGAAGCTCGAGCATGGGTCCTTGTTTACTCAGCCATAATCTCCACCTGCTTTACAGCCATGGTTATAATCCTGGGCTGGGGTCTGGTGTTAGGCTGGGACCCCTTACTTCTCACAGAGGCCTCTGCAGAGATCATCTCCCTCCTGATCAGCGGTTCTCAACCTGTGGGTTGCCACCCCTTCGGGGGTCGAACAACACTTTCACAGGGGTCGCCTAAGACCATTGAAAAACACAGATACGATTCATAACAGTTGCAAAATTACAGTTATGAAGTAGCAACAAAAATAATTTTATGGTTGGGGGTCACCACAACATGAGGAACTGTATTAAAGGGTCACGGCATTAGAAAGGTTGAGAACCACTGCTCCTGATTAAAAGAACAGCATACATGAGTATCGGACCAGCCCAGTCCGCACCTCCGCCCCTTCTACCAGTCTCAATGTGCCTTCTTTTCTTCTCTAGTTGTAGGACTTCCATTCAGCCAGATTTCAGGCAGTTCTGAATGATGGTGGTTCTGTATTTTAGTTGTAATTTTGATGTGGTTGTGGGGAGGCAGTGAGTATCGCTGTTTACACTACCATCTTGGTTCTCCTTTTATTTTTTTAAATATACTTTTATTAATTTCAGAGAGGAAAGGAGAGGGACATCAGTGTTGAGAGAGAATTATTGATCGGATGCCTCCTGCATACCCCCCATGCCCCCCACTGGGGATTGAGCCTGCGACCTGGGCACGTTCCCTGACCTAATCAGGAATCCAACCGTGACCTCTTGGTTCATAAGTCAGTGCTCATCCATGAGCAACACCAATTGGGTCTGTATGTGCTTCTTTAGTGTAAACTGTCGTGTCTGTGGGTATTTTTCCATTGATTTTTAGGGAGAATGGTAGAGGGAGGGAAAGTCAGAGAGAAGCATCGATGTGAGAGAAACACATCAATTGGTTGCCTCCTGCATGCACCCTGACCAGGGCCTGGGCCTGGGAGGAGTCTGCAACCAAGGTATGTGCCCTTGACCAGATTTGAACCGGGGACCTTTTGGTCTGATGGCCAAAGCTCTATCTACAGAGCCAAACTGGCTACGGCAATATAAACTGTCTTGAGTCTTATTTTGGAAGTAGGGAATCCTATCTAATGAAAGGGTAATATGCAAATTAACGGTCACTTCATCACAAAGATGGCAGTACCCAGTCCTCTCAGCCCCACCTGAGCCCCCCAGTCCCAGGGGGGTGGCCACTGACAGCAGGCAGCATAAGCAGCCCGGCAGAATGCTTGCTTCGTCACTGTGGCAATGAGGCAAGTGTTCTGGGCCAGGCTGTGGATGGGTCTCTGGCCTGGCCAGGCCAGGCCGCAGAACGCTTGCATAAGAAGAGAAGGAACCAGCAAGCTGAGCAGAATTGAGTGACCCCTGACTCCCAGGCAAGGTCAAGTCCAGGCAGCAAGAGGTTGAAGAGAGTGGAGGATAGTGTGACAGGAGGGGCTAGTGGTGGAGGCACAGGGGTGAAAGCCGGCTAAGAAAGAGGAAGGAAGCCCTTTATGGAGTTCCTGAGAACAAGGAGGAAAATCTTTTGCATTTCCCAGCCGCAGATGGGCCTCTGAGCAGCGGATGTGGAGTGGCCAGGGCCTGCAGAGAGCTACTGGTGCACGAATTCGTGCATAGGACTACTAGTGTAGAAGTAATAAAAATTATTCCTATCCCATGTTTTTTTAAGGTTTTTCTTCCACATGTAGCTCTTGAAAAGTGCTTGTTTTATCTTTTTTTCATTTTGATCAAATTTTAACTTTTTAAAATAACAGCTTTATTGAGAGGTAATTCACATACTATACAAATCATCCCCTCAAACTATGTAGATTCAGTGTTTTTAGTACATCCACAGAATTGTACAGCATCACCATCATCAATTTTAGAACATTCCCCTCCTCCTAGAAGGAAACCTCATACCCATTAGCAGCCAACCTCCATTTCATCTCCATCCACCCAGCCCCAAGCAACTTAATCTCCTTTGTGCCTATAGATTTCTTTAATCCTGATGTTACACACGAGTGCAGTCATGCAGTGTTATATTTTCTGTCTTGCTCCTTTCACTCAGCGTAGTGTCATCTATGTTGTAGCATGTGTGTCAGTACTTCACTGTTTTTTTGCTGAATTGTATGGAAAAAACACACTTTTGTCTCTTCATTCATGGGAATTTGTGTTGCTGCACTTTTCTATTATGAATAATCCTGGTAGGAAATTTGTGTACAAGCTTATGTATAAACTTTTTTTTAATTTCTCTTTCGGGGCAGGGGCTGTTAGTGTGGAGCGTCACAGGAGTGGAATTGCTAGGACATATGGTGACTCCATGTTTAAACTCTTAAAGACCTCCAGGTGGTTTTCCAATGCAGCTGAACTCTTTTCCATCCCTACAGCAATGTAGGGGCTCCAGTTTCTCCACGCCCTTGTGAACACCTTTATTATCTGTCCTTTTGCCTATAATTGTCCTAGTGAGTATAAGCTTAGCAGGTCTTAGGCTAAGAAATGTGGACTGAAACATTGATGAAGGTATGGTAGACCTGCTGTCCTCTTCAGAGATTTGAGACTAGATAAGATTTCCAGGTCACACCAGGAAGCTACTTGGTTTTATGCTGCTCTTGGTTTTTTTTCTCTTGCTTCTAAGGTGGTGGTTACCAATACAATTCCACATGAAATCCAGAAGCTCCAGTGCCCCAAAATCAAAACTGTGGACATCAGCATGATCCTTTCAGAAGCCATCCGCCGGATTCACAACGGGGAGTCCATGTCCTACCTTTTCAGAAACATAGGCTTAGATGACTGAAGAGCTTGCTTTCCTTGTAACTCCCAAGGGGCAAACTGGAACGTGAGAATGTATGCTGTGAGAGATCAGGCCAGACTTGATATATTTCCCAGGGGCCATTTGTGTTTTATTCCTTTCTTGTTAATTACTATGAAAATAGACCAACTTTTTTTTGTCCATTTGGATGTTTGTGAGTTTTTTGGGCAATTTTTATAAAAAAAACTGTATCCTCCTCTTAAATAAAATAAGTTAAGACCTTAGTGTTTTTAGTCTAACTATATAAAATATAACTTGGAAGAATATTTTTAAGCTCACAAACAGCCTTTTTCCAAAATTGTTAGAGCCCAAGTGCTTTAAAAATTTAATAAAATAAAATGGTCTACTTACTGTATGATACCTGCAATTGAAAAGCCAAAAAAAACCTATACTGTCAAGTCCAGGAATGACCTTCTTAGAAATGCTCTTATAGTTAAGCACATGGAATATGTGACCATTATTTATTTCTGCAACAAAAGAAGGAATAAAAACTCACTGTGTCTGTGTGTGATTTTTTTACTCTTTATGTTTGGCAATTGTTTTATAACTAAAATAAAGTGAAAGCTGAATATACGTGTTGTGAATGTTGAAATATTCACCACATTGGTTAAGTTTTCTCTGCTGCAACTTGTGAGATGACACGGTAGCCTCATAGGGATGTACTGAGACCTACGCATTCCTTCATGCAGTCATTTGACTGGCAAGAGAGGGGCTCATCGTCTGGTTGATGGGCGGGTGGGGAGAGATCTTTCTCCTTGTTTGACGGCACAGCCATTCTCCAAACAGAATGTGGCCCTGCATGCCCTTGGGGATGAGATGCTGGAGGGGGTCACAGGGCAGGTGATGTGATTCTTGTCAGTGCCAAGTGTGTAAGAGTTTAGAACTCGAAATTTGGGCCTTAGAGTTCATCAGGCTGGATTGCTGAGCTTCCCTGAGCTGTGCCAGTTGTTCTCCCTCTAAGGCCATGTGTGGGCAGGGGCTTTTAGTGTGGAGCTTTGCAGAGCTGCTGAAGTGGAGGAGCAGCACGGCATGGGGGCAGCTGAGGCTGAGGAGCCTTGTGAGGCAGGGGCTGTTAGTGTGGAGCGTCATGGGGCATTGGAGGCAGGGCAGGTACTGTGAGCATGGAGCTTCATGGAGCTGCTGAGGCGGAAGAGTGTCACAGGGTGTGGGTAGCAGAGGCCGAGGAGCCTTGTGGGGTAGGGGCTGTTAGCATGGAACTTTGCTGCGTGGGGGCTGTAATCATGAGGTTCACAGGGCAGGGGCCATGGAGGTGGAAAGAGTGACGCTGGGTGGCGGACATGGCCCTGATTGCAGCTAAGCCTAGAGATACTAACCATGCATGATTTAATCATGCACTGGGCTTCTAGTATATATAAAAGGTTAATATGCTGAGTGTCCCTCCTGCCGTCTGATCGGTTGCTGTGACACACACTGACCACCAGGGGGCAGGCGCTCAGTGCAGGAGCTGCCGAGTTGCAGTGGTTCTCAGGTGACACCCTGAAACCAGAGAGGAAGGAGCCCGATTCCTCGCGGGGCCACTCGGTTCCACCTTCAACTGTGGGTTATGTTGCTGGAGCACTGTTGGCCACAAATCTCGTTTACTACACACTTGCGTTTGCATTCCACGTCCTATACAACAGCAACTTTGCAGAGTGCCCTCTCCCACTCTGGGACCCCTCAGGACGTTGGAATGCCAGTTTAGACTCGACTGAGGGACCCTACTTGCTGGAGGGACCCCACAGACTCTCTTCCAGCCACGGTGCCACCCCAGGTGCAGCCAGCCAGGGAGAGACCACGGGAGGTTGGCTCTCGGGCATGTCCAGCTGTCTTGCCCAGTCCCGCCCCACCAGCCACCTTCTAATTTCTTTTCAATGAGCACGAATCCATGCACTAGTCACTAGTATGGAATAAAATAGTTGACTTACCACAAAATTAAGTTTAGTCACTACTTGAGCGTTAACGTCATACCCCATGTGGCTGGAGAAGGAGAAAAGGTGCTGTGGTGGGGCTTCAGGAGGAGGGAAGCACAGGGGGTCTGAGGGCCAAAAAGCACAGAGAAGGAAGTCTTCCACCTGAGCTTCTCAGCTGCTTAGGTCCCCTCCCAGAGAAAATCAGGGTGACCAGATTTTTATCTGTTGTAGGATTTTCCTGAGCCAGAGAAGTCCTGTTTACCCTCCAAACTATCTCTACTTAATCAGCCAGAAATATGGGGAGCCAAACTTAGAAATTCTGTAACATAAAGAAACACTAATAGTTTATATTTTTGATTGACTGTGATGTCATCACTCTGGACAAACAAATGTGGGCGAGAACTGTGCTCTTGGAATGAATGCGTGCACAAACACTAAGTAAGCCATGACTGTGTGCCTCACTTGAGGATATTGTTCCATTGATTTTCAGAGAGTGGAAGAGAGAGGGAAAGACTGAAACATTGCTGAGAGAGACACATGGATTGGTTGTTTCCTGTACAAGCCCTGACCAGGGCCCAGGCTGGGGAGGAGCCTGCAACCAAGGCATGTGCCCTTAACCGGAATTGAACCTGAGACCCTTTGGTCCGAAGCCCAGCATTCTTATCAATTAAGTCAAACTGGCTAGGGCTGAACCAATTACTTTTTTAAAAAACTCACCCTAGGATATGTTTTTTTCTATTGATTTTTAGAATGATGGAGGAAGGAAGAGAAAGAGAAACATTGGTTGCTTCCCATATGCATACCGATCATAGATCAAACCTGCAACCTAGGTATGTGCCCTGACTGAGGAACAAACCTGAAACCTTTGGTGTATGGGTGACACTCCAACCAAGCAAGCCCCCAGCCAGTCTCTTAGAAGATAATAAATGGCTCAAATAGTTGGTCCTTGTTTATTTTGTCTCTGTTTCCCTTATTTCTGTAGCTTCTTACTATCCTTTCTCAACATGGCTCATGGCAGTCTTTCCAGGTAAGGAATGAAGGTTGCTTTCCTGAGATATGGCAAAGGAGGAAGGAACCTTAGGACATTTTGGGGAACCTCAAGAACTTGAGGAAGTCACCCAAACCTATTGGTATTGCAGTCAAAGCCTGATGACAACAGTGTGGCTTGGCTTCTTTGACCTGAGGGGATGAGTAAAGCTTAAGCTGAAGATTCCAGCAAAGCAGATTTAAAAGAGCCTGTGACCTGCCCTTGCCGGTTGCTCAGTGGTTAGAGCATTAGCCTGCAGACTGAAGGGTCGAAGGTTCAATTCCTGGTCAAGGGCATGTACCTTAGTTATAGGCTTGATCCCCGGCCCTGGTCTAGGTGCAAACAGGAGGCAACCAATTGATGTGTCTCTCTTATATCGATGTTTCTCTCCCTCCCGCCCTCCACTTCACCTCCACTCTCAAAAAAAAAAAAAAATGGGAAAAGTAATAAAAAATAAAAGAGCCTATGTGATCAATTTCTGTTCTTGTGTTTATGCAAATAATCAGGCCAGATGGAAATTAGACTCAATGCAGTCTCTTTAATGAGAATAGTGGTAATTTTAGGAAGAGAAATTGTGTTTCAATAAAAATTACAACGTCCAGTTTTGGACATTGGACCCTTGTGCAGTTAACTGTCTTCAAAGTTTTGTTTTTTTTTACCTGTGAACTAAACTGGTTCCTGAATTCTTCAACCCTCCAAACCAATGTTTCATCTCCCATCTTCGGACTAGGACTTACTGAGAACTTCTTCCTAAGTGTGTCTATATATGCCTGCCAGGGTCACTGAAGGAGGCACACACGAGGCTGAAAGGGGTAAATAATTTTATTAATTTATCAGGTCATTTGGAAACCAGGTGGGCTGAGCCCCAAAATGGCACCAGCAACCAGGGGCTGGGAATTGGAGGTTTTAACGGATTCTAGGTGGGCTTTTTTGGCGGGCAGGAATTCTCTGGGCCTGTCAGGACCCTGGTCAATTCCGGAGGGGAAAGTTACCGGTCTTAGCAAATGGAATGTGGTCTAAGCAAAAGGGAATGTCAGTTGCAAAATGGTCTAAAAGTCAGTTTCCCAGGGGAGGGGCTATTGCTTTGATGATTTGCTGAGACCTAATAACGCCATGCAGAATTTCCCTCAGCACCTCAGAACATCGCCAGAAATGTTCAAACTGAAGACAGAGAATCTACCAGATGGTCACTGCTTGCTTTCATTCTAACAAAAGCCTTGCATCTGAAAGTCTTCTCAACTGAGGCAGACTCAGAAAATGGTTTATGACTTGCTGTGCTCATTAGCCTTTGTGTCTTCCTGTGCCTGTTTTCATAGGGGAGGGGGGGGAGGTATGTTGTGACCATATTTACCTGTTGCTTGTTTACACAGTCTAGGTCTCACTCAGCAGCCCATCAGCTGGGCTGGGTTGACGTGCCAGGACTAGACTGTTGAGTTGGTGAAGCAGGAAGCGGTCTTTCTGCTTTGCTTTCCCTTTCTGCCCAAGTAGTTCAGACAGAACAGGCCAGAGTTCTTCAGAGGGAAAATCTTAGAATAGCCCCCTCAGCTTAATTTGCATTAAGAATGGTAAACAAGAGGCTTCCGACAGGTGGGACACACCTTTGTCCAGGGAGGCCCTCCTCCACTCTAACCTGGGATCCTGTAAAGTTCGTCTCCTTCTGTCACCTGGTTTTTACCTCACCAGACCTTTATTTGCTACATTTCTCCTCATTTTGTATTGCACTGACAGCTTGTCCAACAACACCTTCCTCTCGACATCATGGATACTGCCTCCAAAGTGAACTGGATTTGCAAACCTCTCCTCCCTGTGGGAAGACTCCCACTCCCTCTTCTCCCTCCTTCCTTGGCAGGTCCTGGGGAGAGGCAGGACTGTGCCCGGGACAGCAAGAAGCTGAAGAAGAGGAGGCATCACCCTTCTACCCTCATGAGATTGCAGGGCCCGGTCTTCAGGAAGGAAAGGCGTTGGTGTAGGTGGCTAGATGTTAATTAAGGAAGGGGCATAAGACATTATCAGCCTAGTAAAAGAGGGAGCAGAAGCCTGCTCAACTAGGAAGCAACAGCTTCACCCACCCCAGGGGCTCCGGCCAAGGGGATTAGTGCACCCCCACCTCCCTACCTCAAGCACGGAGAAGCCAGCCCTCTGAATGTGGGGAGAGCAAGGGGGCAGGGAGAGGAGGAGGTAAGCACATGCACAGAAGTAAAGTTGACAGCCATAAGGGCCAGTGAGTGTAGCCTGGGAAAAGAATGGGTTGGATAAGGAGCACAGAAGCAGTAGATCTAGGAAATGGGTTAGGTGGGGTGGAGCCACCAGAAGCCCAGGAAAGCTTGGGAAGTTGAGTGGTTGGTTAGCATCACCTGGTCTGTCCCGAGTTGAGATGAGATAGCAGCCTGACACCTGCCTGTTCTAGCTCATCTACATGGGGTTCGCTGAGGCTGGCCTCCTGCACTCCCGAGGCACCAAGAAAGAAAATAACCCCATAGGTATCTTCTCCCCGCACCAAGAGAGAAGCTCCCGGCCCTCCTGCTTTGGCCCCAGCCAACCCCTCTCCCGCTCAACCCCCCTCCTTGTCCAAAAATTCTTTTTCACGAATCTGGGGCTGTAACATAATAAAAAAAAAATGCGACTGTGCCTCTTAATGACAGGGATACACTCCGAGACATGCATTGTTAGGTGAATTTGTCATTGTGTAAACAGAGAGCGTACCTGCACACACCTCGGGGTGTAGCCTCCTCCATGCCCAGGCTCTGTGGTGTACCAGCAGATGAATGCAGTTCATCCTTGACCAAAAGGTAGTTATGAGGTGTATGGTTGTATTGGGTCTTTGTTCCCAGATCCTGGCACTTAGCCCCTAAAACCTTTGGAATTTCCAGAGTGATATGTTGGAAGCTGCCCATTGCTTCACTAGTAGAGAGGTGTGGACTAGGAGTCCGGAAGGCTGGTTAATCTTGAGGCTCTGGCAAGGGTCAGAGCCATACACCCACTGTCTGATGGAGACAAAGGGAGCAGAAGCAACTTCCACCTTTTAGTCTTATGTAAAACCCTTACTGATAAGAGAGTTTTACTGGAAATTGCCTGCCTAAGGGCTATACATGGATCCCAATCCTGAATAAAAGGGATCACAAGGCCAGAGCAAAGCGGAGTCCTATCTTGGCCTTCTGCCTGGCCCCCAATTCCCAAATTAGTATTTTCTTGTCTAGTCTCTTTCATTTGTGTGTGGCCTCCTCCGGATCCCAAACCCTGAACCTGAATTCTGAACTACTTGGGACATGGGGGATACACTCACAACTTGCAGTGATAGAGTGTCTTTTATATGATAATGATGTTAACATAAAAAAACATTGAAACCTGTAAAGAATTTTGTAAGTTTATTTGAACCAAACTGTCCACATATGCTTAGAAGCAAAACTTCAATGAATTGAGATAATGGTCCAGAGAATGGATGGTTACATCTGTATTTATACATTGCAATCAAAGGAAGGGACGTAGGTGGGTTACATAAAATCCATTTGGTGATAGACTAGAGAGGCGGGAGAAAGCAAAGTGGAGAAACCCCTGGGATTGGATAAAAAGTAAAATGAGCCCTGGCTGGTTTGACTCAGTGGATAGAGTGGCGGCCCGCAGACTGAAGGATCTCAGGTTGATTCCGGTCAAGGGCATGTACCTTGGTTGCAGGCACATCACCAGTAGGGGTATTCAGGAGGAAGCTGATTGATGTTTCTCTCTCATTGATGTTTCTAGCTCTCTATCCCTCTCCCTTTCTCTCTGTAAAACATGAATAAAATATATTTTTTTAAAAAGTAAAATGATAGACACATACTTAGGTGGGTGCAAGAACAATTAACATAACAATGAAGTATTTTGTGGTATTTGGCCTGGTGCCCAGCACATTAGGTTATTATAGATGAAAAAAAAAAAACCCAAAAAACAGATAGGCTCAGTTCAGGTAAAGGTTGACCTTGTCAGGGAATATACAGGCGTAGGAGGTGACTACTCACCATCACTGCTTTTAGTTAAAGTTTAATTTCAGACCATCCTTTGTGGTGACTTTAGGTCTCTGAGTTTGCAAGACCGCCATGCAGGCCACCCCTGAGCTGTCAGGTCAGCATGTGGCTCCTTTTGTCCATAATGTGATAACTTGTTTCTGGTGGCCCCTAGATAACTTAAGGATGGGGGACAGTTGCCCAGAAAACCAAGGCAATTGAGGGTAGGAAACTCTCAGCCTACCTCCCACCCAAACGCCAGGAGAGAGGGGCTGGAGTCAGTCCCGAGGGGCCCAGGACTTAATCAGTCATGCTAGGCACCAAAGCTCCTTAGCCTACCAATGGGAAGTGGGATTTGGAGAGCTGCCAGGTCAGTGAACACACCCCTGTGCCAGAAGGGTGACGCACCCCAGCTCCACCGGGACAGAGGCTCCTGTGCTCAGGACCCTCTGAACCTCACAGTACAGACCTCTTTGTCTGGCTGTTCATCTGTATCCGTCATCAGACCTTTACCATAACCATAACAGCAAAGTGTGTCCCTGAATTCTGTGATCGGTTCTAGCAAATTATCAACCTTAAGAGGGGACTGTGAGAACCTTTCTGTATAGACATTTGGCTAGAAGTATCAGAGGCCCATAACTGTAACTGGCACCTCAAGCAGGAGCAGCCTGATGGGGTGGAGCCTCACTGTGGAGTCTAGGGGAGACAGAGTTAGAATTTAATTGAATTGCAAGACACGCCGTTGTCCAGAGATGATGAACTGGTTGGTGTAGAAAACCCCACACATAGGTATCAGAGTGGTGTCTTAAGATAAGACATTGATGTTTTCTCTTGGGTCGGCTCACAGGGTGTGATTTGGTTGGCTTCTCGGCTGGGCAGACCCTGGTGTTCCTGACCAGAAGCTTTGTATGTGCGTGTAATCATGTTGGACCAGATCAGGTGGGGATATAGAAGGTGACTGGGCTTGAGGGTGGAATTTGTTCCTCATATTCCCTCTGCCTCGCTCTCCCTGGCCCCGCCCATCAGCTCCTCCTGACCCACAGTCTTTGTCCAGGACTTTTGATCAGAAGGGGGTCCGGGTGTTATCTCTAAAAGGTTTATTTCCTCCTTCTTCTTCTCCCCCCGCCCCCCCGCCCCCCGACTTCCAGCTGAGGCAGTTAGGGGACAAACGAATCGTGGTGGTTTATATTTTTACAGACACCCAGCATTCTTTGTGAAGGTGGACTACCCACTGCCAGGGAGTCCAAAGGCAGAACATTGTGTTCTACTCAATGGAACATCTAAAGCCCTTAACAGACTAAAGCAAAGCAGATTGGCTGAGTATACAAACCTTTGTGAGTGTGTGGGAGCTGCAATGAAGTACCGACTCTCCCCAGGCTCAGAGAGCTCCCCATTCTTTTCTCATTTCAGGTATGCCTCTTCAATTCTGGTTTGGTATAGAAAGCTCCCTGCGAACACATTGCCTATCGACTTTCATATTCTCAGACTCTCCGCATCAGAGGCACCTATGCTCTCTCTCTAGGCCATGTCCTTACATGAAGAGGCATGGTGGGAGGCGGGGATGGTCCCCATCTAATCCCTGTTCTGGGAATAGGAATGTGAGTCACAGCCTCGGTCTGCCCAGCAGTTTTCGGTGAAGGTCTCGGTGCTCCTAACTTGGACAAGGGAACTCAGGTTATCCTGGCCTTTGCAGGGGGGCACGACCCCCTCCGCAGACACAGGTGGGACCTCAGTCTTCTAGACGACCGGTCCTTTATCCTTCCTACAACCCCTCCCCAGACTGAGGAGCCCCAGACAACTCCCTCAGGCCCACGCCCAGCTTCTCGAACCCTAATCCAGGGCTTAAATTCGGGAGAAGCAACGCGTTTCCAAAGCCTGCAGACTGCAAGCCTGCAGCAGGAGGCTGGGGGTATCCCAGCCCGCGTGGCGCCCTCGCCACACTCCCCCGCCCCATCAAGTTCATTTCCTTCTGAGACCCAGGCTGAGGAGAGGGGATCAAATACGTTTTTATTTTATTATTTTTATTTTAGAGAGGGAGCAGGGGCAGGGGGAAAGAGAGAGAAAGATCAATGCAAGAGACATACGTTGATCAGTTGCCTCCCATATGCACCCAGCTGAGGATTGAACCTTCCACCTAGGTATGTGCCCTGACCAGGGATTGAACCTATGACCTCGATGCACAGGACAACACTATAACCACTGCCCCACACTGCCCAGGCCACTGTTCTCTCCAATTGCTTTGTTTTTAAGAGACATGGTTAATAATCCTGGATCCTTACAATGGGAACTAAGTGGCCTTTTGATTTGTGATACACTTCTAGCAGTGGCTTGGGAAATAAATGCCACCTGAGGGATTGATTAGTTGACTGAAGGCGAAGGGAGTTGGGGAGGTCAGTGTGAGCCTTCCCTAGTTTACTATGAGCCATGACTTAATGTTTCCTGCGTGGGAGGGGATTAATTTTAAACTCGCACCTCCTGTTACTAAGTAACAGGCACAGCTGGGTTTGCAGGCCAGCGTGTTCCCAGTGGCAGCCGTTCACCCATGAACGCCCTGGAAGGGCTAAGTGTTCTGGTCAAACTCCAAAGGTGTTGCAAAGCCACAGGTCCTGTCACTGCGATGCCGGTGGCTGCACACCATTTAATTAGTGATTGAGTGTCAGGGCTGAAGGACAACAACATCTGATGGGCCCAGAGCCATCACTGCCACCAGAAAGAAGGGTTTGGGGTCAGGTCTGGAGCTAAGCCCCAGTCTTGTCTCCTAAGGGGCAGTGAAATGACTGATGGTGCAGCCTTCTGGCCTCTGTTCCCAGCTGGGGTGATGACACCTGAGTGGTTTGCTGAGCACAGAAAGGGACAGTGTGCAGCAAGCTAGGCCAGTCCTCTGGCTCGGCAGGTGCTCACTGGATACCCGGTCTCTTCAAGGTCCTAAGGAGACCACAGCGACCCGAAAGAGGTCAAGCTGAGGGGTCTGGGCCTGTTTTAGGTCTAGAAAGGGTGTTGGTGGCAGGTCCTTCTGCCCCTCGCAAGTACAATCTTGGACCAGGCTGTTGTGGGTGGAAGTAAGCAACGCATGTGAGAGTCACTGTCCCAGTTTCCTAGCCCACTCCCAGCCCAAGGGCTGTCCATGTGGGGTTCGACGTGACCTTTGTCCCCGCCCCTCCATGCTTCTCACAGGAAATAAACGGAGGTCGAGCCATCCATTGGGTAACAGCCTTTCTGGGAACATTCTGATGGCTTTGGATCCATTACATTTTCTTTATTTTCCCCAAACCTCCTCTGAATTTAAGGAGACTCCTCTCTCTCCCTTTCAGTTCTCCCTGAGGGAGGCACTGCTGCACTTTGAAGCAGTTGCCCTGCCTGGCCACAGGGGCCTGGGGATGCCCTTTTTTGGTCTTACTCGGTTTAATGATCAATATATTGCTGCCAGGAAGTCCTATTTGTCCCGGTTTGGCCCCTATTCCCTTTGGCTCAGAGAAGGCACTGCTGCAGGATGGCTGTGTACAACACCACCGATGACCTCCAAGTCCCGAGCTCACAGCTGAGCCTGGCTGACATCATCATCATCACCTTGTACTTTGCCACGAACGTGGCCGTGGGCATATGGGTGAGAGCGCATGGGATGTGGGACCTGGGCCCCGGCAGCATCTCCCTGGTCCTGCTCCCAGACCTGGGATAGATTTGTCAGAAATTGTGACCAACTTCCTTTCTCTCTTTGGGCAACAGATTCTCAGCCTGCAAAGTGAGGAAGAGGAAGGTCTCTCTAAGGGACAGGGGATGGGAAGTTCCTTGGGCTTGTCTGGGCTGGGAGCCTCTTCCTGGCCCCCGTCTCCTCCATGTCAGGGGGGCTCCCGGGGCCAACATCTACTTGAGCACCAGAGTCACACAGGTTCCTGTCTGGATACCAGGCCACTGGGTCAGAATCTAGAGGTGGGAAGGACACTTGGGCCTGGGTATCTGACTTTTTTTTAAAAATTAAATCTTTATTATTCAGATTATTACATTTGTTTCTCTTTTTTCCCCTCCATAGCACCCCTCCACCCAGCTTCCACCCTTCCCTCTGCCCTTACCTCCCTCCCATTGATCTCATCCATAGGTTTTTGATTTCTGTCCAGTCTCTCCCTGCACACCCCTCCCCACTTTCCCCCTGAGAATTATCAGTCCACTCCCTTTCTGTGCTCCTGATTCTATTATATTCACTAGTTTATTCTGTTGATCAAATTTTTAATTCACTTAATTTTTAGATTCACTTGTT